>JAQIUQ010000074.1:0-276648 GCA_030378365.1 Hybognathus amarus
TCATCACCAATCTAAAGTCAACCAAACAAAAAAAAAAAAACATGGCTCAATTTAAAGTTGTACAATACATTTTTGCGCATATGAAGGGCACGAGTTAATTTGAAGCTCCATTTACATAAATAATAGTTTTAAAACTAAATGTTGCAGCACAAAATTTTATAGTTAAGAAACTAAATGTTACAGCACAAAGTTAAAAACATTTGGATCCATGCTGAAGGAGAGAGGTTTCCGGTTTCAGTTTTGCTTTAATAAATATATTTACATTTGCCTTTTATAATAAATGTTGTTTATAAAAGAATGCCACAATTTGCTTATTTTGTTTTGTCCTGTTCTGAATACCAATAAGAGGAATTAAAATACATATTTTTAAATATTTATTTTTATGTTCTGGTATTTTGCATTATTTCTGACTGTATTATAAATAATACAAATTAATATGATATAATTAAATTATAAAATATTCTATAATTGAATTATAAAAGGCAACTTATATACCATGGTGACCTTCTGTTTTCTCTTCACCATGCAATTTTCACCTGGTGCATCTGGTTTTCCAGGAAAATGTACTTTTCTTACATAGGCTTACTTTTCAGCAATTGAAGTGCTACATTCACAGTTATACATGGATTAAGTAATGGAAGTATATATCTGTCCCAAACTAATTATTGCTTTTTTTATTACAGGTCCATCACCTTAGCCTTCTTGGAGGCAAAACAGCTGGAGACGCCGTCGGAGGGCCTTAAGAGCAATTGCACTCAACTGTGTTTGGAGCCAGTACAGTTTGAAGGGAAGGAAGGGGAAAATCAGTTTCCAAGACCTTAGTATTTGCAGTGTGATCATTCGTAAGTATTACATTTTGTAAGACTCACTGCATTTACACCTGGTATTAAAAAGAGTTTTCAGTGATCTGATCGGCTAAGACACAATACCATTATTAACATTAATGTCACATAAGGTAGGAGTGAGTTCGAAAGCAAATGAAAAGGATAAGTTGGGCAGCTACCATTTTCACTTTAATCTGTGTGTTTTGGTACAACACAAAACTGTTTAATGCAGTTCCAAGTCAGTTGAATCACGGTTTTATATTAATGTGCTCTTTAAATTTAAAGGTGCTAGGGAAGTAACAATATATCGTGTGACATGCAACAATATAATAAAAAAGCTTTGCTACTGATTCGCTACATTATATTTCTCAGCAACGAGGGGGTTACATCAATATTTTTAATTAAACGCATAGCTTCATTGTTAATAGAGAGAGACACTAAAAAGACACTGGTACAAATCTCTCTTTCTCTTATGAGAATATAAATAAATGCTAATAATTCATTCAAATAAATGTAATCTTATGCACTACTTTATCTCTGTGTCTGATTAAAAGCGGACAGAACATGCTAAACCTAACGAGTCATAACTTGACAAAAATAACCATGATTTTAAGTCTCCAAGTCAAATATTGTGCTGCAAACATCAAGAACAGCTTTAAATGGTAAATGCTGGCAAATGACCCTAATATAAGTGGGATGATTTACAGCTAGCTTTCATTACACAATTTGAATGCACGACGCTAAGGCAAAGAACCACCCGATGCAAATCAGAGGTATTCAGCAATATTAGTAAGGATTATGTGACGATACAGCTTTATAGTGATATTTTGAACACAGCCCTACAATGCAATGTGCTCACATGCAATTCTGACTACTTTAATATGTTTTCAGTGATCTGATTGCAAAAATGTTATGACTTATGTTTGTTAAAGATGTCATGACATTAATTTAATTTTTTATCATGTTTTCCTAACATTTTTACTGAAGTTCCACTAAACCATGATGTAAACTTATTTTTAGAGGCTTGCCAAAAGATGTACCCGAAGGTGCCCATCAAGGTATTAGAGGAATATATTTCAGACACCTTGAAGTACGCTCCTCATCGGGAATCAAGGGTGAGTAACATTCCTGCATGTTTTCTTTTAATTTTCTGGTGTAATCCTTTACAATGTGTAATGAACCTTTCCATTGTAATTCCATTACATTTGTAAGCTATATTCGAATCTTGTGTGATTTAATATGTATAGTAAGGCAAGGCAAGTTTATTTATGTAGCACATTTCAAACACAATGGTAATTAAAATTGCTTTACATAGAAGAAATTAAAATAATCAAAAGAAATCAGGATAATTAAAACAAGTAGTACACAAAGTACAACCTAAATAACTTAAGGATTAACCTTTATGGAGTAGCCACATTGTTGTTATTATTATTAAATGTTTATGAAATGATAAATCACCATTAGTAACATTAGTCATTCTGTTCACTTTACAGACGGAGCATGAAGATACTGAATCACAGACTGGACCTCAGTGCTAGTTTAGAACCAGAACAGCTGTTTCCTGTTCATTAAAATGTTATACTTTTTTTTTTTTGTTTAAGCTCTAATGTAGCATTTCACATCAGAAAATGATAATAATTTTCAACTTTTTGATGTTCTGTAAAAGTGTGCAGTTATATAAAAAGTGGGCACATGTAATTCACTTGGTTGTTTAAAAAATAAAGTTGAAAGAATGATGTAGAAACATTATTCTTAATTAGAATTTTGTATTGTTAATACAATTTTTGGGGCAAGAACGTTCCATGAACATTATACTAACCTTAATATAACGTTGCAGTAACGTAATGCTAGCCCTAAGATAACGTTCCAGCAATGCAATGCTAGCCTTAAGATAACGTTCCAGCAACGGTATGCTAACCTTAGGATAACATTCCAGCAATGTTTTGCTAACCTTAAGAAAACGTTCCAGCAACATTATGCTTACCTTAATATAATGTTATGTTTACCTTTAGATGAACGTTCAAACAACATTATGCTAACCTTTAGATAAGGTTCCAATAACATAATGCTAACCTTAAGATAATGTCCCAGCAACGTTATGCTAACATTCCAGCAACATTATGCTAACCTTAAGAGTAACGTTTCAGCAACGTTTTGGTAACATTAAGATACCATTCCAGCAACGTTAAGCAAACTGGACATTTCAACGTTTTTAGAACATTTCAAATCAACATTCCCACAACGTTCTCAGAACATGCTAACGTTCCGACAACGTTATGCTAACGTTCCGACAACATTATGCTAGCCTTAAGATAACGTTCCAGCAACATTATGCTAACCTTAAGATAACGTTTCAGCAACGTTTTGGTAACATTAAGATACCATTTTAGCAACGTTAAGCAAACTGGACATTTCAACGTTTTTAGAACATTTCAAATCAACGTTCCCACAACGTTCTCAGAACTGTGCTAACGTTCCGACAACGTTATGCTAACGTTCCGACAACATTATGCTAACATTAAGATAACGTTCCAGCAACATTATGCTAACCTTAAGATACACGTTTCAGCAACGTTTTGGTAACATTAAAATACCATTCCAGCAACGTTAAGCAAACTGGACATTTGGCAACGTTTTTAGAACATTTCAAATCAATGTTCCACAGTATGCTGATGCAACTGTTCCACAATGGTATGCTGACGTTCCCATATGACGTTATGCTGGGTCCATAACGCTATGCTAGCAGCTTTTACAACGTGCTATGCTAACGTTCCAGCAATGTTATGCTAATGTTCTAGCAATGTTATGCTAACGTTCCAGCAATGTTATGCTAACCTTAAGATAACATTCCAGCAACATTATACCAACGTTCCAGCAACATTATGCTAACCTTAAGATAACTTTCCAGCAACATTATGCTAACCTTAAGATAACGTTCCAGTAACGTTATGCTAACGTTTCAGCAATGTTTTGCTAACATTAAGAATAACGTTCCAGCAACGTTAAGCAAACTGGACATTTCAACGTTTTTAGAACATTTCAAACCAACGTTCCCACAACGTTCTTAGAACATAATTTTGTTAGCTGGGCAAGTTAAAAGATTCAGTCAAATATAACAGGCTCACGTTACAACGTTACAGTTAAATAGCCTAAATATAGTTATAAAACTTCACTTTCCCCACGATTTGCCAGGGAACAAATAAGTTAATAGATTAATGAGACCAAAGGTCGCCCGTTAGATGTCAGCCGATTTATAGCTCATGTTTAAACACTAGACAGAGAGCCCGCGGGAAACGTCAGAATGACTAGCCGGGGCAAGGCTGTTGCAGGTGGGGTACAGAGCGCTGAGCACCGGCCCGCCGCCCGGTGATCACCTGGAACTCCGAAAATGTCAGATCAATTTTTTAAACAGGCGCTATCTTTATAAATAAACCACAGGTTTGAGCTTTAAACAACTATATTCTCGAGTGAAAAACTCTTAAAACTACATTTCGTAACTTAATAACACTAATATTTTTACATTTCGCCGCCTTGGAAGAACACTTCACCACCTTTCTCGTCGGAGTTTGCGCTCCCGAACAGCACCATAGCAACCGTTCTCCCCATTGGTTAGCTGTTCGAAACGTCACAACACTACAAGGATTCTGGGTAATATCCCACAGCAAAGTGAGGTCTGATGCACACTTGCGAAAAGGGTGCATTAAGTGCCCTTACGATCACCCCTGGAGAACACATTAGAGGATCGGGACACAATACGGTCTTGCACCCCTTAGCGAGAACGCGCATTTGAGGGGCACAAGGGCAGAAGTGCGGATATTGGGACAGGGCCACACAATCACACACCTTCCCTCCCTCCCTCCCTCACTCACTCAGTAACTCACTCACTCACTCTCCCACCCTCCCTCTCACACACACCTTCCCTCCCTCCCTCACTCACACACTCTCTCCCTCCCTCTCACACACACACACTCACACACTCTCTCCCTCCCTCTCACACACACACACACACACTCACACACCTTCCCTTCCTCACCTCATTGACTCACTCACTCACTCACTCTCCCACCCTCCCTCTCACACACACACACACACACATTCCCTCCCTCACTCACACACACACATTCCCTCCCTCCCTCACACACACCCTCCCTCTCTCCCTCTCTCACTCACTCACACACACACTCATACACACACTCAATCCCTATCTCCCTCGCTAACTCACTCACTCACACACACACACAAACACACACACTCATACACACACACACTCCCTATCTCCCTCGCTGAACTCACTCACTCACACACAAACACTCTCACTCACACACACACTCATACACACACACTCCCTATCTCCCTCGCTAACTCACTCACTCACTCACACTAGAGGTTCGACCGACTTACGGCAGCGGCCGATGATCGACGCCGATATTAAGCATTTTTATGGTTATCGGTATCGGCCATTTTCATAACCGATTTGCCGATAAAATCATTTAATTTTGAAACGCGCGATCTGGCTTTGATCCAGCCACCTCTATCAGAGCGCACCGTGGCCTAGAGTAGACTAATGCCCGCCATCATCCATCTGATTTGTTGGGAGTCACGAGTCCGGCCAATCAACAGAAGGCTGAAAGCACTGAAAATGTTGCGCTCACACACCGAGACCGAGAGCACTAATAGGAGCTGCGTCAGTGATCATCACGCATCAGTCTCAAAGGTAAGCAGTAGACATTCCTGAAGTTGCATTAAATCACTACAGTGAAGTTGCAAAACACCTCATTATCTATTTATGATGAAAAACACCCCTGTTCCCACTAGTTTGACCGGGAATTCAATTCACAGTATGTCTGTCATTGCAGTGATATGCTTTAACGGAACCTCACGTCGGTGTAGCCTAACTAAAACCTATTTTAGCGTCTCCCTAAACGTTATACTGTGAATAGATTATCAACACGAATGAATTCACTCGATCACGTCTGTTGCGGTTTTGTGTTCACATAGCTTCATCGAATACGTCCTTTATAGGGCTCCTAATCAAAAATTGCGCATATTTGGAGAAATGTTGCTTTACCCACTGAGCAAAATGATGTCCAAAAGACGTCTTTTCAACGTCTTTGTCACAAAAGTCGGACGTTGAAAAGACGTCCACTGAGGGGCCGGAATGAAAGTTTTTATGACGTCTTTTTTTGACGTGTTCTGGACGTCTGAAAAAGACGTTAATGGATCCTTCGTACAAGGTTAAAAACTAGTTCAAATGTGGCCATTTTCAACATTATGGTCTCATTTAGACAATTCTGGACCAAATAAACACTCTCAGGATACATTAAATTAAAATTCATGTTTATGTCAATGTAATTTCCTAACATTGTTTAGATGGTGATATTATTTAATTTTAAGTCACCATTGTGGTGATCAGTGTTTGCTTTAGTTGGGCTCTTGGTCCCAATAATTTGTACTCTAGCTTTTCTTTGGCTGTTGTAACTGTGTGTTTGAATAACACCATTGTTTTGACTGAGTAAGCCAAGAAAATTGGCTCCCATCAGCTCCTTGTTGTTGATGATGATGAAATCAACATAAAGTGGGCATTTAATGTTGTGTTTATACTTTTGTGTTTGTATCTGGAGTTAATAACCACTAATGTTGTGGAACTGCATTATTTGGGCTAATGGCATGGAAGTTGAACAAAAAGCAAATTTACACAATGTTTTGAGAAAATGTACCATATAGTCACACACAGACATCAATATTTTGCATATGATTCACAAAAATGGTGACAATAAATAAAAAAAATGCTTCATACTGCAATGCATGATGGGTAGCTTTCATAGTACAAAACATCCTTGATTCCCAGGCTTTTTTGTTTTGGTTGTCACCGTCGTTGAGAATCATATCCAAAATCTTGATATCTGTGTGTGACTATGTGATTCACTTTCTTAAAACATATTGTACGCAGTGGTCATTATAAAGTTACTGGTCCAAATAATACAGTTCCACAAGATGAATAATTATAAATTTCAGATATAAAAACAAAGGTTTAGATGTTGTTTAATGCTTGCATTGTGTTGATTTTGTCACCATCAATAAAGAGCTGAAGACAGCTGATTTTTTATTTTCTTGGCTTTCACTGCATTATCAATGTTGTTATGCAAACAGTTACAAAAGCTAAAGTAAGAAGAATTGGGACCAAGAGCCCAACTAAAGCAAACACTGATCACCACAATGGTGATTTAAAATGAAACAAATATCACCATCTAAACCACATCTAAACAATGTAAATAAACATGAGTTTTAATTTAATGCATCCTGAGAGTGTTTATTTGGTCCAGAAACAGTTTAAATCGTCTAAATGAGACCATAAGTTATGTTGAAAACATGTCCACAATGGCCACATTTGAACTAGTTTTTAACCTTGTATGAAGGGTTCGATTAACGTCTATATCGGACGTGCAGAACACGTCAAAAAAAGACGTCATAAAAACTTTCATTCCGGCCCCTCAGTGGACGTCTTTTCAACGTCCGACTTTTGTGACAAAGACGTTGAAAAGACGTCTTTTGGACATCATTTTGCTCAGTGGGTATTCTCTCATGATTGTAAAATATTTCGTCATACAGAATATAATTTCTATTAATTTCTCACAGAATTACCGTATGCGATCTGAAGAGCGTTTAGCGCGAGCTCTGTCTGTCTCCCATTTGCGATCTGCCAGCTCTCTCATTACGAGCTGTACAATCCACTTCCTAGTTTTTATCTCCGTGATAAACAGTCAAACAGACGTTTCTACACGTCAAAAATAAAGAGAATAACCATCCAATTACAATATGATTTTTGTGATTTTCATATGATTTGTCATAAAAATGAATAAAGAATATTCACATATGCAAAGCAGGTATAACGATTGTAGCAGGAGTAGCAGGATAAATGCTAAATATAACATTTCAACATCATTAGTCATTGTATGACTACAATCATTATAACCGGTTGTAACGCTTGGACCGGATAACGCGAGATAAATCAAGGGAAGAAAGAGCTTGAGGGCTGAAAAGGCTGTATCACGCACATAAGTGCAATGCAATCCTCTCATACATGAGAGATACTCTTTCATGCGTCACAAAACTTTGTTAACAAATAAAATATATAGGAAAAGGGTAGAGCACGTCTAGCATAATGGTCTCATCTCAAAGTCATCACGCAGAGTTTACGTGATGAGTGACGCAACCATCTCTCTTAAAGGGCACACTGCACTATAATGTGATAAATATGAATACACAGTAACGATCGTTACAATGTGTTTTATATATGAAAATTTCAGATGCAAAAGCCTCTTAGTGCCATCTGAAATTTTCTTCTAAAATGATCATTTTTACCAACCTCGTATATATTTCAGTTCAGCAATTTCACTTAAATGGCAATGAAAATAACCTATTAAGTGTCATATAAGTGAAATTACTGAACTTAAATATACGAGCTTGATAAAATGATCATCTATAAGAAAATTTCAGATGGCACTTGAAGCTTTTGCATCTGAAATCTTCATACATATGAGTGTTTAGTTAATCCATTGATGTGCATTAGACAAATTGAAATCACCTTTATTATTTTAGGCGAATGTTTTAGTCATCACAAAATAATTATGAGAGGTTAAGCTATTACACAGCCTACATTTCTAACACATTATTGAAGCCAATAGTTCATTTTCCCCAAGCTGTTTAGCTATAGTAGTACAGTATCCATAGGCCTAATCATGAACTATACAGTTGCCCAACTTTTAACTCTCTCTCTATCTTACCCTCATTGTAGATGGATACAAGGAAGACAAAATGTAGAAGTGCAGTGTGGGAGTACTACACTCAACCAACACCAGGACAGGCAGTGTGCAATACATGTAAAGATGTTGTCATCTTGAATATAAAGAGACTAAGAGAGTCTTTGTCTGAGGCCTTTTTTATTCTTAATATTTGACATAAATTTTAATTTTTACACTAGACATATATCGGTTTCAAAATATCGGTTACCGGTCTACTTGATCTGTAATAATCGGTATTGGTATTTGGTCCTGAAAAGCATATTGGTTTAACCCTGACCTCACATACATACAAAAGATATATACATCTTTATTCACTCTATTTCTCCTTGAACGACTTATACTAACACACAAAAGATATACAAAACACATTATAACAATACACGACACATCCCTGATTTTCTCTTGTGTTAACCCACTCACTAGACACAAACACACACACAAGTACACACACACCTCACAACACACATATTTCCTTACTTCTGTAATCATCTATCTCATCTTAAGATATATATATATAAAACACACATACACATCTTATAATAACACAGCATTCTTGATTTTTCTCGCTAAGCTGATTTTATTAATACATAAACAACTTTAACTGAACATATATACACTATAGATATATATCCCCATTTCTTTCTGTGAATTCTTATTATCTATCTCGCCTCATTTATATTTATCATCTCACTCATTATATATATACACACAAACAGACATAACATCATTTATTCTCTCATTCTCTCTGTTAACCGTGATCAACACAACATATATACACACATATTCTCCTTTTTCCTTACCCCACTCACTCACACACAACACTCTCCCTCACACACACACTCATAACACACACACTCCCTATTCCTGTGAACTCACTCATCTATGACTACTACACACACACAAACACACATACACCATTCATCCCCATCTCCTCGTAACCCACTCACAATACACACACCTCATACACACACATACTCCGTATTTCTCTTGAACTACCCACTGACAGATAAACACTCTCACTCAACATACACTCATACACACACACACTCTCTATTCCTCGACTACACTACACTCATTACATACATCACTACTCACTCACTCATCACACATACACATAAACACACATACACGTCATTCACTCTCTTATTTCTCTCCGTGACCACTCACACAACAACACACACTGATACACACACACACTCCCTATCTCCCTCGCTAACTCACTCACACAAACACACACACTCATACACACACACACTCCCTATCTCCCTCGCTAACTCACTCACTCACACACAAACACTCTCACTCACACACACACTCATACACACACACACTCCCTATCTCCCTCGCTAACTCACTCACTCACTCACTCACTCACACACTCACTCACTCACTCACTCACACACACACACAACACACATACACGCATTCACTCCCTATCTCCCTCGCTAACTCACTCACACAAACACACACACTCATACACACACACACTCCCTATCTCCCTCGCTAACTCACTCACTCACACACAAACACTCTCACTCACACACACACTCATACACACACACACTCCCTATCTCCCTCGCTAACTCACTCACTCACTCACTCACTCACTCACACACTCACTCACTCACACACACACAAACACACATACACGCATTCACTCCCTATCTCCCTCGCTAACTCACTCACACAAACACACACACTCATACACACACACACTCCCTATCTCCCTCGCTAACTCACTCACTCACACACACACAAACACACATACACGCATTCACTCCCTATCTCCCTCGCTAACTCACTCACACAAACACACACACTCATACACACACACACTCCCTATCTCCCTCGCTAACTCACTCACTCACACACTCACACACACACAAACACACATACACGCATTCACTCCCTATCTCCCTCGCTAACTCACTCACACAAACACACACACTCATACACACACACACTCCCTATCTCCCTCGCTAACTCACTCACTCACTCACTCACACACTCACTCACACACACACAAACACACATACACGCATTCACTCCCTATCTCCCTCGCTAACTCACTCACACAAACACACACACTCATACACACACACACTCCCTATCTCCCTCGCTAACTCACTCACTCACACACTCACACACACACAAACACACACACACGCATTCACTCCCTATCTCCCTCGCTAACTCACTCACTCACTCACACACAAACACTCTCACTCACACACACACCTCATACACACACACACTCCCTATCTCCCTCGCTAACTCACTCACTCACTCACTCACTCACACACTCACTCACACACACACAAACACACATACACGCATTCACTCCCTATCTCCCTCGCTAACTCACTCACACAAACACACACACTCATACACACACACACTCCCTATCTCCCTTGCTAACTCACTCACTCACACACAAACACTCTCACTCACACACACACTCATACACACACACACTCCCTATCTCCCTCGCTAACTCACTCACTCACTCAATCACTCACTCACTCACTCACTCACACACACACAAACACACATACACGCATTCACTCCCTATCTCCCTCGCTAACTCACTCACACAAACTCATACACACACACACTCCCTATCTCCCTCGCTAACTCACTCACTCACACACTCACTCACACACACACAAACACACATACACGCATTCACTCCCTATCTCCCTCGCTAACTCACTCACTCACACACAAACACTCTCACTCACACACACACTCATACACACACACACTCCCTATCTCCCTCGCTAACTCACTCACTCACTCACTCACTCACTCAATCACTCACTCACACACTCACACACACACAAACACACATACACGCATTCACTCCCTATCTCCCTCGCTAACTCACTCACACAAACTCATACACACACACACTCCCTATCTCCCTCGCTAACTCACTCACTCACACACTCACTCACACACACACAAACACACATACACGCATTCACTCCCTATCTCCCTCGCTAACTCACACACACAAACACACACACTCATACATACACACACACTCCCTATCTCCCTCGCTAACTCACTCACTCACACACAAACACTCTCACTCACACACACACTCATACACACACACACTCCCTATCTCCCTCGCTAACTCGCTCACTCACTCACTCACTCACTCACTCACACACTCACAAACACACATACACGCATTCACTCCCTATCTCCCTCGCTAACTCACTCACACAAACACACACACTCATACACACACACACTCCCTATCTCCCTCGCTAACTCACTCACTCACACACAAACACTCTCACTCACACACACACTCATACACACACACACTCCCTATCTCCCTCGCTAACTCACTCACTCACACACACACAAACACACATACACGCATTCACTCCCTATCTCCCTCTCTAATTCACTCACTCACTCACACACAAACACTCTCACTCACACACACATGTACACACATACACACTCACTCCCTATCTCTCTCGCTAACTCAGTGCACTCACTCACACACACACACACAAACACTCTCACTCACACACACATGCACACTCATACACACACTCACTCACTATCACCCTCGCTAACTCAGTGCACTCACTCACTTACTCACACACACAAACACTCTCACTCACACACACATGTACACACATACACACTCACTCACTATCTCTCTCGCTAACTCAGTGCACTCACTCACACACACACACACACACACAAACACTCTCACTCACACACACATGCACACTCATACACACACTCACTCCCTATCACCCTCGCTAACTCAGTGCACTCACTCACTTACTCTCACACACACACCCTCACTCACACTCACACACCAATTTGTAATGACACCTTTTCAAATTTTTCAAGGATGCAGAGTGGGTGGGACGTGTCGTCCACGGCAGTAGGGTGGTACTCCGTACCCTACGGAAAAACACTGTTGGCATGAGGGTTGCCTTAACCCTCTGGGGACTAAGCCCTTTTTGGCCCGTTTTCTCTATTTTTACATTTGGGCTTATAAACTATATGTAATGGAGATGGAACACTATGTGTTTGGTATCTATGGATTCAGAAGACCCTTAGCTAACAAAAGCATGCATGTAACGTGTTTATAAAGGAAGTATGAGTGAAACATTTACTATGTACTAGAGAATATCAAAAACGGAAATTCGATTTTTGTCATTTATTTCTGAAAATCACACATCACACAACAATAGTGAACAGTTTTTGAACGAAAAATATATTTGTCAAAGCCTTTGCTTGACAGACATCTGTAATTGTTAAATAAAATGTGTAAATAACAATGAAAAATCTAACTTTATTTACAATTAGTCCCAGGTGTTTTTCTAGGAATGCTTAGAATTTTCTCAGCAATACTTTCTCATCGTCACTCTCCAGTATTTGTTCCAGAGCCTGTTCCACCATAAATTGTTTACTGCTAGCCGTCATAAAAGAGCTAAAATAATAAATAATGCTATAATTGTATGTGTGTGTGTATATATATATATATATATATATATATATCATAATTCTTCTGTCTCTCTCTCTCATATAAATCTCACCGCACTCTCGCTCTGTAAAGCCTTGTTTATACTTCGACGCGTCCGTTCGCTTTCTGTCGTCTCCTCCACTCGACGCTGTTGTCATATCCTTTACTATAGTACCACCCCTTGCAAGGATACAGAGACTCCGAATTTGCTAGAATACGTCATGGTAACTTTCCCTGATTGGGTAAGAAAAATATTTCTCCATCGGCAATTTTTCCATTGGTTGTTGCTTGTGAATCTGCCAAACAACATCGATTTCATTGGCCTTTGATGGTGTGTAGCCGGGTATCTCCGGTTATCACTGTTTTCAGCAGAATCTGAGGAAGACGGCAAAAAAGACCTCTCTATCGTGAATAGTTTTTAAGATAAGTACACATTTGTAAAAGTATGTCATTTTGGGCGGTACCGCCCAATCCGTCCTCAGAGGGTTAAGCCAGTCCGAGGAAGCTGTAAGTTTCATTGCCACATAAAGACTAGTTGGCTTACCACCGATGTTTTAAATGTAATGACTTGTTGTACTCTTTTTCATAGATATTGCACCAGTACTACCTGTCAATCAGGCCCCAAAATGTTTTGGAGAAGAAAGGCTGCCACTGTTTTTTCCTTTCTGTCACTGGTGACAAGGTCCACAGCTGTGTCCCAGGACATGAATCACCTTCATTCGATGTACACAGATCCATGTACACATGTCTGAATGTGTACACTCAGTTACGTCTTGTCAGTCACAGGCATTTCACGATTAACATTTCCTTTTAAATATTATTTCAACAGGTATAACCTGGGTGTGTTCAGCAGTCAGGACGCACGCAGGGCGGTTTGGGGGCCGCCAAAATGCTGCCAGGTCTTCAACAAAAGGCTCTATCTTTGTATTTGACATCGAGTGCTGATCCGGTCCTTAACGAGGAATTGTTCAGAGGTAGACGAAATGTTATCAACTATGGCTGGGTATGTGTCTATTTATCAAGCACATAACAAAAAATAAATATATATTTTTATAAATATTATATTACTATACATTTTGTATTCCTCACTTATACAGGACTTGTTTGGACAAGGGGACAGCAGCAGCAGTTGGTGAATCAAGCACGCGCGGTCATTCAGACATTTTTAGAAGCTTTTCCCGTATCTCTGCAGGGCATGCCTCCATCGAAGAGGCAGCGGACCGAATCAGGCTTTTACGAAAATAGGGCCTTTTACGATAAGTGGCGGCTTGAACAATACTGTCTAAGAAGAGCATATCTTGTCGGTAAATCTTTAAATCTATCAATACAGCATTGGCACTCATTAATCTGACATTGATTCACTGTGACAAGTGACTTGCATTAGTAAAGTCTTGTCATTCTGTCTTTCAGGCCACTTCAATCTGCGGAGGCCTTCGCCCGCAAAGGTAGAAAGGCTTATTTGTCAGGGGGGTGGACATCCAACTGCCCAAAAGCAGAGGAGGTGGTGAGGTTGTGGAAGCCGCCACCAAAGACAATGGTGGAAACTGACCCCTATGTGGTGCAATGTGTGACTGAGCAGTCATGGACGGGAATTGCCTTGAAGGATTTCGGTCCTCCCAAAGGTTTCGGTATGAATCAGCCAGTAACAGAATCAAGAATTCAACCATGAAATGTTTGTGTACATGCAAAGTATATTCTGTAACTTGAAATGTGATGTTTTTCTGATTACAGGAGTGGTTGCGACCAGAAATTTTGCTTGTGGTGACATTGTCTGTGACTATCACGGCAATGTCATCCCAGCATCAGAGGAGACTCATGATGGAGGGCATTACAGAAGAGGCAGGGTTCATGGGGACAAAGGACTCTGTGTCGATGCCCAGAGCTTTCCATGTTCCTGTCACCCCTCACCGAACACGTTTAGCCGCCGCATCAATCATTCGTGCAAGTCGGCAAATTTAAAGCCATCCTGTTATTTGATGCTCATTAATGGTGAAGAAAAGCCTGTCATTTTATTTGAAGGGGACATATCATGCAAAATCCACTTTTTTAGCCCTTAAATGCATTTTGTTGTATATTTGGAGTGTTTATAAGTACAGAAAAAATGAAATTATTCTCTTCAGGTGCTTCGTTTATATCTTAATATTCTGTTTTGGTCATATTTTTCAACCTGTTCAGATTTTTCTGTTGTCTATGACGTTTTTTGAGCAATAACGTCTTTGCAGCGGAACTGACAAATAAGGACATCGACTACCGGTCCAACACTTCCAGCAATCCGCCATTATTATTTCTCGCTCCAATTTTGTAGTCCAAGCTCAATGATGCAGAAGTTACGAGAGGGCTAGTCAAAATGTTCGGTTGTTGGATGTAGTGACCTGAAGCACTTCAAGGATCCCCACTTCAACAACCGCCAGTATACAGAAGGGTTTACCGATTCGACTCGAATTCGTCTGAATGAGGGGTAAATTCCTTCTATCATTTAGCTGCTGTGTTTCCTGATGCTTTCTAAACGCAAGTTATCATTTTATTATCAATACAGATTTTTTGTGGTAAGATTAGACCGTCTTCATTTGTCTTGTCAGTGTACTTGTTTTAACAAGAGAAATAGTCAACTTTCACTAATAACACAACATAGTTAACTTACTTACCACTGCATCCATATGAAAACGTTGTTCTGCAGGTTCGTCATCGTCTTTTTCAAATCGCTCGCTCTGGCTCGAATATGTAAGGCTTGATGGACAAGTCTTCCGTTGTTGACATTTTGTTAACGTGTGAATAAAAATGTTCTTTGAAGCTATAGTAATCGTATCTCTTATCAAACTACAATAATCATGGCCGAACGTGGGGAGTTGAATCGACCGTGAACTCAGCAACCTGGAGAGAGGGCGGGAAAGACGCATCTCCTTTTTATTTAAAGGGGCCGCTTCGAAACGGGTTGCTCACAGAAGCACATCAGAAAAGGGGTAGAAAAGGGGCCTGTTGAGCTATAATAATGAGGAATTCAGACCCAACCATTCACAGCAAAATCCCCAGTGTACATATGTACACTCTCGGTGTTAAATTAACACTCTCGGTGTACATATAGGTCCAACTCCAGGGTGTTAAAAATGAACACTGAAGCAGTGTTGAAGTTAATGAGATAATGAAGTGATTAATTAAGTGATGATTGGCCATTAGTGGTGACACCTGATGTTAATAAGAAGAATCATTGAAGGAAAGAGAAAAAACAAGAACAGAAAAAAAGAGAAACTCAAGAACTACTGACTTCGAGCCTTTACACATTATTGCACTTATTATTACCACTGTGACTTTATTTCTGTCATACATCTACAAAAGTTATTGAGATTCAACAGAAGTTTAGACGGCAATGTTTTATGGTATTTTTCATTTCAAACCACCATTATGGTGGTCAGTGTTTGCTGTAGTTGGGCTCCTGACCCTTTTTCAGTTTTTTTTGTTCGTTTTTCTCTGGCTGTTCCTACATTGTGTTTGTAAAGCACAGTTGTTATTGCCTGAGAAAACCTGTTAACAATATGTTGAGCTGATCAGAGTCTAAATCTTTGACAATATGAGTGATGTTGTGTTTCAGCACTGGTGATTGTAGCCCTGAGTTTCTACAGCTTGAGATCCAACAGCAATATGAACAATTTTGAAAATTCACTTGAGCTCTTGTGTTTAGACACACACACATCAAGAATCAGCATATGAATCACAACAACGGTGACCATTGACAAACTAGTGACACACAGATCAACCCTGAACATCACAAAACAAGCTATTACAGTCATTACAAACCAACAGCAAAATAAAAACAAACAGGAAAAACAATGAAGATTACAGGAAAATTCAGCTGCATAATTTATTCATACTGCAATGCATTGTGGGAGCCATGGATGCATTTTGATTGGTGGCTCCCATCATGCACTGCCACTGCCACCATTCTGGAGATTCACGTGTAGAATCTTGATATCTGTGTGGGATTTTAAAAACATTCAAATTAGTAAAGCACTGCTGGAATTATCTACTGTAATGAAAATGAATAGAGCCTTTGAATACTCGGATTATAATGCTGGTTGAGTGAATCAAGACACTAAAATATTTAATTTCACCACTTAAACATATATCATCATGACCTAGGCTGTGTTTCCCAAAAGCATTTTAAGCCTAATCTGATCACAGAACAAATGCAACCAAAGGTCTGTACGATCAAATTTGGCTTAGGGGAAACACAGCCCATGTCATGATTTCTCTTTTCAATAACAAATGTGCTTTACACACACAGAGTTAGAGCAGCCAGAGAAACACTAATGTTAAAACGCAAAGGGTCAAGAGCCCAACTAAAGCAAACACAGATCACCATAATGGTGACATGAAACGAAACATTCCATAAAACATTACCATCTAAACTTCTGTTCAATACAAATAAGAATGTGTGTAGATGTATCACAGAAATACACTGGTAATAATAAGTACAATAATGTATAAAGGCTCGAAGTCAGTAGTTCTTGAGTTTGTCTTTTTTCTGTTCTTGTTGTTTCTCTTTCCTTCAATGATTCTTCTTATTAACATCAGGTGTCACCACTAATGGCCAATCATCACTTAATTAATCACTTCATTACCTCATTAACTTCAACACTGCTTCAGTGTTCATTTTTAACAACCTGGAGTTGGACCTATATGTACACCGAGAGTGTACATATAGACGCTTTCAGCAGTGACAACATAAACACACGGTACTGCGCATGTGCATAAAACTGGCCCAAACTTAACTTCCGGCAAACTTGCGCAGACAATCCATAACAAGTAAATAACCATAGTAGCTGGTATTTCTTGACAGTCAAAGAAAATAAATGTTACCTGGCCAAACTGAAATGTGACACTACCAGACCCGTTGAACAAAAATAAGAGACAAGATGTTTTTCTACGACGTGTCTGATTTACCGCAGTGTTAAAAAACTGTGGCGAGCGGAGCGTGGCGACGAGGCTTTATAAGGTGAACATATCTCTCCTTATTAGCTTCTTACATGCTTGCTAACCTTTTTTTAAGGCGGGTCTCCACATGACAGGATGTTGGATGGATCTGTGCAGCGTTATGATACATTCTGCTCCGCTGTTAATGTGTTTGTGTGAGAGAGAGAGAGAGAGAGAGAGAGCTTGCGAATATGCGCTACACGCAACTCTGCAGTCAAATACAACTTTTCCTTAAATTGTAAAAAACACGGAAATCAATATGTGGCGGTCAGCGCTGATAATGAGTTGGGCTGCCACTAATAAATGCATGGGAAACACTGTACCGGATACTCGTGATAAACCTAGCTATTTTAATATAGTATCTAATACAGTCAATGCCGTATTATCCAATAAACAGTATAAACTAACAGAACGGAAGTTAACTTTGGGCCAGCTCATCACCATGGCAACGCGTCTGATGAAAGCGTCTATGTACACTGGGGATTTTGCTGTGTATGTTTGTCCCTCCTCTGCAAACTGCCTCCTTATTGCTGACACAACACATGAAGGTATGGCTTTCCTAATGTCCCGGCCTAGTATTCCGTACGCCCAGCGGACAACCTGCCTGTATGCTGTGTATCGAAACTGCCTGTGGTGGAAATTGGGACCTAATTACATTTTGATCATACCGTGTTTTCATAGTAAACAATTCCAATGGTAAATATTGAATGTCCTGTTGGCTGATATTCTACTGTGCTACATAACACCAAAGTTTTTTTTATTTTAAGTTAGGGCTGGGCGATATATCGCACGATATTATTATGCGCACCTAATCAGTAAAGCCGGTTCCTTGATTAGCAGTAAATCACCTTCACATGCTTTCAGATGGACGATATGAGTGTTAAAGTTAATGAGATAATTAAGTGATTAATTTAGTGATGATTGAGCATTAATTGAAGACACCTGATGATCACAAGCAGAATCGCTGAAGACAACATGTGAAATTGTAAGCCACCGTTATGGAGATCAGTGTCTGCTTTAGTTGGACTCTTGACACTTATATATTTAACTTTATATTTTAATATACTGTTGCATCTGAGTTATATCTGTCCGATGAACAAAGATAAACAATTGTAATACGATGGTGGTCACATAATGGCGCTCATCATTTTAAATTCATGTGTGTGATTTATACTGTTTGGTTCGTGTATAAATGAGATTCTGCATAAATATCCAGAATGTTAAATATAATAAATTTCTTAAACATTGTTTAAAAAAAAGAAATCTTTCTGTAAGGCACACACAGACCTCAAGATTCAGTCAATGCTCCTCAACAACGGTGACGAGTAGAATATTCAATTAGGAAAAGTAAATTACATAGATAATTCAGATCATAATTTATTCATACCGCAATGCATGATGGGAGCCATTAATGAGTTGTGATTGGTGGCAACAAGGTCACCACGGTTGAGACAGACAGTCTGATTATTGAGATCTGTGTTTCTAAATAAATAAACCAGTGTTTTGATCAGAATATTTTAGGTTATAAGAATAATAAAAATATGCATTAGAAACACAAAACTGTTGTTAACAAGTTATATCAAATACTTTGAATAAATTTCGTTTTTCAGATCACAGTTTGATTATGTCAAAACATAACCAACACTATCAGAACACAGCTGTCTTTGTTCATTTGACTGTTATAAATCAAGAACAGCAGGCAAATAAAGTTAAAGTGAAAGTATAAGTGTCAAGAGCCCAACTAAAGCAGACATTCATCTCCATAACGGTGACCTGAAATTTCAGTTTTTTCCTTCAGTGATTCTGCTTGTGATCATCAGGTGTCTTCAATAATGCTCAATCATCACTCATTTAATCACTTAATTATCTCATTAACTTTAACACTCTTGAATGTGGACTCATATACACTCTCAGGTGTGTTAGTTTAATACAGGAGATTTTGTCGTGACTAAGAGCCGTAATTAACTGACAAGCTGAGCCATATCGCATTAAATATCGCTATCGATATGTCCTCGATATTAACGCGATATGGCTCAGCTTGTCAGTGATCTACGGCTCTTTGTAGTAAATGCCGCTCCATCTGAAAGCAGGTGAAGGTGATTTACTGCTAATCAAGGAACCGGCTTTACTGATTAGATGCGCATAACAATATTCGTGCGATATATCGCCCAGCCCTATTTTAAGTATATGGAAACCATTGAGTTTAAAAACCTGCTTAACAGGATTTACTATTTTGGTGTAGAAAAGCTGGTTCTTAAAATGCAGTGTGAAATAATTTTTGCTCAAAACATACTCTGGCCTGCTGGCTTGGAGAGGGCCATGCTCCTGTCTGAAGTTCAAGTATGCTATCTGCAGCACAAAAGGATTCATACAGCATGCTTCAAACCCTGGATGGAGTGTGAGGCAGGTAATGTCTTCTGAGGGATCTAGGTTTTGGACAAGGGACCAATAGGCGTTGACCTCCCTACAGCACACACTCTCCACTGCGGTTGGCATTGCCTCACATCTACCACACAAGCACCTGTTAAACAAAATGTGCCAAGATAAACTCAAGCATTTGTCTGCATGCCTTACACCCAGTCTACGTGACAATAAAAGATCCTTGTAACAATGATTATATTTACATGAACATCATATTCCCGTCCTAACCGGCACAAAATCTGCTTTCATACAAATACTCTGCAGTACATGCGAGCTCATTTACATAATGTCCGTCGGAAATAACAGCTGGCTAAGTTCAGAAAATCTGGGATCTAAATTAAACATTTTAAGACGCATGCTGCTAGCATAGATGGTGACAATATACATGGATGCTTGAAAAACAACACAGTCGACAGCAATATTGCTAAATATGATTTATTAAAGATACTGCAATGCGATAAACATGGAGACAACATTAGCCACAATTAGCTATAGCCTGTGGTCACTCACCAAGACACCCGACCAATCCTCCACCGATTCTGCTCACACCACAACTCTCTCTCCTCTGTCCATTTACCCTTCCCCTTAACTCTGCCTGACCCCTCTCTCGCCTAGGTGGCTCATAATTATACGGCAATGGCGCATCGGAAGAGTTGACATGAACCCCGACAGCAACCTCTTCAATGTCTGACTCCATTACGAAGAGATGAGATTTACCGGCCGTTGCGTCACATCCGATCAGAGCGTTTTCGACAGCGCAAGTAATTTGACCCACACTTTCTTTTAAATAACTTTTTTAATGCACATTTATGATTAATTTCTTCACGCAAATCGAGTTCCTACACTATTTATCTACACGTCTATTCACAGGGATCTTCAACTTGAAAGATGGCCTTTAATTGATGATTGTCAATCTGGCTTTTACAAAAAAGGCACATCTTTAATAATATACGTCTGGTTTTAGTCATTCTAGATTATTCTGAATTGCTCTGTAATGATAGTCTTATTCTCTTCTTAGACTATTATAAAGCCTTCGATTCCCTGGAGCATGAATTTTTGTTACAGACTCTCCACAAGGTGGGATTCAGTGACTTCTTTTGTAGATCTATCAAAATGCTTTATACTAACTGTAATAGCTCAATTAAACTCAGTAGTGGTACCTCTCCTAGATTTTCTCTGAATAGGCCAGGGATGCCCAATATCCCATTATTTGTTTCTGATAGCTACTGAACTTCTAAATTTACATATCAGAGAAAGCCCTTTAAAAGGAATAACTATTAATGACACTGAAGTTGTAATGAGTCAGTGAGCTGATGACACTGTTTTGTTTTTAAAGGATGCCTCTCAGGTTGTGGTAGCATTAGAGATTCTTGAGCCCTTTTCTAAAGCGTCTGGCCTTCGCCTTAACATAAACAAATGCGAGTTACTCCCGGTTGGTAATAGTCTGGAATCATTCATTTGTAATATTCCTGTGAGAGAGAGTGTTACTTATTTGGGAGTTAAAATAATCAAAGATGGAAAATTAAGATGCCCTTCCAATTTTCTTCCAATTATTGAAAGACACGTAAGGTATTGAACCAGGTCCGTGTACTTTTTCGTTCATTCGTTATTCTATTTTGGAAGTGAAATGAAATTCTGGAAAGGGTGTCAGTTTGGTTTTCTGATAAGAGAAAAAAAACAGAAACGGCTTTATTTTGCTTTCATTATACATTGCAGTTATATAATGTTTAAAACTATAATACAAAATAACTAATAATAATAAAACATTTATTTTGTATTTTTTTACTTTTTAATTTTCTGACACCTGTTTTGACCCGGAAGTGGCTGAACTTGCGCGTACAGTGTACTCAATCGTTCTGAGAGCGTAGCCAAACTGCTTGAAGTGTTGTGAGCTTGCTACCATGGACCATTATATTCTCTTTAAAGAAAACAAAAGGGTCAATATGAGAGAGGATGATATGACGCAGGACAAAATTGGAAGAATTTTCCAGGTAATTTTAGATATAAGACTGTTTAACATTGCTTTTTGATAACATGCTCCAGGCACTGGTAGACGCTTCACTAGCCAAGCTAGCTTTAGGTAACGGGGTGGTTCGGAATTTTGGACATCGGGCCTCATTTCCAAGTCAGCCTTAGTGTTATTTATCAGTGGAGACAGTTTTGAAAAAAAATCATCCAGTCGTCCCAGTTGCATAGTTTGCGGTGCTAGGCTAGCGCGAGTCAACGGTAACTTTTAGCATACCATTAAAAACAGTTTTACCCACAGTACACCAAAAGCAAATAAATTATAACGCCAGACTATCGATGTAAGTGTCTGTTGAGAGAATAATGTTAGAAATCAAACTATCCTTTTCATCTCAATGATTGCATTACATTTACAATCACTAGTTTCTCAGCAGCGACAGACTTATACTTCAATCCATTCAGAATTATACTTCACTAATGTTAGAGTCAAAAAAGTCAACACAGAACAGAAGCACATGACAGTCGGGACGTCTAGCTAGCAACTTTGGATTATTTCTGCGGGCTTGGACAAGGAGACACCGGCAGTGATTCAAATGAAAAAGAGAAAAAACAAACAAAACAGAAATGGCTTTATTTTGCTCTCACAATACATTGTAGTTATATAATGTTTAAAACTGTAATAAAAAATAACTAATAATAATAAAACATTTATTTTGAATTTTCTGACACCTGTTTTGACCCGGAAGTTGCTGAACTTGCGCGTGCAGTGTACTCATATCGTTCTGAGAGCGTAGCCAAACTGCTTGAAAGTGTTGTAAGCTTGCTACCATGGACCATTATATTCTCTTTAAAGAAAACAAAAGGGTCAATATGAGAGAGGATGATATGACGCAGGACAAAATTGGAAGAATTTTCCAGGTAATTTTAGATGTAAGACTGTTTAACATTGCTTTTTGATAACATGCTCCAGGTAACGTTACTGGTAGACGAGCTAACTTAGTTAACTTAACGTTATGCTAGCTCCTGAAGATCCTGCTGATCTTACAGAGCTGGGTTAATAGTTTTAAAATAGATTTTTTTACACACTGAAACATTTACGATGGCTATTATTCCCGACTACATGCTAGCAAAACATAACTTTGATTTTTATTAACAACGTAGGTATCAGCACAAAGCCTTTATTTACTGGATGAGTCGGAACAGAGCCATATTCAACAGAACATTTAAAACTGAATCAAAAAGTTAAACAAACATCTTTAAGATGTTTTCTTTACATGTGAAATAAAGAACAGTTACAACTGAAACAGGAAGTGTTTCTGGACCAGTGTTGTTTACATTTTGTGAAATGGTCTATAAAACAGTCAACAAAACCTATAGTGGAGTTTTTTCATTTATCTCTCATGCCTATCTTGCAGGGCCAGTGAGTGAGCCAGTTCTTTCCACGTGCTGTAAAACCCTCCTAGGATGCAAGGTCTGCATCGACCAGTGGCTTCAAAATGCATCGCAGTGTGTGAAGTGTCGAGAGGAAAACTTCAGAACCAATGTGATTGTTGTCACTGGTCTGTCTGAGGCATTGTTAGCCTTAAAGGACATCATAAAAGTGGATTAAGTGCTGCATCAGTGGATTAAGTTTGAGTTACAGTGTTCAGTGAAATGTTGTTTTATTATGGTGCTACTTAAATGTTTACAGTAACACAACCCTAGGACTGGGGTAATTACATACATAACCTTACTATGCATGTCTTTTAGTTAAGTTAATAAGATAGATCACTGCATCTTTAAAAGGTGAAAGATTTTTGTTAACTGCGCTGTTGAACAGATCTGCCATGTCCGGGTAAGTTTCAGCAAAAAGACGTTCAACCGTAGCTTTCTGTTCTTCAGTTGAAAAGGGGTCTGTTCCAAATGATGACTCTCTTGCTAAGGTGCCTCCCAGTTCCTCAGCGTAAAGGTTGGCTGCTTCAGGTCCCAGAGGCAGTAAGACCTGTGAGACCTTTTTAGGGCACCCACCCCCTGCAAGTTGATTGGGGACACCTTTTCCTGTAATTGAATTGTTCAGATGAGTACAATACACCCAATAAAGAGTGTCTGGTTCACATGTTCTTTTTAAATAGTTTTTAACATACCAGGGATTCTGTGTTCATTCCAGGCATCCACAAGTCTGTTCATACCAAGACGACAAAGTTGACCAGTCAAGTTAGACACACAGTATCTGCTGATGTTACAGTCCATGTCGAGAAGTTCTTGGTCAGTCAGATTGATCAGAGCCTCCTTCAGTGGGTAATTGACCCTGTTGTTGACTTCAGGCCACATCCGCTCAACTTTATGATTCTAGTAAACAACAGACAACCACATATTTTAATGTGTGTAAGTGAACCATAGTTTCAGGGGGAAACTGTTTTGAAATGGTCAATATCAGATCTATTGGTGTCATTAAGATGAAGGGGCTTTTAGAACTGCCAAAATCTAATCCACAAAAAGTGATATGGGTGAATGATTTTATATTGCTAAACATGACATTTTGGTAACACTTTACAATAAGGTTCATTAGTTAACATTAGTAAATGCATTAAGTAACATGAACTAATGATGAGCAATGCATTAGTTACAGTGTTTATTCATCTTTGTTAATGTTAGTTAATACAAATACAACGGTTCATTGTGCGTTCATGTTAGTTCACAGTGCGTTAACTAATATAACCTTTGATTTTAATAACGTATTAGTAAATGTTGGAATTA
This sequence comes from Hybognathus amarus, assembly GCA_030378365.1. NCBI lineage: Eukaryota > Metazoa > Chordata > Actinopteri > Cypriniformes > Leuciscidae > Hybognathus > Hybognathus amarus. Next base: position 25,221 of record JAQIUQ010000074.1, read on the forward strand.
ATATTAACTAAGATTAATAAATGCTGAAGAACTATTGTTACTTCTTAGTACATGTTAACTAATGTAGTTAACTAATGTTAACTAATGAACCTTATTGTAAAGTGTTACCCATATTTTAAGGTCTACTTACAACTCCAAGTTTCTTACCTTTGTTGATGTGGTTTGGCAATATGGTGGTTTGTCCTGATTGTGCCTATGGGGAGCAAGGATTTCTTGAATAAAAAGAGACAAGTAGAATTCCTTGCCGTGGTCGACTCTCACCTGGTCCCACATCCCATGGTTGACAACAGCCGCCCTGGATTGCAGGTCACATATGGAAGACATTATAATTGATCAGAATTGAGGACTATGTGTCTTTGCATTTGGCACACAAAATGGCACTTAAAAGGTAACAACAATACTATTTATGCTTTCAAATGAACAAACAGAATAAATTACTAATACAAATGTGTAGAGTAATAGAACCAAAACAAACCTATATACTTCATCATAAATGGTGAGATTATTCTTCACTGGCATTGTTGCATGAGCCACGACTTTGCTACTGTACCCATCCACTGCAATAACATGGGTCACCCCAAACATTGCTAATTTTTCATTTTGATCTAAATGAAGTTTATGACCCATATAGGCAGCATGGTAGGGCACTGGGTTAAAGTTCCGCAGACCCTGTAATGTGAAATGAAACAATTTTGACGATTAATTATTTGACAATTTCATAACTGCCACCCACTGTCATTTCACATAGCTAAAACATTTACGGCATGTGCCATGTTTTTTTAACCTGGGGAAAGGCCCCCCTGTGGGGTTGTAAAGCCACTCCAGGGGTCATGGATGTTGGGCTTCTGAGATTTTGCTTTTAATATTCAAAAGACAAAGAAATTCTGTTCTTAAGTGACACTTGTATTATGTCCTCCACAGGTCACCTAATAAGGAGCACTGACTGGATAGGCCTAAGTTAAACAAATTTTAGGTTTAACGGCAGACAACGTGATAAAGTTTGTTATCCTCGGTTTGATGCTTCATTGTTTAATTATTTCAGAAAATATTCAAATTAGAGAGTTGGGTATAGCCTAAATTAACGTTACCCTGCATCTCGCTTCATGGTAGGGTCTTTCAATTCCACGTAGAATTCGTCCAACACGATTCTCCGCAGCAAAAACTCCTTTAGTCGCCAGGTAGCCAGTCATCATTTTTCTGCCGAAGGTTGATCCAGTCTACAGAAGATGAACTAAGAAGCTTGTCAACATAAAAGACAGCTTGATTTTTTCCTGTGACAATTGCTTACCTCGGCAATTGCAGTCGACACATCTACTTCCAACTGCGCATCAGATTGTCCTCGCTTGAGTTTGTGACCATCACAAAATCTTCGCACACTCATCACAGAGCACCCACGTACCACGCCAATATCTGTAAGGTGCTGTGAAATGTCTGCATGAGTCGCATGCCTTCTCAACATATCACTAATTATATCAGCGTAAGCCTCAAGGGAAGCCATGCTAGTCATTCACCTCGTCAGATTATTCGAAATGATTAACCCCGCCACCAGGTACATGGACAAAAGAGTGGTGACATGCGTTAATGTGAACGCCCCCTCATCAGCACTCAGCTGGCGCCGGCTCTGAGTCATTTGAAATACAATAAACGTACAAATAAATATTACAAATTAAAAAACGATCGTAAATGGGTCCAATTTTCTAATACTATTATTTGATGATAACAATACCTTTGGAAAACAAAATACAGCCATTTCTGATTTTTTCTTTTAAACAAAAAACCAAACTGACACCCTTTCCAGAATTTCATTTCACTTCCAAAATAGAATAACGGATGAACGAAAAAGTACACGGACCGAACCATTGGTTGCTCAGAGATTTATCACTCAAGGGCAGAGTTCTGCTTACTAAAGCAGAGGGCATTTCTCGATTATCATATGCTGCGCAATCGATCTATGTTGACAAACACACATGTAAACAAATTGACGGTATATTGACAAAATTTCTATGGAAAAACAAAATTCATTATATAAACTAAATCAGTAATACTGAATTCATATGACAAAGGCGGGTTGAATTTTATTGATTTCAGCTCTCTAAATGGTAACTTTAAAATAAATTGGATAAGACAATACCTTCAAAACTCTTCATCTATTTGGAATATAATCCCTCGGTTTATCTTTTCTCATGTGGGTGGCATAGAATATCTTTTGATGTGTAATTACAAAATTGAAAAACTTCCAATCAAACTTTCTAAGTTCCACCATCAAGTACTAACTAATTGGAGCCTTATTTGTAAACACAACTTCTCACCTCATAGTTTTTTTATTTGGAATAACACCAACATATTGCATAAAAACAAGTCTTTATTTTTTCATAATTGGTTCAGTAATGATTGCTATTGGTGAATCAATTATTTAACAATGAAGGGAATTTATTTACTTTTGAAGACTTTATCTCAAAGTACAACATACCTATTACATTAAAAGAATTCAAGGTGCTTACTAAGGCAATTCCTGCAGGTGTACAGATGCTGTTCCAAAACAGTGCATGTACATCCACACTCTCCGTCTGTCCTCCTAGACCTGAAAATACTTTTGTTGGCAATATCCGTTTTTGTGGGTTAAAGCCTAACAATTATAAAATTAGATCCTTGTTTTTAAGAGAGATAATTTCTACGCCTTATGTTATTTTCTACTGGAACAGTTTTTTTAGTAATGTAAATTGGACTCGTTTGTTGTAAATTGGACTCGTACAGTAGATAAAAGTTTGGTCATTACCTCAAAAATTCCTCCTTACAAATAAAGTTAAGGAAATCTCATATAAGTTAATTCACAGAGTTTATCCTACAAAGACAAATACAAAAATTTTAAATTAATATTGATTTAAAATGTTCTTTCTGTGAATGCTCCACTGAAACAACTTCTCATTTGTTTTGGTCATGCCTATATACCCAGCTTTTTTGGAACAAGGTAGAGATTTTCATTGCTGATAATATTTTAAAAACATTTAAATTGTCTTACAAATATGTGATTGTGGGCTATTATATCAAGGATCACTCCTTAAAGGATGTCGGTTTTATTATAAATTTTATTTTATTTTTATGTAAATTCCACATTCATAAATGCAAGTTTACAAATTGTGGACCTCTTTTTATGGTACTTGAAAAAGAGATCAAAATGTATGTAGATATGATGTCAAAATCTAAAAATAGTATAGCAATTAAAGTGGTTAATATATGCTCATCCTTGAACATTTTCACATAATATAATATATTTTCACATGTATAATATTTTCACAAATATAATGAATGATGATGATAAAGTACATCCTCTGTATTTATATTGCATTGGAATTCGCTTTGGAACTGATAAATGTATAATGTATATCTATTTGTAGACTGATGTTTATGTACCCTCTCATTCCTTTTATTTTATTTTAATTATTATTTTTATTTATTTATTTTTTGTTCTTGTTGAGGCATGTGAATTATGTACTGTATGAGAAATTACATTGTACATGCTACTTATTGTTCACAATAAAGCATTTAAAAAAAAATGTATACATAGTTCCCACATGACGTCACCACATACGGGCATTTGCCGAACCGGCGCCATTGCTGCGGGCAAAACATTAGAAGAAGCAATACGAGTCGAACGAAGTGAAATGAGTTTCGTGCTATAAAGTGAAAATGGTCATCTCCTGCTGGGTCAATGGATGATAAAATCGTGCCAGAGGTTCAGTTAAATCGGGATTTTACACTATATATGAATATGAATATGAATGTGAGAAGACTAAGCTTTTGTCCGAACAACGACGGAGATTATGGCTGGCTGGCGAGGATAAACAGGAAAGAAACTCACTCAAATCACGCAAGAATTTGTTTGACAAAAGCACAATGTTGTGTTTTATTGCGAGTGTAAACAAATATAAGTTAACACATTGCAGTTTGAATAATGTCCTGTATGAACAAAATGACGAGGTATTAAAAGCATACAAAACAACATTGTTTCCACTGTTTGATCTCACATTCTAGCATTGCGATCTCAGATTATGTCCCTAAGAACCCACGTATAATGTAGTTCCGCATTACATTAATTAAATTGCACGAGTTATTTATTTTTATATTCATGCACCGAACCATGACGCCCGCAAGTACATGGATATTATAGAAAGCACCGGTGACTGTTTTAAGAGGAACATGAATTAAGTTGTTAAGTTGACAGATTAGCATCATGCTACTTCGCTATGATAAGTTACTTTTCCATTGATTGCACTTGAGCAAACGTCACCGAACCAGCCCACGGCAAGCAGATCGTACGCCTCCAGTGATTTCCAGACTCGGAATTACTCACATGTGTAAAAACTCCTCACCAATTCCAGATAATGGTACACATGAAAATACTGTATCTGAGGCAAAGCTGCATAATCATTGCTCAGTGCTTCCTTCGTTACTGCATACGGATCCACACCATTTATGAATGAAATTTCCGCATTGTACCTCTCTCTGTCTTGTTTTAATAGTCTCTTTATAATCTATTTCACTTTGTCTTTTCATGATTTGCATAATAATATAAACAGAAAAAAATATTTGTTTGTAAAACGACATTCTCTGATAAAACTTTGTAAAAACCTATGGTAAACACTGCGGTTTTGCCCTCAAAGATGGCGTCTCCGGGGAGGTCACGTGACATTAATTCGCCTGTGGGAACTATGTATACACAGCAGGAGCCATCTTAAAATATAGTCTCGATAAGTCGATCCCCGAATGCCGTTCATACAGTTCAGAAGTTCGCTGAACTTCATACAGTTCAGATCACTCAGCACGAACGTTCGTTGTTTGACCTATCGAGACTTTTTTTCTAAGATGGCTCCTGTCTGTAAACACGAAGTGAACTGTCTTTATAACGTATCTTCTTATTAAACGGTCTGTACACTTACAAAGTTCTCAATGCTTCGTTTTGCATGTATGGACCCTCATTATGTTACTGTGTAAGTGTGGGGCTATTTTGAGCCTTGTTAGTGGTATAAATTAGCGATTTCTTTTTACTTAGTCAATGCCCCCAGTACTAGCATTATACGCTAAACAGTTTTTAGAGATAAAACTCTTTACATTCAATTATCATGAAAACAAATCTCAGAGAACGATTGACTTAGGTACCGATGTTTTATTAGACCAGAGGTTCGTTGTTCGCCGGAGTTCTCCTTTAACACTAGCATTACAGGTTCCAGATTCACTGATCAACAGGTTAAACTCACAGAAACAGAGGCTGGATGTGTCACTAGTAGATGTGTTCAACGTTACCTCGGCGCATGCGCCGGTCTGGAGTGGCCCTCTGCGGTGAACTCCATTCTAACTCCCTGTAATTGGCACACCCTGGCCAGCTGGGAGATGGGATTATCCCCAACACCCTCCATTTCCATTTCATGAATGTGAAGTTTGTCCGCGTTTTTTCTTTTATGCGTTTACTGATGATTAGCAAACAAACTAAGGTTGTAGGTTCATTTTATGATTTTTTTTTTTTTATTACTGGATAATCATAAATAATAGTTATAATAGATCCAATTTAGGCAAATATTAATCTTTTATTAATTACATAATCAAAAACAAAGTACACAACTGCTGATAACCATTGTAAATTTACATTTTATTGGATAGAATGCACAAATAAATAGTGTGATGGATTTTCTCTAACGCACCTGACTTAGGTTGGGCCTGGTGTCCCTGACACCTGAAATATTATACTCAGTCGAGTTACCTCTGAACGCGCTGGTTGACTCAATCTAACCCAGCCTATGAGTCTCACAAAGAGTCGGACGACGTCTCGTCCCTTGTTGAACACTATCACTTGGTAATAAGGTCTCTAGTGTTCTTGTCTTGCCCCACACTATCACTTGGTAGTAAGATCTCTAGTGTTTTGCTCAAATAACTTGTTCTACTAACTAACTTTGCTGCGCAGCTTAAATGACAGACAGACTTCAGTAAATGTCCCTTAGATGGCTCTTTATTTCAGCTGGGAGTCCTCTCGAGCAGTACTCAGAGAAGTCTCAACACAATCAGAAAATACAACAGACTTTATAGTGCAAAGCCAGACACATCAAAAATAGAATCATCATCACTAATCAAAAAATCATTGTCACGCTCTACCCACATGATTTGTCACATTGGTTAAAACAAGCCCCCCTCCTTTGTTAGTGACATCAGCATATGTTCAAGGAACAGAACGTTTAGTTCATTGTCAAGATTCAGCCTGACCAAGGTTATATTGGGTCATATATTTGTCAGATGGTTAGTTCATGTGGAAAGTTCGCCTGATGGCTACATCCTGAAATAAAGGAAGTAAGTCTCATTATGTTTTATTGTTAGAATTAGAAATGGAAAGTTTTAGTCGTCTTCAGACAGAGAAGTAGGAAGCATGATAGATTGTATCACATGAGAGGAATATTGAAATCATGATATCTGATAGAAATACAAAATCAGAACGTTAGTAATATGATTAACTTCTTCTGATTATAATATAAAATCAGAAATTTATGGTTAGTGACATGATTGACTTTGTCTATTATAATTTTTCCACGACAATAGCATACTCAAAATAAACACATGGAAATAACACTTAACTAACTATTAGTTAGTTAACACTTAACACTTAACTATTAACACTTTACTATACATACATATGAAATATAATATATAGTACATATATATATATATATATATATATATATATATATATATATATATATATTATATACAATAATATTGTTTATGTTATTTATTAACAGGCTACAGAAGATTATATTATAGTACATATTATTTAATATTGTTTAACACTGTACAAAACTATAAATAAACACACTCACATAAATATATACATATATACATAATAAGGGTCTCTCTCTCTCTATATATATATACATATACATAATAAGGGTCATATATATATATATATATATATATATATATATATATATATATATATATATACACACACACACACATAATAAGGGTATATATATATATATATATATATATATATAGGCTATATTAGGGTAGCCTGGTTCAACCAGACTCTAGTACATTTCATTTGTACATAGAGTCTGGCATCCTCCATTGAGAAACGTTTCCTTCCTTGTAGGCGGGTTCACTATTAAAGTTCAAAACTCTCGGATCTGCCCAGAGTCGCTCACAATCTGCCATAGCCAATCGCTAACGTGTGGTCGTGAGTGAAGTATGTCATGCGCCGAAGCGTCTGGAAACAACAAGTCCGAATGATCAGAGGATTATGTTTACAATAGGATTTCAGTCAACGAGAGCTGCAGGTTTTGTTAATCTAGGAACAATTATTAATTCGAAATGTATATTTGACACGAAGGACAGTGATTATTCAGTCAACGGTGGAAGCTGTGTCTAATCATTACAAATATACCGCTGTGGTCGTTTTCTGATCTGCCGCAAATGCTGTAGCAGCTAACGTTAGCTGTTACAGTGAATGATCAGTCTGTCTCTATCTGCAGATGTGTAATAAACAACAATTTTTCATATTACGTCTTATTGTTTCTTAATTACCTTAATTATGGTCTTCAAAGTATGTGTTTGTACATTTTTGTATGGCACTTAGTTTTTTTTTTTTTAAATTGAAACAAATTAACCATTGCCATCTAAAACTGAAAATCGAATATAGTCTCCAAAGTATGGGTTTTCACATTTTTATTTATGACAATTATTTTTTTAAATCACAACCAATTTGTATGATTTACAACATGTAAAACTGACACACCAACCTCCTGCACGAGTACACAAAGGGGCTCAAAATGTTCTATTCATCACAAGAATCAGTAAATTTACTGTTGGGAATATGAGCGACCGACATGACTCCTGAGAGGATCTTCAACAATAGGCTAGTTTAGCAGCCAGGACTCGGGGCTTCCGAACACCAGGCTAAAGTCCAAAATGTCACGGTCATTGTGCACGAGCTTCCAGCACAAACTTCCAACCTTTCTGCCTCCTTCACGTGGTCCTCCGTTGTGCAACAAGAGGTGGGACGATAACAATCCGGCTTTAAATTCTGTGTATTCGACAGTTTCTTTTCCAACAACGGACCGAATAGCGTCTTTCTCCGCTGCCATTACTGAACTCAAACTGAACTGACGCGCGCTACATCAACTGTCATCGTTCTCAGCCACTCCCTCTATTCGCTGATTGGTCCTACAAAAAGTTGATTTCTGGAAACCTAAGGCTATGGTGCGAGTCCCAGACGCAGTACTGAAGTAAAATGAAATTGAGCGGAAGTGCGTAGGAGGGCGCAGCCAGGCTAATATTAGGGGTGTAACGGTTCACAATTCACGGTTCGGTACGTTTTCTTTACAGCAGAAAGAAAGAAATTTTGCCAGAGAAATTTCCTTGAATTTATTTTTTTTATTATATTTTTATTAAAACTAACATCATAAAGAATGATTTTGTTTTTTTACTTTGAGCAACGATGGAGCTTATACTTCACCTTTTCTTAGGAGCATATAAAACAAAACCACTCCTTGGACAAAATGAAATGTAATATTGTAGTAGTATACATAAGGTTTATTTTAGTTCAGATTAAAGGAGTAGTTCACTTTAAATAAAACTTTTGCTGATAATTTACTCACCCCCATGTCATCCAAGATGTCCATGTCTTTCTTTCTTCAGTCGAAAAGAAATTAAGGTTTTTGATGAAAACATTCCAGGTTTTTCTCGATATAATGGACTTCACTGGGAAACAAACGGTTCAAGGTCCAAAAGACAGTTTCAGTGCAAACTGTTCAAAGGGCTTTAAACGACACCAGACGATGAATAAGGGTCTTATCTATCGAAACGATCGCTCATTTAATAAATAAATAAATAAATAACAAAGTGTAAGTTTAAGTTTCATAAGCACAAATGCTCGCCTTGTTCTGTGATGAGCATTCGTGACTCTCCTGTTCAAACTCGTTCATCAAAATGAACAAATCTTTTTCGAGTCATGACTCAAAGGGTCCCAGAGAAGACCCTTTTTCATCGTCTGGAATCGTTTAAAGCCCTTTGAACAGTTTGCAGTTTGTACTGAAAGTGTCTTTTGGACCTTGAACCGTTTGGTTCCCATTGAAGTCCACTATATGGAGAAAAATCCTGGAATGTTTTCATCAAAAACCTCAATTTCTTTTCGACTGAAGAAAGAAGAGGTGGACATCTTGGATGATGTAGGGTGAGTAAATTATCAGCAAAAGTTTTTTTAAAAAGTGAACTACTCCTTTAACATTTGAGAGCAGCAATTGTATTCATTATGTCAAAATAAAATCGACGTGATGTTACTTGAAAGCATTATATAGCCTACAATTCCTGCCAAATTCCCAAGGTAACAGTGAGTGTTACTACAGTAAACCCATGGTGAATGTTGCTGATCTTTGGACACTGATTAGTTCATTCATGGCACATGTTTCTTCCTGGTTTTCACGTCAGCGCTGTTTGATGTGAATGTTTCTCACTAGATCTCGCAACGATGTTATTACTTCAATAGCAAATTCAAATGCTTTCTTTACTGGATGTCTACACGCTGTGTAGTAACCGTGCTGTGGTGTGTTTCCCGAAAGCATTGTTAGCCAACTATGGTCGCAAGTTCTGTCATTATCAGCATAAGTTCAACGAGTCAGTTTTTTCCAAAACAATCGTTCCAACAAACATCCGTAAACAGCATCGCAAAGTCGTGGCATAGTTTCTAAATTGCATGACATTTGGACGTAATAAATCCTTATCTTGAGCAAAATAAGCAAGCTGACATTTAGTAGAAACCGGTGCCTTTTAATTAGAATAGATACAAATGTAATTTACATTATTTAGTTTGTCAAAAGATTTAAAGTACCGTGTTTGAAGAATGCACATGTGTGAACGAGCTCTAGTGTGTAAGAACAATTAGAAATAGTCCTCAGATTACATGTCTGTAATTTATATTAAAAAATCTAGCGTTAATTTGATCTCAAACAGTTTCATTAAAAGTAGTTATTACTCCACCACGTGCGAAACAGCAAAAACCAATGTGTCAATTTGGTCATTGTTATTTAGGAGTGAAACATTAAAAGCTTTCTTTAAAAGTACTAAATTGAAGAATGTCAGCTGAGATTTGGGTTCATAAGAATAACATTACTTAAAGTGATAGTTCACTTTGAAATTCATTTTTGATATGTTTTAGCTTACCTCAAGGGCATCCAAGATGTAGGTGTCTTTGTTTCCACAGTATTTTCAATTTTGACATTTTTCAGTCAAACCGTTCTTGTCTGTCAGTCATACACTGAAGCCTAAGGGGGTCCAGCAAAAAGCATGCACAGAGAAGTCAAAATTAAACATGATTTAATGACTCGTAAATGTAAGTACACATTGATGGCCTAAGACACAAAACGAGTGGTTTTTGTGAGAAACGAACAGTATTTATATCTTTTTACCTCGTGTAATCACAGTGACGCCCACGTGATCTTAATCAGTTGTGCAGTGTCCAACTGAGCCGAACTGAATCAGTTCAATGTCACGCCGGACGTGATCGCTTGCGTGTGACGTCACTCAATATTTACACGAGAGATTTTGAAAGTTTTACCTTTTACTAAACATATTTAGATATACCGAAATCGTCCTTCCATTGCGGTTTCCCGTATATCTAAATATGTTTAGTGAAAGGTAAAACTCCCGAAATCTCTGTATAAACAAAGAGTGACGTCGCAGCGCATGCCCCGTATGCGCTGACCGAAGGCGCCCTGATCTCAGATCAGCTGGAAGTGGATACGGTTACACGAGGTAAAAAATATATAAATACTGTTCGTTTTCTCACAAAAACCACTCGTTTTGTGTCTTAGGGCATCAATGTGTACTTACATTTACGAGTCATTAAATGATGTTTAATTTTGACTGCTCTATAAGGTGGGACCCCCTTAGCTTCAAGTGTGTGACTGACAGACAACAACGGTTTTACCTAAAATTATCAAAATTGAAGATACTGTGGAAACAAAGACACCTACATCTTGGATGCCCTGGAGGTAAGCTAAAACATATCAAAAATTAATTTCAAAGTGAACTATCCCTTTAACTGTCAACACAGCCAATAACAGTGAAAATCAGTTTAGCGGCTGTAACATGGCAGCAAAATTTAACGTGTTAAAAGTGAACAGAGTAAACTTATAAAAAAGTAGGGGAAACAATACAAAAAACTGTAAAAACAGCAAAAAATATTGACAGTAAAATACAGTATTTGATGTATCGTAAGCCACATAGTTTTGTTTCAAGGCATTAAATTATGTCTTGCTACTATTTCTTACTAACAGAAAAGGAGTCTACACTTAAGACTGCTGAGCGGAAACTCTTGCAAGAGGACCTACCAAAAAGCAAGAAGACAGGAGGAAACTGTAGAACAAGTTGCAAAAAGGTAATTTACATTTACATTTATTCATTTAGCAGACACTTTTATCCAAAGCGACTTACAAATGAGAACAATAGAAGCAGTAAAACTAACAGTAGGACAACAATACGTAATTGCTATGACCCATTCAGTTTCATTTTAGTGCAGTTTTTTTTTTTTTTTTAGTAAGAAGAGAAAGTGTTATTACTACTGAATCAAGTTATAGGGTTCTTTTCATGTCCAGGGCTCCAGACTGCCACCAAATGGTCGCATTTTGCTACCAAAATTTGAGAGTGTGCGACCAGAAATTTTTTTTTGTTGTTTTTTTTTTTTTTTTTTACAAGTAAAACGTGGAAGTGGCGCGTCAATGACTGCGGGAATGTGATGGGTGTGAGAAGAATAGGGAAGGGGAGGGTCAATAATCGAAACGCGCGTAAACATCTGTGGGAGACAGACAAAATATCACAACCTGCTGTGACCGTCTGAGCAATGAAGCAAACTATCGACTCATTCTTCCGACCTGCGGCTAGTGTGCCAGTGCCAGACGTCTACAGTGCCACAGTCTGATGATGTGTCCGAGGTTTGTGTTGCGAAAGTCCCGAACCCACCACTTTCGGGAAGAGTGGGTTCGAGATTTCAACTGGCTTAGGTACAGTAAGGAGACGAACTCCATGAACTGTGAATACTGCAGTCGCTACCCCAAAAATGCGGGAAACACAGAAGTTCGCCAACAGTGCAGGATCTTCGCTGTTTAAATGCAATGCTTTAAGTTAAATATAGTCTTAGCCTTAAGCACAGAGTATGCCGTGATATGTTCATTAATCAAAAAGCAACGCCACTGCCGGTTGCTTTTAAAAGACAAGAGGCTGTAAATCAGAGCGCAGATGAGGCAGAGATGATGCTGAAATTTAACACGGCCTACTTCGTTGCTAAGGAGGAACTACCCTTCACCAAATTCAAAAGCCAGTCTCGACCTTCAAAGGAAGAATGGCTTAAAAATTAATGAGAACATACAACAACGATACAGCATGCGCACAATTTGTTGGAATAATTGCGGATACTCTGAAGGGGAAGACTTACAAAATGATCAAGGATGCTCTGTATATATCAATTATGATCCATGGGGACACTGACGTTTTAACAAAGGAATGCGAAATCATATACGCAAGGATCCTAAACGAAGGGAAACCCAGGAATATTTTGATCGGCCACATCGAAGTGAAACATGCACATGCTCAAGGTATGTTTTATATATTATGCATTTATTTATTTAAATAATGTTCAGACCCATTACTAAATTATTTAACTGTTTTTACTATGAACAGTTTAAATATTAACTTAAGGTGCCATATTCAGCTGTGAGGTGTGATGATGAAGGGGAAAAACTAAGTAACTAAGGAAGGTGGGGTTTACCGATAGGTCAGTTGTTATTAATGATTCACACACAATGAAACATGGTAGTATAGAACACAACAATGTGTTTATCTTGTGTGCTACAGTACTAAAGGCTGGGGCGATTGTTTTAAAAGCACCAGACTGTCAGTTCTGAAAGTTAGGGGGTTTGGGGGTTCTACCTCGAGAAAATTTTGATTTCTCCGAAACCTTCATGTGTGCATTTAAAGGTGTTTCAAGGCCAAAAATTGGAAAACAATTAAAAGTATGTTAGTGGACAGCAGTAGCATATATGATTTGTCAAGAATATAACAGATTGTTAAACATGATAATAAGGATTAATGTAGCAATAGAGTTGGGTCCGAGTCCACCTTAGTTCGAGTCCAAGTCGAGTCCAAGTCCTTAAGAATCAGTCCAAGTCCAAGTCCAAGTCCAAAGAGGCCGAGTTGGACTTAAGTCCGAGTCCTTAACATCCGTGTCCGAGTCAAGTCGGGCCGAGTCCACAAAAATTTAAACGATTTGAAATCGACCCTTCACATAGAGCCCGCCCCTCTTAAGTTACTGTTGCCAAACCAACTTTCCATCTCACCTTCAAGCAAATCGGCTGCTTCAGCAGAGCAAATCTTCCACTTCAGGTTCACCTTCAGCTTTACTATCATACTTCACCTTGTTGAATTCAATCACAACACTCTTCTGTATCTTGAATGAACACATCCCCATTTCCAACAAATACTCCTCCACATTTTGCGCATCCAAAAGCAAGTTGGCTTGTCCCTCTGCCTGGAAATGGTTCTTTAAAACGGTATTGGACAGTTTCAACTCATCTTCTCCAAACTCCCTGACACAGAGATTTTTGCAGTGCACAGTTGGTTGAAAACTGACCATTCTTTGCAGCAGCCCACATTTAATACAGCGATTAGACTTCGTTTTCTATGTCAAAGTCAGCCTACCAAGCATGACACTTTACACAGCAGTGACGGTATACTGGCTCAACACTATTCATCTCAGCAGTCAGTGTTGTAACTTTTTCATCAACAGAAAATGAAAAGTCTATAGGCAGATCAGAAAGACCTGGCACCTCTTTCATTTCGCTGAGATGGGTGGCTGTCAAATATAGATTCCCCGCAAAACTCCCTGGTGGAGAGATTAGTAATTTCATAAGATTTACCTTTCTCCAACGATCCCACTTGGGTCTCCCATAAATTCAGCTTTATAGAGTCAGTGTGATCAGCTACAAAACACGTCTGCATGTCAACTGAGAGTGTTGAAATAGGAGTACCAGTGGACATGCAGACGTGTTTTGTACCAGTGGACATGCAGCTACAAAACACGTCTGCATGTCCACTGGTACTCCTATTTCAACACTCTCAGTTGCAGAACCAACGTGAACTGCTGTCACCTTGACAGTAGCAACCTTAAACAAAACAAAAAGTCTTTACTTATGCACACAAAAAAAACAACCTCTGTTACATAAAACATGTCTTATTCCACGCAACAGAAAACTTTTTTAAATAACTTGCCTCAAATAACAATTTTTAGATTGCTTTTTATTAATACAATATAAAATAGTTTTACACATATGCCATTTAACAAAACTGCCACTATATAGCATGTCTTAAATTACTGATTAAGACATTTCTGATTACTGATTAAGAAGTTCAGTCATTCATTATTATTTTTTTGTTCAAAAACACTAATTTATAACAAACAAAAATCACGCCACATTAAACCACAGATCCAATAACTCATAATATTTACACAAGGAACATGATTGTGTGACATAGACAGTCAAATAGGCCTAGCTTGTTTTCCGTAAGGAATAACTGAAATCTCATTATGATATCTCTATTCTATTATTTATAGAGCTAGTTAATCAAACAACCGATTCAACTCATCAGCTCATTAACCCCTGTGATTATGAGCTAATGAGTTGAATCAGGTGTGTTTGTTTAGGGAGACGAAGGAAACGTGCAGTGTTGGGTGCGTCAAGGAACAGGTTTGGGGGGCATATAAATGTTAATATGCAGTTTAATATGTTGCTTATAGACCTTATGCACCAAGAGAAATGTGGGCGCCTTCATCTTTAGAAATATTGTCTTTGAACTTCTAACCGGTTTCGCGGCCGCTCTGTATATTTCTATGGCATCGCTGTCGAGGAATAATTAGCTGGTGAAGTGGATTTACTTATTGTAGAGTTAACAACAGTTATCATGAGCATTGTAATGTTTACTCATAAGCATTGTAAAGCAGATGTCTTAACAAATGTCGACCGTGAAATTTTTTACGAGCAGTTCATTCATTCCTATGCAAGATTCCTGTCAAAATACAGACCGGAAGGCAAAACACAACGAGCGCAGCACTGAAAAGGGGCGGGGCTACATAAGGTCTATACAAAGACATTTTATTTCAACATATTCCAGTCATTTTTTATTCTTCTCGGTATAGCAATATAGTTTGGTAAAAGTTCAACTTAGTAGATATGTTCATGTAAAAATAACATGTTAACCAAAGTACTTGCCTGTAAACAACAGCGAGCATTTGTGCCATTCATTTATTCACACACACAGAAACATTGATGAACACAAATTATCACAACTTAACCACATTAATACACATAGCACAAAATAAATCACTTACATTCTGCTGTGGGGCCATGTTCTTCACTTCAGTTATTGTTTTGAATTTCTGTGATGGGGATTTCATTGGGATATCAAGTTGTCCTACCACAGAAATGTCTGTAAACACACAATGAATAATATATTCACTGCCATTACCTTACCTATGCAAACAATCATATTACTTATCAGTATCATTACAACAACAAAAAAAAACTCTTAAATATTTACATAACAGAATAGACACTCACTAACTCTTCGTTTGATCCGGTCCAATTTGACAGGACTCTGGTTCTTGTTTGCTTGAACAAATGATGTTCGTTTTTCTGCGGCGAACACGAATACATTATGAAATTCATCACGGTCTCACTCTGAAGCTCGGCATTGAAAAATTTCGTAGAAGTTCGCACTGAAGTCTTTAATGGACTTAACGTTATCCACAAATTGACTCGTTCTCCTCACTCTTGAATTTTTTGGTTTTGAATTCCATATTTTATTTTAATCTACTTGAAACTGCCAAAAGTGTTTCTGTGACGCTGATTCCCATCTATGAATTGCTGAGCAATCATCTCCCTATATATACTGTCCAGTTTGTCACTGTGGATGTGACACACAGCAACACTGTTTAGATGAGACTGTCATTGTGCTTCGGAGCTAGGTTTTTAATCCCCAAAAACAGCTGAAGAAACAGGGCAAACAAGGAGCAACCTCACAAGAAGAAGAAGAAAAAGTTTTATTTATATAACGCCTTTTTCAGAGGCTCAAGGTCGCTTTACATTGTACATACAATACATTAAACACCCACATATACATTACAGCCACATAGTGTATATATATATATATTAATCACATTATCCATAATGCATGTTAAAAATTTATGTTTTTAGCTGGGTCTGGAATGTTACCACAGATGAGGCATTGCGTAGTGTAAGAGGTAGCGAATTCCATAGTTGAGGAGCATTAGTACTGAAAGACCTTCCACCTAGCTATAGTTAATGCGGGCATGTACGCGCGTGTATTGGGTGGTCCGATGCAACCTCCGTAATGAAACGCCCCAAAATTCAAAGCACCTTCTATTAAGTGTTAAGCATCCCCATAGCACCTGCAACCGAAAATCTCTGGTGCTGCCACTGACAAAAAGTCGGTGCTTTAGGATGTAACTTATTTTATTTACTAGATCTACTGACTCAACGTCACTCATCCTCAACTATCATATTGTTTATAACACATTTCCAGACACGTTCAGTACAGTAATGTCACTTCCTGCGATCTTACTGATACACTGAAACTGTTCAGTTTAGTTCACTAACCGTTTTCGTTATCATATTATACATTCACCTATGTTGACATTGCTGATTGTGAAAGATACAAGAATAGTTAGAGAAATGGCTTATATGCTATATAATATCACGTGTCAGCTAAATTCAGTTTACTGTAACATTATCATGGACGAGCACAGAGCATTAGTTCAACGTCAAGCTGATAAAAGTAGCCTATTATTGTAACTGCAGTGGGGGTTTACATTAGGTTCCAGCATGTTGTGTGATGATTTCGCCGTTGTGTTGAAAGTCTCCGTGTGGCCGGTAGTGAATGCTCGCTCTTGAGATCGAGACACGCACACGAACACGAGCGCTCTTGTTGCATTCTGACACATCACCACTAGAGGCTGCTAAAAAACGCATACAGCACCTTTAACAAAATTATTAAAAAGTTACATTACAACAAAACAAAGTAAAGAGAACTAATAATGATTCTATAAGAAATATGGCCTGATTAATCCACCCAGTCGATGATCGTTGCTTGTACTTGAAAAGACTTTCACAGTTTAATTTAAAGTTAAGTACAGGGCATCAAGCATAAAAAATCTTTTTGATCCTCACAAACTACATGTCCTACTGCCCAAAATCATCAGTGCATTCACCTGTACCCTCAATTACCTTGCCTGCCTTGTGTAAAACTGTTTTATTTGTGTTACACATTTGTTTTTAAAGCAGTGCTCTTACTGTTTGTTTTTTTTTGTTTTGTTTTTTAGTTTTAGGAAGTTTAGCCAGTGCTTGGACATTGCTTCTGCTGTCTCTGGTGTCCAATGGATGTTATCCTCTACCATTCTAAATTGACCGGTTGGTAGTAAGGGGATGTATCATGTTTTCTCTTTTAAGATGTTGTTTAAGAAGTCCAGGTTTTCTTGGATTCTGGTGGGTAGTGTTCTACTATAATTAATTAATTGGAAGAATATAGTGGCCGATGGGAATGTAGCTTTGATTACCCCTTGCAGCCTTTCGATGTTTTTTTTTCCAGTATTGTGGGGTTGCCCTGTTTCCCTTTCAAGTTTAAGACTACTAGTTGGGTGTTCGGGTTAGTAGCTGTTTTGTTCTTGAGAATGTGGTACGCATGGGCCAGTTTTCGCTCCTGGATAGCTAACAACCTGTGTTTGTTCCATATTAATTAGTGGAAGCCGAGAAGGTTGGAGTCTCCCAGGAAAGACTGGGTCTCCTGGGGGTCAGGGACCAATTGGCGTACTTGTTCTGTTCACAGACGTGCCGCTCAAATAGGCCGAAACCTTTGGGTGTCCAACCCTTTCTGGGGTTTGGAACGTTGTGGCTCAAGTCTCTGTTGAGCCACCCCGAGGCCGGGTTTCTTTTGCGTCGGTAGTTTTCTCCGGTGTGTTTGTGGTAACTGTGTCAGGGGATCTACCTTCTTTGGTGGGATGAAACACGTCCTCCTCTTCCTGACTCTGCTGTGTTAATGTTTTCGTTCTCTGGCTTCTTCTTCTTCTTTTGAACCGGGTCTTCTGCTTTCTCCCCTATATCCCTAGTCAGTTTTCTGCGGGTACCCCCTTTGGGATCGGACACGGTGTGTTCCGCCGGGTTCTCGGAAGACATAAAGTTGCACACTGCTTGGGACGCTTGTTCTATGGTTGCCTCTTTAAGAGTCTTGAGGTTCTTCCTACCCACTTGATTGCTATCCCCCAAGCTTCTTCCCATCTATCTCTTGTAGTGCTGGTGATTTGGTTTTTAGTTAGGGTCAGGCTCTCAGTGTAGTGCTTTCTGAGAATCTCTATCGCAATCTGTAACCATTTTTGGGCATTGCCCATTATCAGGGCTGGACTGGGACAAAAAAATCGGCCCAGGCATTTTGGCCCAGACTGGCCCACTACATATGAACATAAACACAACTGAACTGTCTACGGCCTTGAATATGTATACCAACAACTCCTATTAAAAACACCAACGCCATCTAATGAGTGAGATGAAATAACTACTAAATTTAAAGTACAATTCTTCAATTGCATTGGCAATACCAGTCTTTCTCACAAGATTTGTATAGTATTGGTCAGTGCACCTCTGTCCCTCTAGGGGGGTTCGGGGGCATGCTCCCCCGTAAGAAAATTTTGTGCTTTTTAATGTTAAATTCATCAATCTGGTGCACTTTGAGAGTTCAAAATTAAGAGCTCTAACCCATATTCAGTGTGCAAATTAAAGTAAAACTCAAAACTCTTTTAGTTGGGATATAGCGTCTGTCTACATTACTACTACATAATTAATCATAGTTATAATATTAATCACATGACAGTTATAGCGATATATTGTAAAACACATGCACTGAAAAATAAAAGCTACTTTCATAATTAGCTTAGAACTAATTCTGTAATTCTAGAATTCTAATTCTTCTGTAACTTGAAAGAGATATAAACACATTATCTTTTATTTTGATGGAAACGGCATTCAGCTTTTATTTTGGCGGAAAACATGGTTTACAAACGGGTCTTATACTCTCATTATAATTCTAGTAAAATGCGTAATTGTCAAATATGCAGACGTGGAAATAAAGCGTAATTGAGTTCCTTCTCATAGCCTGTCCTGTGTTCTGAAAGTAGCCTTGTTCTGCTTACCACAGTTCTCTACACTCACTAATGTCTCTCGTGATCCTCCTCACTCCTCATCAGATACTGAAGGCTGTTTCTTTCTTTTTTTCCACGCCATTTCTCTGCACATTCATTGCGTTTCTTCTCCTTCCGCTCTGACTATTTTGACAGATACTCACTGACACTGCACGCTCGCTCAGCCCAGAGGGGGAGGTGATTAAAGATGTGATTGGACCAGCCCAGTGTCAATCATGAAAATAACCAATGGGCCGCTGATCTCCGTTTCATGGGCCGGTCTGTGAGAAAGAAAGGACCCACGCTGACTATTTTGTCCGATGCGTTTCAACGGCACAAAGATCCCAGCGCCGCGGCCGCTAAACAAAATGCATTGAGCCGCTGGCACGAGTTGGATGGGCAGTAAAAAAAAAATAATTAAAGTTTGAGATGTATCGGCCACCGGCCCACAAAGCAAATGCCCGAACTGCCCGATGGCCAGTCCAGCCCGGCCCATTATTAGGTCTTCAGTGCTTCGGTTCATGCCCAAGAGGGCCGGTTGGATGGCCGAAGCTCAAGTTGGTTGGTGATATATTGAAGCCGGCGTGGCTTTGCATCTTTATCTTCGCCCTCCCTCAGCATCTTCTCGTGGTGGAAGTCCCTGAGGTATGCATAGAAGTCTCTCACTGAACTTTCTAAAGTTATCATCCGACGTCATGGTGCCTTTTCTGGAATGTCCTGAGAGACAAGATACAGTATCAATGGTTAAATGTCGAATTCGTTTCCTGAGAGATTTTTTAGTCAACGGTGTAGTCAGAACGGGATATGCTTTAATGGACCAGAAAGTGTTAGACCTGTCTGGGCCACCCACTTTCCTGCCTGTCTGGGCATTTGGTGCATTCCCTAGGCCCGGTCTACCTACCCCCAAGATCAGGGGACAAAGAGACCCGGCAAGGGAGGCATATCGTGTAAGCGGTAAGAGGATGTGAGTGTTTTATGCTGAGTAATTTTAATTCCGAAAATCTAATTTGTAAATTGTTTGAAGTCTAGCTAAACTGACATGCTTCCTGCGGTCTGTGGGGAGCGAAAGAAAGTTTTGGGGAGCTCCAAGTCGGCTTGGTGTTCGAGATAACGGCGTTCTCGATATATACATCATATAACATACTTAACAAGAAAAACATTTTAAATGTGTATGTGTCTGTGTGTGATATTTTAATTCATATTTTTTCTAAACTTTTGCACTAAATGTTTCTTTCAATTTTAATAAATGACTTTGATTACAAAATGTGTCTCTTTCTATGTTGTACACAGAACATCTTGACTGATTTGAGAAATAACACTATAACTATAATAGGGCTGGGCGGTATATCGCACGATATTGTTATGCGCACCTAATCAGTAAAGCCGGTTCCTTGATTAGCAGTAAATCACCTTCACATGCTTTCAGATGGACGATATGAGTGTTAAATTAACACTCAAGAGTGTTAAAGTTATTGAGATAATTAAGTGATTAATTTAGTGATGATTGAGCATTATTGAAGACACCTGATGATCACAAGCAGAATCGCTGAAGACAACATGTGAAATGTAAGTCACCGTTACGGAGATCAGCGTCTGCTTTAGTTGGGCTCTTGACACTTTTATATTTAACTTTAAAGTTTAATATACTGTTGCATCTGAGTTATATCTGTCAGATGAACAAAGATAAACAATTATAAAATGATGTTGGTCACATAATGACACTCATCATTTTAAATTTATGTTTGTGATTTATTCGGTTGGTTCGTGTATAAATGAGAATCTGCATAAATATCCAGAATGTTAATATAATATAATACATTTCTCAAACATTGTTTTAAAAAAGAATCTTTCTGTGAGGCACACACAGACCTCAAGATTCAGTCAATGCTCCTCAACAACGGTGACGAGTAGAATATTCAAGTAGGAAAAGTAAATTACATAGACAATTCAGATCATAATTTATTCATACCGCAATGCATGATGGGAGCCATTAATGAGTTGTGATTGGTGGCAACAAGATCACCACGGTTGAGACAGACAGTCTGATTATTGAGCTATGTGTTTCTAAATAAAGAAACCAGTATTTTGATCAGAATATATTAGGTTATAAGAATAATAGAAATATGCAGTAGAAACACAAAACTGTTGTTAACAAGTTATTTCAAATACTTTGAATAAATTTCATTTTTCAGATCACAGCATGATTGTCAAAACATAACCAACACTATCAGAACTCAGTTGTCTTTGTTCATTTGACTGCTATAAACCAAGAACAGCAGACAAATAAAGTTAAAGTGAAAGTAAAAGTGTCAAGAGCCCAACTAAAGCAGACATTCATCTCCATAACGGTGACCTGAAATTTCAGTTTTCTCCTTTAGTGATTCTGCTTTAGGTGTCTTCAATAATGCTCAATCATCACTCAATTATCTCATTAACTTTAACACTCTTGAATGTGGACTCATATACACTCTCAGGTGTGTTAGTTTAATACAGGAGATTTTGTCGTGACTAAGAGCCGTAATTAACTGACAAGCTGAGCCATATCGCATTAAATATCGCTATCGATATGTCCTCGATATTAACGCGATATGGCTCAGCTTGTCAGTGATCTACGGCTCTTTGTAGTAAATGCCGCTCTATCTGAAAGCATGTGAAGGTGATTTACTGCTAATCAAGGAACCGGCTTTACTGATTAGATGCGCATAACAATATCGTTCGATATATCGCCCAGCCCTAAACTATAATTATATTATGTACAGAGAAATAACCTTATAACTCTATTAATTATAACATTTTTTAAACATCTGTCTTACAATTTTCAAGATTTATATATTTTTCTATATTTAACAAAAAAGAAAAACATTTTAATTGTGTAACTCTTTAGATTTAAAGAGTGAAAAACCTATCTCGGCGAAAATTCAACTAAAAGATGTGTTCTGGTGACTGGCGTGTTTATTGAACCAATCAGATCAGAGTAAATTGGGTTTCAGCGAGAAGCTCATCTGATTGGCTACATGATGGTGGACCCGCCCTCCTCTTCGCGCTTGCGAAACTCAGTTAGTGAGAGAATCGTGCCAAAACTGGAAGCGCAGGAAAAAGAGAGACGCAACTGTACAGATCGGGTTGATTCGGGAACTTTTTACCCATGCACACAACAATTCATTCAGACATTTGCAACAGTTTATTTTTTTACACAAAGTTTGATTTTACGCAATTCATCTGTTTTGCAGTTCCTCCCTCTGGTGTTTTCACTTGCAGATTGCTGTTCACAGGCTTGCGATACTTTTGTCCGCAGTTGTGCGCAAAAATCGTGCCAAAAGTGTAAGCGCGGAAAAATGAAAGTCTGAAGAATACAGATCTTATTTATTTTGCATTAGCATGAAGCTGCAGCTTCAAAATACATGAATTACACTTATGAAGAACAGTTAAATGCTGCAAATATTTTTTCTTACTCTTGAAGGGTGATTTACACCTTTACAAATCTTCTTTTGCGCATGCAAATATATTTTACACTTTCAATCTTATGTGCTCTTTCACAAATCCTACCCTGCACATGCGATTCTTTTTGTCTTTATTTTTACCTTCATACCGGAGGGCATTTTAGTGAAGACGGGACAAAACGGAGGAGTTTAGAAATGATGACGCAGAGGCTCACACTTGCCTCTCTGATTGGGTATCATCAGTCATGACGTATCTTCCCTGATTCGTCAGCCACCGTTTACACCGGCACACGGTGGTGAATAGTCACTTGATCCGCGTTTTCAGTCGTTTTAATGTAGACGGAGATCAATTTTAATACGCAGATTAAAACGCTGGTGTGGACGCAGAAAACGCAGTATTGTGGACGGGGCCTGAACTTGCAAGTCCGAACTACCAAGGACACAAGTCCGAAGTTTGCTTAGTTGGTATTGAGAAACGGCTATAGACTTTCTGCTTAAGTAGTTTAGTAAGAAAGCTTACATAATGTTGCCAATGAAATTGGAAAAAAATATTTGTCTTTGTGTCCTTGGAAACTAACACTTAAAATAAAAGTGAGCCAATGAGTGGTTTTCTGTTGCCACATGCTGTAATTTTGTCATTCCACTTACTAATACAGTTTAAATCACAGGTGTTTTTGAATTCATATTAAGACTTTATAAAACCACTTACATCTTCCTGAGACGTACAATTTTTCGTTTTATGCAGCATTTGTTCACGCCTTTACATTGTTACACACACATTTGTTTTTAATCTGATTGCGGATATCTCTGTGAAAATAACTTTTAATGCTTCATATAAATTGCATATATTTCTTTGAAAAAATAGTATAAAATGTGTATTACCAGTAAACTATCAATCTTTGAAAAAAGTGTGAAAATGAAAAATACAAATATAAACTAATTCAGTTAGTGTGTATATTGTATCCTTTAAATCAGTACAGAAGATTTATCAATATTGACGATACCTATTTGCTAAACCCAATTACATCATACAAGAGTTCAAGTGTAATTTTTTAGAATTAACAAAGTTTTGCATCTAGTTAACACCACGAAACATTTGTTTGTCATTTCAGTTATTTTATATGCTTCAAAGATGATCATTCATTGGGTCTTTCTGATAAAAGGTTTAAACTGTCCTAAAAGATTATAGCATCTTTACCAAGCATTTTTTTACCCACACATTATCCCTCAACATCTGCAGTGAGCATTTTCTACCTCCTTGTACATACATCTAGAAATATCAGCAGCAAAATGACTATGCACAAAAAACTTTTCATAAGCTGTTATTTACTTTTGTTTGCACAACCTGAAACAAACAAAATGAGCAGAAGAAAAAAAGACAAGCTCAAGATTAGCTGAATGTGCACACTGTAACGGACAGATCCTGTTACTGGTATTTTACTGTTGCTGGGGCACTAGTGTGGTGTTTTGGGTCTCATGTAGTTTCGTCAAGAGCCACCAGTGTTGGGGAAGCTACTCTGAAACTGTAGTTTGACAAGCTACAAGCTACTCGTAAGTTAATGTAGTTTAACTACAGTCAAGCTACCCGTTTAGAAAAGTAGTTAGCTACACTACAAGTTACAATCAAAAAGTAGCTAGCTACATTGAAACTACTTTTGCTTTTTGAACAACGTATATTATAAATAAATATACATCCAACGTAAATAACATGTCCCACTGAGCAAAATGATGTCCAAAAGACGTCTTTTCAAAGTCTCTGTCGCACAAGTCGGACGTTGAAAAAACGTCCACTGAGGGGCCGGAATTAAAGTTTTTATGACGTCTTTTTTAACGTGTTCTGGACTGTCTTATATAGACGTTAATGGATCTTTCGTACAAGGTTAAAACTAGTTCAAATGTGGCCATTTTCAACATTATTTATGGTCTCATTTAGACAATTTATACTGTTTCTGGACCAAATAAACACTCTCAGGATGCATTAAATTAAAACTCATGTTTATTTCAATGTAATTTCCTTACATTGTTTAGATGGTGATATTTGTTTAATTTTAAATCACCATTGTGGTGATCAGTGTTTGCTTTAGTTGGGCTCTTGGTCCCAGATTGCCTTACTTTAGCTTTTCTTTGACTGTTGCAATTGTGTGTTTGTGTAACACCATTGATTGTGCAGAGAAAGCAAAAGAAAATAAAAAATCAGTTGTCTTCAGCTGCTTGTTGATAACAAAATCAACACTGATGCAAGCATTGAACAACATCTACACTTTTGTTTTTATATCTGAAATTTTAAATTATTCATTTTGAATTGTGTAAACTTGCCTTTTGTCCAACTTCCATACTACTAGCCCAAATAATGCAGTTCCACAAGATTGGTGGTTATAAACTCCAAATACAAACACAAAAGTCTAAACACAATGTTAAATGCCCACTTTATGTTGATTTCATCATCAACAACAACAAGGAGCTGATGAGAGCCAATTTTACATTTTCTTGGATCTCTCTGGCACAACAATGGTGTTACACAAACACACAGATACAACAGCCAACGAAAAGCTAAGGTACAAATTATTGGGACCAAGAGCCCAACTAAAGCAAACACTGATCACCACAATGGTGACTTAAAATGAAACAAATATCTAAACCACATCTAAACAATGTAAATAAACATGACTTTTAATTTAATGCATCCTGAGAGTGTTTATTGGTCCAGAAACAATATAAATTGTGTAAATGAGACCATAAATAATGTTGAAAATGGCCAAATTTGAACTAGTTTTTAACCTTGTACGAAGGATCCATTAACGTCTTTTTCAGACGTCCAGAACACGTCAAAAAAAGACGTCATAAAACTTTCATTCTGGCCCCTCAGTGGACGTCTTTTAAACGTCCGACTTGTGCGACAAATACTTTGAAAAGACGTCTTTTGGACATCATTTTGCTCAGTGGGGTAGAACATTATCTCAAAAATACTGATCGAACTTGGACAAATAAGGCCATGGGTAATTAACGTTAGTTGTTTCTCCATCTTCCAAATCTGCCGTCACGTCTTGCTATATAATCATAATATGGGTGTGTCAACCCACTTCTGTACGTCAGTGAACCGTTAGCCCCAAGATGCATGATTAAACAACAGGTGGCGGTAATGGCAAAAAATGAGTATGTAATCTAACAAGAA
Organism: Hybognathus amarus; assembly: GCA_030378365.1. Lineage (NCBI taxonomy): Eukaryota > Metazoa > Chordata > Actinopteri > Cypriniformes > Leuciscidae > Hybognathus > Hybognathus amarus. The sequence continues at coordinate 51,109 of JAQIUQ010000074.1, forward strand.
GAAGAATATCCTTGATTCCGCACTGATTCGCGCAGGCTCGATAATGTAGCAATGTAGGTATTGCTCAAGCTACTCCGCTACTTGCTGCAAAAAGTAGTTAGCTACTGGAAAAGCTACACTGTTTAAAAAGCAACTGAGCTACTGCCAAGCTACTGAAAAATGTAGTTAAGTTAGTAGCTACGCTATATGTAGTTAACTACTCCCCAACACTGAGAGCCTCAGTGGGTGCTATTGCCGGGTGGTAACATATATAAACACACCTACCATAGAGGAAGAGAGTTCGCCTGAATTTGGGCTGGCTGTAGGTAAAAGGCTAAATGATGATTTGGCTGTATTTACGGCAGAGCTTGTACACAGCAAAATCCCCAGTGTACATATGTACACTCTCGGTGTTAAATTAACACTCTCGGTGTACATATAGGTCCAACTCCAGGGTGTTAAAAATGAACACTGAAGCAGTGTTGAAGTTAATGAGATAATGAAGTGATTAATTAAGTGATGATTGGCCATTAGTGGTGACACCTGATGTTAATAAGAAGAATCATTGAAGGAAAGAGAAAAAACAAGAACAGAAAAAAAGAGAAACTCAAGAACTACTGACTTCGAGCCTTTACACATTATTGCACTTATTATTACCACTGTGACTTTATTTCTGTCATACATCTACAAAAGTTATTGAGATTCAACAGAAGTTTAGACGGCAATGTTTTATGGTATTTTTCATTTCAAACCACCATTATGGTGGTCAGTGTTTGCTGTAGTTGGGCTCCTGACCCTTTTTCAGTTTTTTTTGTTCGTTTTTCTCTGGCTGTTCCTACATTGTGTTTGTAAAGCACAGTTGTTATTGCCTGAGAAAACCTGTTAACAATATGTTGAGCTGATCAGAGTCTAAATCTTTGACAATATGAGTGATGTTGTGTTTCAGCACTGGTGATTGTAGCCCTGAGTTTCTACAGCTTGAGATCCAACAGCAATATGAACAATTTTGAAAATTCACTTGAGCTCTTGTGTTTAGATACACACACATCAAGAATCAGCATATGAATCACAACAACGGTGACCATTGACAAACTAGTGACACACAGATCAACCCTGAACATCACAAAACAAGCTATTACAGTCATTACAAACCAACAGCAAAATAAAAACAAACAGGAAAAACAATGAAGATTACAGGAAAATTCAGCTGCATAATTTATTCATACTGCAATGCATTGTGGGAGCCATGGATGCATTTTGATTGGTGGCTCCCATCATGCACTGCCACTGCCACCATTCTGGAGATTCACGTGTAGAATCTTGATATCTGTGTGGGATTTTAAAAACTTTCAAATTAGTAAAGCACTGCTGGAATTAGCTACTGTAATGAAAATGAATAGAGCCTTTGTATACTCAGATTATAATGCTGGTTGAGTGAATCAAGACACTAAAATATTTAATTTCACCATTTAAACATATATCATCATGACCTAGGCTGTGTTTCCCAAAAGCATTTTAAGCCTAATCTGATCACAGAACAAATGCAACCAAAGGTCTGTACAATCAAATTTGGCTTAGGGGAAACACAGCCCATGTCATGATTTTTCTTTTCAATAACAAATGTGCTTTACACACACAGAGTTAGAGCAGCCAGAGAAAAACTAATGTTAAAACGCAAAGGGTCAAGAGCCCAACTAAAGCAAACACAGATCACCATAATGGTGACATGAAACGAAACATTCCATAAAACATTACCATCTAAACTTCTGTTCAATACAAATAAGAATGTGTGTAGATGTATCACAGAAATACACTGGTAATAATAAGTACAATAATGTATAAAGGCTCGAAGTCAGTAGTTCTTGAGTTTGTCTTTTTTCTGTTCTTGTTGTTTCTCTTTCCTTCAATGATTCTTCTTATTAACATCAGGTGTCACCACTAATGGCCAATCATCACTTAATTAATCACTTCATTACCTCATTAACTTCAACACTGCTTCAGTGTTCATTTTTAACAACCTGGAGTTGGACTAGGGCTGGGCGATATATCGAACGATATTGTTATGTGCATCTAATCAGTAAAGCCGGTTCCTTGATTAGCAGTAAATCACCTTCACCTGCTTTCAGATGGAGCGGCATTTACTACAAAGAGCCGTAGATCACTGACAAGCTGAGCCATATCGCGTTAATATCGAGGACATATCGATAGCGATATTTAATGCGATATGGCTCAGCTTGTCAGTTAATTACGGCTCTTAGTCACGACAAAATCTCCTGTATTAAACTAACACACCTGAGAGTGTATATGAGTCCACATTCAAGAGTGTTAAAGTTAATGAGATAATTGAGTGATGATTGAGCATTATTAAAGAGACACCTAAAGCAGAATCACTGAAGGAGAAAACCGAAATTTCAGGTCACCGTTATGGAGATCAGTGTCTGCTTTAGTTGGGCTCTTGACACTTTTACTTTCACTTTAAACTTTATTTGTCTGCTGTTCTTGGTTTACAACAGTCAAATGAACAAAGACAACTGGTTCTGATTGTGTTGGTTATGTTTTGACATAAACAAGCCGTGATCTGAAAAATGAAATTTATTCAAAGTATTTGATATAACTAGTTAACAACAGTTTTGTGATTCTACTGCATATTTGTATTATTCTTATAACCTAATATATTCTGATCAAAACACTGGTTTCTTTATTTAGAAACACAGAGCTCAATTAATCAGACTGTCTGTCTCAACCGTGGTGATCTTGTTGCCACCAATCACAACTCATTAATGGCTCCCATCATGCATTGCGGTATGAATAAATTATGATCTGAATTGTCTATGTAATTTACTTTTCCTACTTGAATATTCTACTCGTCACCGTTGTTGAGGAGCATTGACTGAATCTTGAGGTCTGTGTGTGCCTCACAGAAGGATTTTTTTTTAAAACAATGTTTAAGAAATTATTATATTTAACATTCTGGATATTTATGCAAAATATCATTTATACACGAACCAAACAGTATAAATCACAAACATGAATTTAAAATGATAAGTGTCATTATGTGACCAACATCATATTATAATTGTTTATCTTTGTTCATCTGACAGATATAACTCAGATGCAACAGTATATTAAAATATAAAGTTAAATATATAAGTGTCAAGAGCCCAACTAAAGCAGACACTGATCTCCATAACGGTGGCTTACAATTTCACATGTCTTCAGCGATTCTGCTTGTGATCATCAGGTGTCTTCAATTAATGCTCAATCATCACTAAATTAATCGCTTAATTATCTCATTAACTTTAACACTCATATCGGCCATCTGAAAGCATGTGAAGGTGATTTACTGCTAATCAAGGAACAGGCTTTACTGATTAGGTGCGCATAATAATATCGTGCGATATATCGCCCTGCCCAAGTTAAAACACAATCAACACTATCAAATCACCTTTTCTATTTGTTCATCTGACTGTTAAAAGTCACATTCAGCAGCCAAACAAACTGTAAAGTTAATGATTTAAGGGTCAAGACCACCAACTAAAGCAAACACTGATCTCCATAATGGTAACATACCAATTACGATCTTCTCCTTCAGAGATTCTGAAGTTATGGTGACTTCAAATGAAACACAGAGTTAAACCTCTGTTAACCCTGCTGAAAAAACCAGCATAGACCAGCATAGTTCCCATGCTGGTTTATGCTGGTCTATGCTGGTTTGGTGCTGGTTTAGCTGGTGGACCAGCATGGTCTTGCTGGCGATGCTGGTCAACCAGCATGGTCTCATTAATGATGCTGGTCTAGCAGCATGGTCTTGCTGGTGATGCTGGCCAACCAGCAAGGTCTCATTAATGATGCTGGTCTAGCAGCATGGTCTTGCTGGTGATGCTGGCCAACCAGCAAGGTCTCATTAATGATGCTGGTCTACCAGCATGGTCTTGCTTGTGATGCTGGCCAACCAGCAAGGTCTCATTAATGATGCTGGTCTACCAGCATGGTCTTGCTGGTGATGCTGGCCAACCAGCAAGGTCTCATTAATGATGCTGGTCTACCAGCATGGTCTTGCTGGTGATGCTGGCCAACCAGCAAGGTCTCATTAATGATGCTGGTCTACCAGCATGGTCTTGCTGGTGATGCTGGCCAACCAGCAAGGTCTCATTAATGATGCTGGTCTACCAGCATGGTCTTGCTGGTGATGCTGGCCAACCAGCAAGGTCTCATTAATGATGCTGGTCTACCAGCATGGTCTTGCTGGTGATGCTGGTCAACCAGCAGGGTCTCATTTATGATGCTGGTCTACCAGCATGGTCTTGCTGGTGATGCTGGCCAACCAGCAAGGTCTTATTAATGATGCTGGTCTACCAGCATGGTCTTGTGTGATATACTTTAGCTCATTATTTTGTACACATTTATGCAGCTAGTACTTACACGGTCCATTTAATAAGTTACTTGTTTAAAGTACTGAAAAAGAAGACAGTTAAATAGAAATTAGGCTTGCAATGTCAAGAAGTTCTTTAAAGGGATACTCCACTTTTTTTGAAATAGGCTCATTTTACAACTCCCCAGAGTTAAACAGTTGAGTTTTACCATTTTCGAATCCATTCAGCCGATCTTCGAGTCTGACGGTACCACTTTTAGCATAGCTTAGCATAGATCATTGAAGTGGACAAGACCATTAGCATCTCTCTCAAAAAAATGACCAAAGAGTTTCGATATTTTTCCTATTTAAAACTTGACTCTTCTGTAGTTACATCGTGCACTAAGATTCGACGGAAAATGTAAAGTTGCGATTTTCTAGGCTGATATGGCTAGGAACTATTCTCTCATTCATGCGTAATAATCAAGAAACTTTACTGCCGTACCATGAGTGCAGCAGGCGCAATGATATTATGCAGCGCAAACACAAACTTATATGGTCACGCAGGAAGTAACCTAGCTGGGGACTATTTTCAGGCACTGCGTTATATCATTGCGCCTGCTGCACTCATGGTACGGCAGCAAAGTTTCTCTGATTATTACGCAGGAATGAGAGAATAGTTCCTAGCCATATCAGCCTAGAAAATCGCAACTTTACATTTTCTGTCTGTCTTAGTGCACGATGTAATTACAGAAGAGTCAAGTTTTAAATAGGAAAAATATTGAAACTCTTTGGTCATTTTTTTGAGAGAGATGCTAATGGTCTTGTCCACTTCAATGATCTATGCTAAGCTATGCTAAAAGTGGTACCGTCAGACCCGGAGATCGGCTGAATGGATTCGAAAATGGTCAAACTCAACTGTTTAACTCTGGGGGAGTTGTAAAATGAGCCTATTTCCAAAAAAGTGGAGTATCCCTTTAAGGGCAGTACATAAATACTTGGCCAACACATACCACTATTTTTCTTATACAAATTCATTACAATAAATAAACTAAAGATTCTTGAACATTAACATCTGTTCGAAATAAGTTTATTATTGCAACAGAATATTTGCACGTTACATTCACATTTATAGGAATTATTTGATACCATTACTACCATGTCAATATATACAGTGCATTCAGTATTCACATTAATAAATTAAAATGCTTAAAGGAGAACTCCGGGAATTTTTAATTCTTATATAAAATTCTTATAATTTTCAATAAGTTCTCCTTTAATCGCCCTTAATACTTGATGTGTGAGATGAATACATGTTTCTTTAACCATTTACATTTTCTAGCCTTTGTGGTAATATGGCCTGTAACAGTCAGTTAACAAGCAATGTACACCAATATAAGAGATTGCATTAACAATGTTCCTACAAGCATCCGGTGTCACTGTATTGTGGAGGATGTTTAATCAAAAATTACATTGCAGTAACTTTATAAACCAGTTTGTTGGAGAAATAATGACCCTTAAAAGACCACCTCATCTGTCAAACATGGTGATTATAGTTTCAGCATGGAAGTTCACTGTTCCTTAGACCTTAGGGATCAGTATTGTCACATAATAATCTAAATGTATAGGCCTAGGTCCACTCACTAGCCCAGTGGTCACCAATCTCTGTTTGATAGTAATGATAAGCCCTGTCTGTTTTTTCTTTTCTGTTTTTTTCAGGGCTTGGTCAAGGTCACTTTATTTGTTTAGCACGTTTAAAACAGCCACTCGGCTGACCAAAGTGCTTTACAGTGCTTTGGCTGAACAACCAGATACAAAAAAATAAATAAATGTATATAAATAGTACCTACATAGCAACACACAACAGAAACAGCAAAGCAGAGAAGAATCATTAAAACAGGAGTAGCAAGGCAGTATCAGACTCAAATATAAGATAATCAAACAGAAATGTCGAAGCAGTATCAGACTCACATAGAAATAGTCAAACTGCTCAAATATAAAATAGTCGAACAGAAATGTCGAAGCAGTATCAGACTCGCATATAAAAACCACTTCCTGTTATCACATGACCCAAGTTCACATTTAGGCCGTCTAATGACACCTTAACCAGTTCCATTCATGGAAAGGTCTTCGCACTCAAGGCAAGAAATCATATTAAACAGAAAGGGCTTATATCATCACCAACAACAACTAACAGAATGACCATCTATGATTAAGACTAGTCTCTCTCATATGCATTTGGAAAGTCGCAAATGTACGTCTGATCACCCGTTTTTAAAACCATGCATTTCTGCTCTAACCGGTCTACTGAAATCAGACACACTGGCGAAAAAAGGCTTCCACTTACAAGTCGGATATGTGAGACAAACCCATAACCTTGTGATAAAGGAAAGAAGGTATTTGTATAAAGCTTTTTGAAAAGGAGAGCAATTTCTGTACCCCCTTCTGAAGGAAAGGATACAATATTCTGGATTTCTCCATAAACACCATCACTCATCTTTGCAAAAAAGTCTTTGCGTCTCTTACTTAGGCTATAGCTTTTGCTGGTATAAACTAGTCCTTTATGCACCATTCTCCTGTGCACTACCATTTCGTCTGGTGGATGTTTCTGTGCAGAAATGAAGGCTCTTTTTTCAGCATCAGTAGTCTCTGTCACTCTGCCACTATCCAGAACAGTTGTGTCTTGACATTTTGTGAAACTCTTTACTCTTCGGTCATTTGTCATTTCCAAACAGAACTCCTTAACTTGCTCACTAACTGCATACCTTGTGGTAAAGAGTGGTATTGCTCTGTGCAATAGGAATTTGTTCACAATCTGCAGAGCTACACACTTTGTTCCATGCACTAGTTTCAACAGACCACCATTTGCATTTTCAAACACAAATGCTGAGTGTGCCCAGAGTGGCCCCCACAATTTCACTGATTTTGCAAGGTGAGTTAGCAGGTGTACATTAAATGTCATAGATGTCTCGCCATACAGCAACTGAAACCTTGCCACAAACTCAAAAAGCATGTTATCTGCTTTGTTGACTTCTTGGAAGGTAATGTTGTCATTCAGAAGTAGAAATACTGCTGATACCAGAAGGCCTAGGTGCTTCACATAACGTGGTTGAAGTACACCATTCAGGACTGGCAAGCTGTAAAACAGGAGCCATGCTCGCCACTCTGAGGCTTTCCAGTACTTGCATTCTGCAAGGGGTCTGGGTAGTCGTGTTATCAGGTGTGGTGGCTTTATGTCCTTGATCCTGTTTTCTAGCACCCTCATAGTGTTGGGACTCCCAGTGTAATAGGGTTGATCACTGTTGTTCAAAAGAAGCTCTGTGAGCTGTCTAATGACACCCAGTAAGACAGCATGCATATAGTCTGGAACAAAGCCCCACACTATATCAAAATAGGGCATGTTTATGAGTGGTGATGGACCTTTCACTCCTCTGACACTTCTGTTTTGTGCTACTGCTTGCTCCATATCTGCCAGCATTTTCTTCGCTTCTCTGTCAGGATATTCTGTGTCAGTCACAGTGTACTTCACCTGTTTCTCTACTAGAGTACCAGGATGTAAACAGAAGCCACAACCAAAGTACCCATTAAACTGTGTGGTGTTTTGCATGGCTGGTCTTGCCTTTGAGTCTACACAACAACATAACCCAACAATTTTGCTGTGCACACACGTCTCCATTTTTTCTCCAAGACATACCTCTGGATGCCAGTGTTTTGGCCTGATCAACAAAGGGTCTGAGAAAAATAGACATAACTGGCTCTTGAGTACCAAACCAAAGACCTGCAAGCACTACATTCTGAAATCTCATTTTGGGAGGGAGCTCGTTTAAATGCAGGTGTATGGGCCATATAGAAAATCTGGAAGACTTGTACACAGGCGAGCCATCAGAATTGAAATTATATGACAAATTGTTTGGATCTGACAGAATTCCACCAGGTCTGGACAAGTTTCGATACATTTCACCATCATATATGTCCGAGATAACATGCTCATTATGTGGCCTTTGGTGTCTGTAGCTCATGCTGTTTTGAATCTGAGGATTTTCAAGCAGCGTCTGGATTTGAGGTGCAATTGGTATGTTGATAAAAAAGCTTGCACTGTTCAAGGAACTGATTTCAATTGAAGCACTACAGATTGCACACTGTGCAATGTTTTTGTCTTGTATGTCTTCTTTTGTGCCAATGTATACTTTACAGGTTTTGCAGTAGAAGTGGAACTCCACAATGTCGGAGTTGTTTTTAAAGACCTTATTGAACAAATATTTTGATCTGGGTAACACCTCTTTGCCAAACAGAGTATTTATGAGCTGTAATAAGTCATGAAGTTGTGTCCCTGTTATATTATGTCTGGCTGCATGACTCATCACCATGAGCAGCGCCTCAGCCTTTGTCGTTGTACCTGCTGACATTAGTACTGAATCCATGTCTGTATCAAAACCTATCTGTCTGAATGGATCATCTTCTGGAATATCTGTAATTTCCGAATCAACTTCAGAAACACTGCCTTCAGATGATGAATCACAACTAAACTGCTGGGCCATGTCACTTGGTTGCAGCTCAGATGTAAGCAGAAAGTGACCAGATGAAGACATCTACAAAAAATGTAAAGAGAAAACATTCCTGAGTGCATGTGTCTACATACAATGACAGTAAACTAAGAAATGTATGACTGACCAGTAGGGCTGTGCGATATGACAGTATATAGCATTTGACGTAAGCCCAAACGATTATTTGGCCGTCCGAATATTATTGGCCAATATGAACTGATTTCATTTAAATCGGTATTGGGGTTTATAACAGCCAATTAATGACAATGGTGGAGGATACATGTTGACAGACTAGATTGTAGATTTAATTCTGAAACAGTGTGGCAGTTCTAGCAAACAGTCCTATCATTTCTCCCTAATTCATCGCTTCTAAATACTCTTTAACATCGCTTACATTTGCTAAATTAGATTACCCACAAATCTGAGCTAACGCCATGTTTGTCAGTGGAAGAGTGATGACCTTACTAAGCAGTTAAACTATAGCATTAACTTATTCTTTATTCCATAAACCTGATGCAAATAAATATCATGAGTTACAAAAATTCCAACAGTAACTCATGATATTTTATTAATTGAGGAAGGTAGGTAAAGGTAAACTGTGGCGAGGGGCGTGGTTCAGCGCGGTCTGTAACGGGAGAGAGAGAAAGGAGACAAGCGGTACGTAAGTAGGTCAAGTGCAAATGACGAACACCGGTGTCTTATTGCAGTAATTGGCGTGGAGAGACAGGATATAAGCCGCAGACGAGAGAGAGAGGTGGACTAGGACTTGTATGTCAGAGGTGGAGAGAGTGATCGGAGAAAGTGAAAAGGTGTTGTTATTGCTGTAGCGCGGCTACAGTGCAAGCGCTGTGTGCGCGCGCCTTTTGTTTATTATTGTTTTGAGTAATAAAAGCACGAATCTCAGTCACGCCGACCCTGACTTCATCACATAAACTTCTGTAAGATGCTATGTTTCTGAATTCTCTTTTCTCATGCTCTCCATACTTGTGCATGTTATATGTGGCACAGTAATATTGTGTAGTTGAAAAACGTTCAATTATCTGTGCTCCTAAATTTTGGACTGTGCTTCTAGATTTTTTTTATTAGGAGCACTAGTGCTCCTAATAAAAAAAAGCTACCGTAGAGCCCTGTTATCAGGATATGTATTGTTATCGGGGTATGAAATAGGATATGACATTTTGGTCATATTGTACAGCCCTACTGACCGCTGTCACAGAACGGGTTGTGCCCTGCCCTGACCTCAAGATTTGCGCAGCTTGAACCTGGTCTAACTTCACTTTCATTTTCTCCACAGTTGGCAGCAAGAGGCAGTACCTGAAAGCACAAAGAAACATTTTGAAAAAGAATTCAACAAAACATGCACCAAACAGCAAATGGGTGTTTTAAAATGAAGGCTCACAAAAGCAGGATTAAGCTGTTTAATGAACTAACTATATGATCAGACTAATTCAAGCTTGATTTAAAAGGGTACCTGGTGGAGTTTTTGACAAATAATTGTGATATGGAATATTTTTATGAGTGGGACCTGTTTTCTTTGTGTTATTTACATGCATGAGGATGCACATGCCTCTGCTCTCTGGTAGACACTGACATGTATTTTGTCCACCATAACAATCCAGTTTAAAGGAGACATATCATGCTTTTAAATTGTTCCTTTTACATATAAATCGTACATTTGTGGTCTACATAAAGCAGAACTGCAATGCTTGGTGCTCACCTCTGACTACCACAGCTCCACAGGCCCCTCTCTGATGTGCGTCTGAGAGCTAATCCTTTGGTGCGTCTCTTCAAGTGCAAATGAGACACTTCACACGCCCGCCCCTCCATGGTTGCAGAGGCTGACGATCTCTGTCTCAACTCCACCCCTGCTCGGCGACTTTTGTAGTTTGACAGCAGAGATCCGATGCATCAGCGGCACATAGAAACTTTTTTGGACATCCAAGATCTTGAGTCTACACAGATAACATTTCATCATTGGATAGTTTCTTCCGTTTTATTAAAGTGTTGTTTGATGTCAGCTTAATACCCGGAACGCTTTCAGAAAACGATAAGGCAAGTCTATTTAGCACAATTCACACGGTAGTCTTCAGAAACAATATCTCCATAGTGCTCCACATTAAACTTTGGCCTTCTCCTTGACGGCTTCCAGCAATGACGAGCGAGGCACCTATTCACTCTTGCACAGAAATCCATTTTTCCCCCAAGAAAGTAATCGAATCTCGAAGCCCCTTGATATCGACAACATAAAAGTCCCATTTGAATCCCCACACTGTCTGAGTGGAAGCCCAAGGGGCCGTTGCACATATCGCGTCTGCCGCGCGCTGTAGCGTCATTTCAAATGTAGGCACGCGGCAAGCGCTGCCATAAATCGACAGTCGACGCGTCATTTTCACCAAGGCGTAGTGAAGCTGAAAAGACTCAACTTTCCAGCATGCGCAGTGCAGCCGCAGGTCATGTGACAAGAGCCAGCCAATCAGCTTCACTCTTCCCGGACAGACATTGAAAGCTCGGTCAACATGAAGGATGGGGCACTCAAACACGATCACGGGTGTTTTCTCTCCTCGTAGACACATCTTGTAGCCGAGCTACATAAGCGTCTTTCGGCGGAAATCCATTACGCATGCAGCTTCTTTGCCGCCGCGCGAGAGCGCGAGTGCACTGTTGCTTAGCAACGACAGACAGCACTGGAGAATCTGAACCAATCTCACTATCTGATAATAAGAGATAAACCAATGCGCATTGTAAATGTCAGTAATTTATCATTTCTGACCATTCTTTTTATAAGAACGATTCAAAGGCTGACATATGTGAAGGTTTAATCTTGCCAGAAAACCTTTTCTCCTGAAGAGCTTTTGAACTCTCCATTGCCTCAATTGCAACACTGCAATGCTTTATTCACTCTTCAACGGCTCGTAAGCTGCAGTTTGCACTGTTCTCAATATATGGAACTGGTTTTCTTAACACATCTTTCTTATTCATTGTGTCCAGCATTTGACAAAGCTGTAGCCTCTGTCCAGTCAGAGACATATATTGTGTAATTCGATGTTTTTAGCTTCATCAGTCCAATTGATTCAATCCAAGTAAATTCAACACTCAACAAGATGTCACCAAGACCACTCTGTTCCTTTAAATCTTCCAGAAGCGATGCAAGTGTATCAATTTGATCATATTTAAAATCTTAATTCCAATTTTCCACATCGTTGGCTGCATATCGTGATACATATCGCATCGTGAAGCCGAATATCGTGCATCGCATCGCATTGCAGATATCAGTGTATCGCGAACAGCCCTACCTCTACCACCGTAATCCGATTTATTTCGATTAACATGCGCGAGGGAGAGAGAGCAAGACAGCGTCCAGTTTGGAAAATCGGTGAGCTCTCGTTTACACTTCTCGCCCTGGCTCCCGAAGAGAGAGTGCGCGTGGCGCGAACCCGAGATCTCGCTCTTCGCCTGTTGTCTCTGTCAAACGACACGCCCTGCCACGCGCAGTCCAGTTCATCTCACATCACTCACCGATCAAATAATATTCTGCGGGACAAAACACAAACAAGCTTCAATGCAGGAGAAACCCTGCTCTGTCTGTGCTGTAGCAGCTGACCTCGAGCGTCTCCGTGTCTCGCGCACACACAAGACGACTCTACTGAGACAGATGTGGCAAACATTTCCGTAAAAAAAAGAAGCCCTTGACCAGGCACTTTCGAAGAGGTCTGATGCTGTGAGAATCGGTGTAATGAAGTCGGTGTGGGCTACTGAACATCCACAGTCGAACATTTTTGACTCAATCTTTCTTAACTTCCGCATCCTTGAGCTCTGGACCAATAACGAGCGGATTCAGCAACATAAATCCTTGTTTCACTCTTCCATCTTCTTATGAGGTAATGTTGTTAAAACGGATTTTTTAATAAAAATTGTATATCAAACAAACATTCGCTCAGGAAACCGGGCATCCAAGTCAGGCATCGGCATCCGATTTACTTTAACCGATACCCAGCGCTACTTGTTAGATAAACATTTTCAACTTCAAAACAATAAACAACATGCCACAAGTCTGGTAGGTGTGGTTGGTAGGAACAGAGCTACATACCATTGCTTGGCATCGCGGCATCTGATCCAGCCTAGATTAGGTACTGACTATGGAAGACATTGTTTTGCACAGGCATACGAAGAAGAACAGTACTCAATGTAGTAAAGCCCAATCATGTCATTCCCTAATTTAAAAAGTAGATCCATCTCTCACTCACCTTCAACATCTGCAGTGCTCGGCGTGTGGATCGATTCTTGTCCCTTGATCTATGTGCTGTCACCGGTGAAAAGCCAAAAGCTGAACAACCAGTGAGTAACTTCATGCAACAATTCCACAGAACAACAGGCGCACTAAGCCTGCAGGTGTGGCCGGTAGAGAGTCACGGCATTGCTGCGTAATGGTCATCCGGATCCAGCTGAATATCGCCTAGCACGGAGAACATGGCGTTGCACAGGAATCATGGAAGAGTATGGACACAAGCACAGAGTAAAAAAGCTGTACTGAACGTAGGAGCCTAATGGTAGAAATTGATGTACCTTCAACCAAAAAAAAATTAAAAAGAATACTCTCTGACTTTACATCTGCATATCCTGAACGCCATCTGCGACCTTCAAAGGAGCATCTTCAGGCAACGAACTGAATTCATACGTCTCTTTCTAAGAATACAATATAATCATATAATATCAGATACCCAGGACCACAACATATTTCCTCATGAACGACTTACATCCAAATGTCCTCTTTTCAGTCTTGCACAGGGAAGTGTAAAGCTCTGCTCCTAGGACTCTAAGCACGATTGTGTGCAATTGCGTTCGTGACATTCGTAAAATTAAGAAGGACATAATAATTAACAGACATATCCATGAGTACGATGTTGAATCTACATAGTAATCACATTATGCTAAAAGTCTCATGCTCATAGCTTAGCGCTTAGAAGAAGAATAGAGCGACATTAATAAGTCATATTATTCAGGTAACATTGTTGGAAAATTGGTGTTCCAATCCTTTCGACCTGTCGGTGTATTAATCGAACGATTTATATTAGGTTTACCGAGCAATTTGCCAAGGATACTCACTTTGTGATCATACTCGCACCTGAAGGTGCATGACTCTGCACACTATTTACAACTGATCGCGAGCCTCAGTTCAACAGCTCCTGTAACAAGTCTCTCCATGAAGATCATAAGACTGCTTTACACTGCGATTTGTTGAAGACTGCGTTAGAGAGTTGTTGATTCTACAGCATCATAATCATTGTGGAACTGTGGTGGGTTATACAAGACGTGTTCAATAAGCTGCCGTTAACTTCATCATTCTATAGTGGGAGCGCAACAACACACTATACAGACTGTACGTAGTCTGTAACCCCAAGGCAACAGTGCATCTCGCGCTTCCGCCGTAGAGCTCAAATTCGCTCGTGAGGTAACCGTCACTTGATCACATTTACAGACATAGCTTCACTACAATTAATCTTACTTTGAAGCTACAAAGAGATAGAGAAAATGTCAAGATGTTCGCCGATGTGAAATATAGTAGGACGGGTGTAGAAATTGTCTCCACATATCCGCACATCGAAGGACTTTGACCTTGACGTCAGTGACGCTGACGAAACCTGACTGGTGCGCTGGCAGAGAAGTTTTCCAGGGAGAAGACTGTTGTGGTCTCGAGTGTGAGCCGTTGAGTCTCATCTCCTCACACAAGTTCATCAATAACAGACAGATGTTCACAACTTGGTAAAATACTTGCGAACTCGAAGATACTGACTCAACGTGCGATGATAACTGGGACGCGCCAGCATCGAGGCTACGCCTGTAGACAAAGCGAGTAAGCGGTGAGGTACAGAGGTCGCAATGCTACCGGTGCATTAGTATTGCATGACAGATAGAACGGTGCAGAGCAGGGTGCTTTCAAGATACTTACATTCAGGCGCTTATCAACATTCGAGAGTCCAGAGAGAGATCTGAGGTAGCGAACTGGCGCAAGGGTAAAGCGGGGTCCGTGAGACCCTCTGAGGAGACCAGGCACATTGCCACGGTCGTCGCTCTGAGGCGGAGGACGCTCAAAGCAACACATGTAAAGTCATGATTGGCTGTTCATTTCCGTTAGGTAGCTAACTTGATAGTTGTGTAAAGATGGTCGAATCGAATATCATATTGGCTGCCGCTTGATCTGATCGCCGTTCTTCGTGTTAAGCTGAACGTTAGCTATCGCCAGCTGTAAGTTACAGCTATTGCCATCTTGTGGCACTTGAATGTGAGCTACAGGTGCATGTACGTACTATAAATCTATGTATGTACTGCTGGCAATGTATTTGTGCTCCTGCCCACATACAGGCCATAATCAACCTATTGTAACTACATTATCAAGCGATAAGTATTAGGCTCCAATCATTAATCCTATTCAATAACCATGTAGGGTAAATTGCTTTTACAATGTCTTTGTTTGTTTAACGTTTGCGATGGGAGCTCTTGCAATACACTGAGTGAATGCTTTTTTCCTAATTATGCGTTTATCCATGTCATCGATGTAGACAATTCAGTAAAAAAGCTCGCAGAAGAGGCCAAACAAAATAATCTCTTAGCCTTGCTAAAAGAGAGAAAAATTAGAGAAAACAGTCTCCACTCTGCCCAACTCGAAGCAAGACATAAATGAGAGCTCATACCCCTGTCTGACTCATTGTCAAGAAAAGAGGATATGTATGATGATGATGGTGGGGTTGTACCAGGAACTTTTTGAGGAGGCTAAAAAGAAGCAACAGCTTGACATAAAACAATACAAGATGTCCCTGCAGAGCTGCAGGAAACTAAAAACAAGTAAGTGGTTTTTGAATTAATGTGTTCTGACAAGAGAATCAATCTTTAACCCAATGTTTGATTTAATCTGCTTGTCAGAATATATATAGAAAGATATAGATATATATATAGTATTTTTTTGTTTTTTCTTTTTCTTATAATGTCAGCTAATCATGACATACATGTCCATCTATTATAGGTTAGAGGAGCAGGAGAAACTTAGAACAGAAATTGAGGCAGAGAATAAAGAACTACGTTCTCTAAACATGACGTAGCAGCAACAGTTGCTGAAGGCACTGAAATCCTCATCAACAGCAAAGTGCAGTGGTAAGGAGGACCCCCCTCCCCTCCCCCTGTCATGTTTTCCATCATCTGTCATATTTGTGATATGTTTGTTTCTTCTGAACTGTCAAAGACCCTGGAGCCCCAAGCCCAAAGGAGACCTTACAAAGTAAGGATATATGTTTGTGTGTGTGTGTGTGTGTGTGTATATATGATATATATACAGTGACAGTATATATCTGAAATCTTATCATGGTCCATATATTTACCAAACTCATAGGCCTGATGTCCAAGAAGGGTAAATATACATATTGAAAACATTGACATTATTTGTATATATTTGCAAGTCTGGCTGTTTGAATGTAGGTGGAACTCTCTGTATCTTCCAGAAGGAGATGAGGTACAGCATCTCCCCTTACGAAAAAAGAAGCATACTTCAGTTCATTTTATAAAGGCATACTTAAGTAAAGTATGTTTTGTAAAAGATACAAACTGGAGATGAAGTATATTTCTTATTTCTTTTAGTTTAAAAAGAAGTATATCAATGGAACACTTGAATAAACTTATCTTTTCTGTAAGGGTCGTTATCTGTGTGCATGATTAATGATAAGAACCCCCAATGTACAGTACACTTGAAAATACATTTTGTATACATTTGTACAACTGAGTACCTTGATTATTTTTGTTTTTAATTTTGTCAGATTCATTTGGGGGGAGATGTTCAGATGCGCAGAGAGGCCTGGTCAAGGATTCAAACAGCACGCGTGGACTCCTTATTTGTGAAGGAGTTGGCAGTGGCAATGTGGGGCACTAAGACTCTGGTGGAAAAGGAGTCTCACAGGGAAGGAATGCCCCACAACCAAACCCAGCAGGCAGCCTTTAACCCCCAGAAACTTCCAGACATTAAAAGTAGCAGTAGCCACAAGGTCATTGTGGATGCCAGTACTGGGTTATGGAGTAATACATTTTATTTGTTCTGTGCCACACAGGCATCACTCACTTTATCTGTTCATTTCTTTTCAGTCTGCTTCAAGGAAGTGGCTTGACAAAAAGAATGTGGAGGAGACAGAGTCGCAGGCCACGATGGATAAGGTCCGTACGGCTTCATTACAGAAAAAATAATGGACATTAACAGACTAAAAAAAAACTTTAAAAATTTGACTATGTGGTTCCCATTTCGAGACAAAAAATGAGTCGACTGCTTTGTGCTTTGCATGCACACATTTGTCCTTGTCAACAGTAACCTGTGAACAGTTGCTTATGTTTTTCAGATAGATAAGATTAGCATGTTGAGTGTGTATGCTTGTTTATATTGTTCTGTTCTGTCATCATTACTGTATTGATCCTACTTTTTCAGGTAAATTACTAAATGTTGATGTGTATGTTCTTTGTTTATGTTGATTTGTTCTGTCGTCCTGAGTGTTGTTTTTTGTTAAATAATTGTTATTATTGTTAATGTTTACTTGTCTATTATTAAATTAACTTGTTATGTATTAATTTAAGCTTGTATTTTCATGATTTTCATTATACCAAAATTCAATGTAGCTGTCCAGCATTCCAAATCTGTGAACATGAGCACTACCAGTCCTTAACATCTATTACTGTTGACCTGCATAGTTTCAATGTTTATAACCAGCATCCAATGCGTTGGTGCTGGTGTGACCAGCATGGGATGCATTTAGATAAATGCATACAGCTTGCAACCAGAGCATCCCATGCTGGTCAGGCCAGCATAACCAGCATCCCATGTTGGTCACCAGCATACCAGCATCCCATGTTAGTCACAGCATACCAGCATCCCATGCTGGTCACCATGCATACCAGCACCAAAACACAACATATGCTGGTCTTGCTGTAGCTGGCTCATGCTGGTTTTTCCAGCAGGAATTTAATAAAATTTCTGTAGAAGTCTGACAGGAAATAAAGTCTTAGTCTGGTTAGTAATAAGTGAAACTGGTAATGTAGGGCTGGGCGATATACTCACACGATATTATTATGGCGCACCTAATCGAGTAAAGCCGGTTCCTTGATTAGCAGTAAATCACCTTCACATGCTTTCAGATGGCCGATATGAGTGTTTAAAGTTAATGAGATAATTAAGCGATTAATTTAGTGATGATTGAGCATTAATTGAAGACACCTGATGATCACAAGCAGAATCGCTGAAGACATGTGAAATTGTAAGCCACCGTTATGGAGATCAGTGTCTGCTTTAGTTGGGCTCTTGACACTTATATAATTAACTTTATATTTTAATATACTGTTGCATCTGGGTTATATCTGTCAGATGAACAAAGATAAACAATTATAATACGATGTTGGTCACATAATGACACATCATTTTAAATTCATGTTTGTGATTTATACTGTTTGGTTCGTGTATAAATGAGATTCTGCATAAATATCCAGAATGTTGAATATAATAATTTCTTAAACATTGTTTAAAAAAAATCCTTCTGTAAGGCACACACAGACCTCAAGATTCAGTCAATGTCTCCTCAACAACGGTGACTGAGTAGAATATTCAATTAGGAAAAGTAAATTACATAGACAATTCAGTATCATAATTTATTCATACCGCAATGCATGATGGGAGCCATTAATGAGTTGTGATTGGTGGCAACAAGGTCACCACGGTTGAGACAGACAGTCTGATTATTGAGCTCTGTGTTTCTAAATAAAGAAACCAGTGTTTTGATCAGAATATTTTAGGTTATAAGAATAATAAAAATATGCAGTAGAAACACAAAACTGTTGTTAACATGTTATATCAAATACTTTGAATAAATTTAATTTTTCAGATCATCGGCTTGTTTATGTCAAAACATAACCAACACTATCAGAACACAGCTGTCTTTGTTCATTTGACTGTTATAAATCAATAACAGCAGACATATAAAGTTTAAAGTGAAAGTATAAGTGTCAAGAGCCCAAACTAAAGCAGACATTCATCTCCATAACGGTGACCTGAAATTTCAGTTTTCTCCTTCAGTGATTCTGCTTGTGATCATCAGGTGTCTTCAATAATGTCTCAATCATCACTCATTTAATCACTTAATTATCTCAATAACTTTAACACTCTTGAATGTGGACTCATATACACTCAGGTGTGTTTAATACAGGAGATTTTGTCGTGACTAAGAGCCGTAATTAACTGACAAGCTAAGCCATATCTGGATTAAATATCGCTATCGATATGTCCTCGATATTAACGCGATATGGCTCAGCTTGTCAGTGATCTACGGCTCTTTGTAGTAAATGCCGCTCCATCTGAAAGCAGGTGAAGGTGATTTACTGCTAATCAAGGAACCGGCTTTACTGATTAGATGCGCATAACAATATCGTTCGATATATCGCCCAGCCCTATGGTAATGCTGTTTGTGGAGTTGTTTAATCCTCCTCTGCTGAGATCTTCAGATTTAATGTCTTCTTTTTCTGCCTTTTCAAGACCGTGTCTGAAGTCAGTTGTAGTTCTGGTGTTTCTGTTCATTTCTTTTTCTGTTCTCTTCAGTGGAGTAAAGTCCAGGTTCAGAAAGTAAAAGTCCGCCTCAGTATTTTGTTCCAATCACCTGGATTTGCCTATTAGCGGTTATTCAGTCAGGAGACAGAAATCAGCTGAAATCAACTGTCATGGCTGGAAGTAATACATGGCAGGATTTCTACTTTTTTTCTACTTCTACTTCTACTTTATACAACACTGTACCAATTACGATTTTCTCCTTCAGTGATTCTGCTTGTTAACATCAGGTGTCTTTGATAATGCTCAATCATCACTCAATTATTCACTTAATTATCTCATTAGTTTAACACCGCTTCATTGTTCATTTAACACTCTTCTCAGTGTGGACTCATATAAACACTTTGGAGTGTTAATTTAACACTGGGGATTTGCTGTGTAAACAGTCCTAAAGATTATCACATTTACATTAAAAACATATATATATTCTTGTGAGTTTTCAGTGTCATTGACTGACTGGGAGGGGAGAGAGAGAGAGGATGTAAATTCTCAGAGAAAGGGTGTAGAGTGTCAATGTAACTTACAAGCAATGCCATTTGTTTTCAGAGGGCATTGGTCAGATGTTTCTTGGTCAGATATTTTCTCTTTAATCAGTTTTTTCAGTCTTACAGAATCCCCGTTCACCCCGTGGGTCAGTTTCAGACACTTAAGGGGTCACAGAGTAAGACTGTTGTAATCCTTGGTGTAATTCAGCAATAGTCTCTTTGCAATGTTGGCATCTGTAGAAGCTCAGAGGGCTTTGTTCACCTGCAGAACACCTGTTCTCATCAGGCGCAAGTCCAGCAGGTGGATGAGGCGTTCGGGCTTTCTTCTGGTGATGTGAGCAAAGTTCATACAATCAATCTGGACCTTTTGACTTTCAGTTGGCGTGTCGTTCCTTCGTGAAGACACTCACGTTTCCCTGGCACCTTCCCCATAACGATAATCTGTCCCTTCTTGACCAATCCTGTCACCTCCAGCGGTGCGGTTGTCTGGACAGACCTCAGTGGGTGAATGGGCTCTCTGTGAGACGTCTGAAAAGCATCTTAAATGTCCATTTCACGATTGAAACACATATGAACTTGAACTCAAGAAGAAATGCATAGCAACGCATAATGCAACAAAACAAAATCATGTCATGTTCAATGTAAAATATCATGCTCTTTTCAGCAAGTGTGCTCATATTTTCTCAGGGTATTGAATGGTAACGATGTCTCATATTAAATATCCAATTTTTAAATATATTTTTTGGTCTGAATTCTAAAAAGGAAATGCAACAAGAGGTCAGTGTATTCAATAATAATCAAATAGATTCTATGATAAAAAGTCATGTAATAAAACGATCAATGTTCAATCATGTAATAAAAACAATAAAACATAAAAATAATCAGTGTTTGTTCAGGAATCTTCCAATGCAAGCCACTTATGCAAATCTAGGAAGTGACTTGGAACATGCTTAAATGTATTCAAGAATGGAGATTGTTCATTCCTTGCAACAGGTGTGAGAGTGTGTGTTTGTGTAAGGGGGTGAGTGCTTCTGTGTGTGAGAGTGTGTGTTTTTTCGTCTGAGTGAGAGTTTGAGTGTTTGTGTGAGAGAAAGAAGGAGAAAGAGTGTGTGTGTTGTTGTTGTTGTTGGCTAAGTCACAGTCAATGAAAGGGTTGAATTGTAAATTCTGTAAATGATTGAAGCGCTCATACTTCAGATCTCTTTAGTTATGATGTTTTTTGTTATTATTGGTTTGTTGAGAAATCAGGGGCCCTCTGATTTTCCAACCACCCTAACAACAATCAGACAGTTTAAAAATTAAGAAATTTAATGGCAAGTCTGCCACTGCTTTTTTTGATGCATTACATTGATTTGTGACTGTAGCCATTACTATGTTTTCCAGTGTCCATGAGTTTGCAGGGTGTGGTGAATAGCGTGTGCTATGTCATGAAATCAGCTTCCCATCATATGTGTGTGAAGCTATCCGGATCTGTGAGTGTGGAGATGCACAATAGATCTTTAGTGAAGTAACACTATTGGACTCTGTCATCTTCATCTTCTTATGATGTGTAATGTTTCAGTCTGGATAGATTCGATCTATTCCAGGTGATTGATGCCATGAGGGTGTTGTGATGGAGGAGTGTGTTCAGTCAGTGTTCATGTCTAGGAGATGGGTGGAATCTATTGTATAACAATTGTGTTGCAAATTTTTGTTCCAGTTCTAAACTGGGAGGCCATAATGTAGTGATGTGCTGTTGTGAGATGTAAAGGCCTCTCGAATTGTCTTTTCACCCATCTCCCTAACCTCAGGTTATGTTCTAAACAATCATGAAGTCTGGCCGTCCGGGTGTCTGCCCTCCGAGGAATTGCAGAAGTTAACCTGACAGAAACAAATGCAGAGAGAACCACAGTTAATTTTGATGTTTTCAACAGTTTCAAATCCAGACATATGGACACATTCGTTTGCTTGCTCCATTATCATGTCCATTGAAATTTTAATTCCAGCTGTCACATGAAACTGAGTTTCATTGACCAGGTCTAAAATATTGCTGTTGTTGGTTCAGTGTGTGACACCTAAACACTGGTCTTGCAGTCAGCCTTCACAGTCTGCTCTTCAGCATTAGAGAATCCCAGTCTTCGGAGTTTTAAACTTCAACTTGCTTTCACTACAGCCAGATCCGTGGGCACTGAATTATTTCAAGGTGTCATTCACACATTTGGTTAGTGGTGGTCTCTCGTTGCTTCCTTGGTCAATTGGCAATTATCTGTGCCACACTTAAGAATTAAAACACACCTTCCCCCCTTTTGGCACAGGGTAATAGGTCAACTAAATCAAACTGTAAGGATTAATTTCACACTTCTCCAGTTAATGCCTGCTTGGCGATTATAATGTATAGTAGAATTTAAGAATATGAATGAAATTATTATTTCTGGTCTCTGGAAAAATGACAGGTTTGTTAAATTTAGATGTTAAATCATTAAGCTATTTGCTATTGGGCTGCTGACTCGACTAGCAAATGATGCTAATAGCTGAAGGCCTCTGAGTGACCAAAGTTGTTAGCTCAGTGGGGGGTTTAGATGCATCTGAGCTATGGTCCTTGCATAGCGCTGGTTTGTGTCATCAGACTGTAGTTGTCTGCGTTTTATGAAGTAGGGAGGAGGTCTGCCTCTGCCCAATCGACTCAGCACTTTTCCTCTGCATGACCTGTTTGTGACAGGAATTACAGAATCTGCTCAGTTTGCCACCGTGTGGCTTTTCTGAATTTCTCCTGGCAAATGGGGATTTTCACTGACATTCTAGCACAGCTACCTCACCATGTATTTGTTTTCGTGATTCAATCTCTTGTTGCCCAGCTAACAATTCCTTCCGAATGTATTTTTTGCTGGAGAAACACCATACATGAGCGATTGCTGTACACGCGGACCTGCATTTGTAAGGAGTAATTCAAGGAAAGTTACATTGTTGTGATTAACACCCTCAATTCCAGATATACTCCTCAAACAGTTCAAACATTTCTCTTGCATACGCTCAAACGATTCTTCAGTATTCTGTTTCCAACTGAAATCAGTTCCCATCCAATAGGACTACAACCACGTAGATATCGCGCACAGACATTGTTTTAATCTATTCAAGATCTTCACTCTACACTCGTTTCGATGCATCTGACTGCACAATTGGTGCCTGTCATCAAAGCCGGTGGTATCTCATAGTTCAGGGAACATCTGGAATTGAGCTGATAACAATTTGCCAAATATCTTTTGGTTCAAGCTGAAATGCATGTTTTAGGCTAACAAATGCGTCTCCACCATGGTTCGAATGGTCCTTTCAAAGGGAATGGTCCGATCTCTGTTTTAACGAAGCTACATTCAGTTACCGTTAGCAGGACGCTTGAATGGTTGACTCTGTGCCGTTTGGGTGCCGGAATCACCTTGAAGGCTGAAACAGGCACTTTGTTCAAAAATTTATCGCCTGCTTCATCTGTCTGAAAAGGTACAGGGTTATTAGAGCAGGATGACTCGTTCAAGAGGCGCACATTTTTAGTCCCATCGCTGTTTAGCGTTTTGGGAGAATTGACTTTTCAACAATTGAGTTTAGCCTTAAGATCTGCAATGGTGTATTTGTAAATCTTTACATTTTTCAGTCAGGGCTAACTGTCTCAGCTAGTAATCGGTCTAGTTGTGTTTGAAGATCTTGGATCTTTGCCTCAGACAATTTTGCCTCTGCATTTTTAGAATGCACTTTTTCACATTTAACATCCATAAGCGAGGATAGAAATGTTGTTGATTTGTCTAGCCGTTTATAACTTATGAAGTTTAAAGCCTCAATTATCTCATCATGTTTTGATTTCTTCTGTTTACTACCCACTGTTTCCCACCAAGTGAGAATTTCATTGTCAATAGCGTCTGTCTTAAGGCCTTTTTTACTGAGTTTTATACAGTGTCGGTCTTAACCTTTTCGGCCCATAGTGTAAACAGGACAGTATCTTTATACATGTTCCAATTTATATTTGGGGAAATCTTTCCTGAAGCTTTCAATATAAAAAGGTTTTTGTTTTATGATTAACGAGATTCGCGTTCACAGTTTCTGATTCTCAGTTATGTTCCTTTGCGTGGTTTTTCTGCAGCTATGGGAGTTTTCCACCTAGGATACAAAAATTCAGACTATATGAAGCAAAGTCATTTTAACGTTTGATAATTCTTTTCATTCTTTAGTTATAGTTTCCTCGTTTTTAGATTAGGAAACTATATCACTCTGCGGTCCTTCTCTAAAGTCCGCATGCCACACTCTCGCCAGGTTCGGTCATCAAATCAGAGGTAATTTGACTAAATATTTGACTAGATTTGCCGTTCCAAACGTACACAATCAAAGATATATATTTAAGTCCCCTTAAACACCTCTTCGTTTAAGTACACATAAAATGATACCGTATGTTAGCCGTCGCTAGAACTGACGCAAAAATGTGGAAATATACGAATCCGAATCTCTACTTGGGAAAATAATCATATCAGAATGATTTCAAATGTGGCAATATTTCATTTTCCAAATATGAAA
Organism: Hybognathus amarus; assembly: GCA_030378365.1. Classification (NCBI taxonomy): domain Eukaryota; kingdom Metazoa; phylum Chordata; class Actinopteri; order Cypriniformes; family Leuciscidae; genus Hybognathus; species Hybognathus amarus. Next base: position 75,619 of record JAQIUQ010000074.1, read on the forward strand.
AGTATTTCTGTCTCAAACTTTTCAAGAATTAATGTGCATTGTGAATAACAGTATAACCACGTTCAGCATAGACACACACGTTTAATTCAGTTCACACAGGATACCTTGAATACAACATCAACAGCCTTTACCTAAGTGCTCCAAAACACTTACAGTAAGTCCTGTATTTAAAGAATAAACTTACATTTAGCCTATGTGCATGTAGTAGCACAAACAACTAAACCTTGTGTTCTTTGAGTGCGTTATATTGTGTGAAGCACAACTCCAAATTTTGAAAATACAAACTATTGCATTATTGCTTTTTAATCCCATCTGCATTACAGTGGAAGCTTTCAAATGCAATATAACGTTTGTCAAGATTAGTTTATGTTTATTATAGAATCGTATTCAATGTGGCCTCGGGCCTATATGGTGGGCTGGTCAAACAAAGGGTTAAGCGTTTTTGAATGCAGCATGTCCTTAGCATTAGCATTAGCCTAGAAGCCGCATGGCATTAGCATTAGCCTGTTGCAGCATGGGCAATACTAGCATTTATCTTAGCCTTGTCTTCTCTAAACAGCATTTAAAACACTAGCATTTAACCCTGCTAATTGCGTCTTAGCCTGTAAATCATATCATTGTATATTTCAAAGTTTTCCTTCCATAAACAATGCATCGATTTGCCTTTTTATAAAATCACGTGTTTTTCGAATTGCTTATACACTTAGATTTTTATTTCCGTTGTTTGTCAATTCTCTTCATGTGTTGCTGGTTTGTTTCAACAAAGCCATTACAACAATGAAGATAGACATGCAAATGCAAAATGTTTATCGCTCCTCGAGTAACGTTAAGTCTACCCTGAAAATCATTTGAAAGATGTTATTTCAAATTTAGATTTCTTTTCTTTTGCTTAATCAAACAATGATATCTTTAAAATCTATTAAACAAGGGTTTTACTCTTTTATCTGCGCTGCCTGGCCGTTTTCATGTCCTCACATTTTAGTTTCGGACTGAAACAGAGGGCTTTCCGACCTCGCAAACACGGCAAACAACATTTTCTCAACACTTCTTCAAAAGGGTAGAAAGAGTTGACTTACCAGAGCCGCAGAATAAAGAGATGTTCAAACCTCTTGTTCGATTAAGATTCCCATACTTTGCTGGAAAGGACGTTGCTCGTGAAAATTCCATTTGTTTGCGATCACGTTGGGTCACCACTGTAAAATGGGCCACGAAATTGTAAATCTGATCCAAAGAAGGGTTTCGATTTGTGGGAGAAGGTTTCAAGCGTGTTCCGTCCTCTCCATGGCAAAGTGAATTTTAATTAAATGCATCACATTTAATCTTAAGTGCAGTGGTGGAAAGTAACTAATTACAAATACTTTTGTCACAGTACTTGAGTAGATTTTTTCATTTTTTCTACTTTCTTGAGTATAATTAAATTGTGGTACTTTTACTCTTACTTGAGTAAAATAAAAATAAAGTATTCAACTTCTTTACATTTATATTTTCATAAAAAGTACAAAGTACTTTGACAAAGGTGCCGACGGAGCAACAGTGCAAGCTGACATTTGACCGACACTTTTCAAAACTACTGCGGTGGAGCACTGCGCTTTCAGCCAACAACAACATATCTGAAGCACTTCAGCCAATAACAGACAGATCTGAAGCCCTTCAGCCAATAACAGACAGGTCTGGCTCGGGTGCAAAACCAATCAAAACCTCCTGTTCAGCTGGGGGCGGGACGTTCAAACCGCGCTTTGACATTCTAATCACTGGCGCTTCGGGTTTTGAATCAGTTCGCGTGTAAACGTTTCTATATATTTCAGTGGATGTAAGTATTCTGTTCATATTTAATTATGGCAAACTACTGAAATGGGTTATACCATTGATAATACCAGAGCACTGAGCAGTGGAAGTAAATAAAAAAGCTTGTGCTCATAACATGGCAACGCAGTTATTGGATGGACGGAGCGAGATCAATGTACTGTAAGTGTCTAAAATACATTCACACAGTTGAATTAAATGGTAAACTCGCCCTGTTTAACAATACAGTTAACTTAATATACGAAGCAAACTTTGTACAAAGCTGAAAAAACAGTGAAATAAGATTGCATGATTTATCTGTCAATCAGATGCATGTAAAAGTGTAGTTCGTTCCTATAGCAACAGTGGCTCCAGCACATTTTCGGTAGGCTACAACCAAAAACAGATAATTTAATTTAACATGTTAACCATACCCCACTTAATTTTTTATTATTATTTTTTTTTTTTACTGGAAATTTTTATTCATACTGTTTTATTGTTTTTCATACTTTTTTATTCGATCTTTAAGTCTCATTAACCTTCTTTGCTTTCTATGAATGATTCAAATAATTAAAAAAATTCAAATGATCTTACCTGGACTGACTTTTCAAAATTAGTAATAAACAATTGCTTCTGACAACAGAGAAAGCTATAGGCCACAGAGAGCTAAGTCCCCTCCCCTTCGGTCTCAACCACCATGGGACCTTATTTCTGAAAAATATTGTATGGTAGTCAATGGCGAGAGACAACAAATATTTTGTTATCTGTTTGAACTGTGCCCTGAGTTACACATATGATGTTTGTCAATTAAAGAATCATTTTAAAGTCAAGAACGTCTTAGTTCTGATGTAAACCCGTTGAGGTATAAGACTGTGAAAATACGTAATTACAAAAGACTACAAACCCCAAAGACGCAACATTTTCTCTCAATGAATAAAGCTAACTTCACTGAGGCTAACGTCTGTCATTGTGTATATAGTCTTACGTTATAATCGGAACGTTAAGCCGTCATGCCTGAGTGTTTTGTACCAGACTCTACACACAAGCAGGGGACTCGCGTTGTTTCACTTCCTGGGAGATGTAGTTCATTGAGCGATCTTCACATAAAACTAAAATGTTACTCTTCTGTTTTATGACAAACTGCAACGCTTTTGACTTTCAGAATTATCTTTTAAATTCACAAACATATGTGTAATTCAGGGCACAGTTCAGACGGAATAAAAGATAAGTTGTCTCTCGCCATTCATATTTTTTCCGAATAAGGTCCAATGAGCCGGAAGCGGAGGGGCGGGACTTAGGCTCTCTATATGTAGAGCACTTTTATCGTGGATGGATGCACTTTTTTGGGCTTCAAATTTTCTCCAGTCATTCACTGCCATTATAAAGTTTGGAAGAGCCAGGCCATTTTTTAATATAACTCTATTCGACTGAAAGCAGAAAGTCATATCTTCTAAGATGACTTGAGGGAGAGTAAATCGTGGGCTAATTTTCATTTTTGGGTGAGCTATCCCTTTAAAGACATACATCAATTCTTTTGAAAATACCTGATAGTTTGATAAACAAAGATATATTATAGCTATAATGTGTTTGTCTTCATGTTTCATAAGTCAAAACATCACTATCTGCATGTTATTATATCCATATAAGGCAGAAGTTTAATACTTCTATGCATCAGTACTGGGCCTTCAGTATGAATGAAACAGATGACATGAGAGTGTTTAGCGCTCCATTTTGCTATCATCTCCCCATTTTGGGTAAAAATAGAAAAACACTAAAGTACTTTGTAACGTCAGTTACTTGAGTAGTTTTTAAGCAAACTACTTATTTACTCTTACTTGAGTCATATTATTTTTCAGTACTTCTACTTGTACTCAAGTAAATTATTGCTTAAGTAGCAATACTTTTACTTAAGTACAATTTGTCAGTACTCTTTCCACCACTGCTTAAGTGTTAATTCGTTTTCATCTGACTCCATAAAATGAAAAAGGGTTTATCAATGATATCTGTGCATCATTTAATATGTTACTGCTTGACTATTCCTTTTAACTTAATGAAAATATAGTCAAAGTCTGTTAGAATAATCAAGTATAACAATTTATTGTCAGGTAAATGTATTATTACAATTCCACCAGATAATCAATGTAAACCATTAAATGCTTCAAAGAACAACGAAATTTACCCAACATATTACATGAGCTGAGTCTGAGAAGACACAACCTCACGGGCCGATCTGGATACAGAATCGCAGCCCTGAGCTCTAGTCACATCTCTTTTTATAATCAGACCTCCTTTCATATGCAAGTTTCAGTGGAAACTTACTGGAATGTAGCCATTTGGTTAGTTGTAATTTGCATTCAGACAACAAGGCAGAAGGTGTTAACTCAAAGGCCACACTCCTTTGTGTGAGTTATTCCTAAACTTCTTAAAAACCTTATTACCTTTTCTTTTATTACTTTGAGAATGAGACATTATTACCAGTCACCCTGAGACCATCAAAACGAGACTAAACAGTCCTAAAGATTATCACATTTACATTAAAAACATATATATATTCTTGAGAGTTTTCAGTGTCATTGACTGACTGGGAGGGAGAGAGAGAGAGGATGTAAATTCTCAGAGAAAGGGGTAGAGTGTCAATGTAAATTTGCAAGCAATGCCATTTGTTTTCAGAGGGCATTGGTCAGATGTTTTCTTGGTCAGATATTTTCTCTTTAATCAGTTTTTCCAGTCTTACAGCGTAATCTCCCACCCACTCTTATCAGATTAAGATGAGGATCCAAAGTTTGAGTAAGGGAGTGTAGTCGACTGTTTGATGTACTCGATTTATTAGCATTCTGTGGCAGACATAGGGAGTGCTGCCGAACCATGCAGAGACTGATATGTTTTCATGATGATGTCGTCCCATGATTATCTAATTCAGGTAAAGAGTCATGACTGATTGTGACATTACCGCAGAATGTGGAGTTCTTCTGAATCCTCTACTGTCACTGACGGGTGGATTGGCCAGTGGTCTGGAGATTGGTGTAGAAATCCTGGACCTGGACCTTCCATCTGCAGGTGTGGGACAGATCTATGAGGGTCTTACCCCGGGTTATATCGTCGGCAGGGTTGTTATTCGAGTCCACGTGTTTCCAGTTCACATATCCAACGAGGTCTTGAATCTCTGCAATTCACGTGCCCACAAACACTTTGCAGTTGCATGACTGTATCCAATGTAACACGGTTGTTGAATCAGACACCATGATTGTCTGTCTGAGATTAAGTGTAAGGTCAGTGTTCAGTGTTTTGGCTAGCTGAAGCTCCAGACAATGCTGCACAGAGTTCAAGGCGTGGAATGGAGAGTTGCTTCTTGAGTGCCACCCGTGTACCTCGCCATGATGAATGCGATTTGAAAGTCATTACCCGTTTCTACCTGTAAATAGGCTACAGAGCCATATGCCTTCTCCGAGGCATCACAGAAGACATGCATATCGACAGTGGAGGAGGTGTTGTTGCATGCTGGTGTTTGCAACACCTAGGCAGTGTTATTCTCTGTAGATTAGGAAGTTCTTCTTCCCATGCATGCCATTCTGAGAAAAGGTCAGCTGACAGAGGTTCATCCCAACCTCCAACTCTCTTCCATAGTGATTGCATCGGCCCTTGTGGTGAACGGAATGAATGATGTAACCTAATGGGTCATACTGGCTTGCCAGGATGCGATAGACATTTCTCATTGAGGTTTCTTCCACTTGTTAACACAGGCCTGTGTTTATAACCTAAAGTGTCCTGGGAACAATGCCACACTAGGCCGAGGGTTCGAGCTCTTGTGGATCAAGTTTTGTCTACCGAAAGCCTACGCTCGCAGCCTACTGATTTAGCTTCAGCGGGTAGATGTGCAATCACATTGGGAACATTGCTCGCCCACTGCCTTAATGTCAAAACCACCGGATGCTAATAATGCTCTCATTTTGTCAATGAGTTTTTTAGCCTGATGTTGAGACTGAAGAGATTGTAAGCAATTGTCCACATAGAAAAGCAGCTGGACAGACTCCACTACATCTTCATTGCCCTCACTGTTGTCTCTGGAGTGCATAAGTAGCACAGTATTAACTACAGGTGGTCCCAAACGGTAATACTTGCCATTCATAGATGTTCTGGGTTGCGATCTCTTTCCATGTCTCTTACAGTCAAATCGAGCCTAAATGATAATCTTCTCTCCTTCTCCCATGCAGTAGCATGACTGCCACTCCAGAGAAAGCGGAGCAATGGCTGGTCTTCAGGTAACAGTCTGATCTGGTGGAACATGGCTTGTATGTCTCCACTTGTCGCAACGGCATATTCTCTGAACCTGAGCAGGACTCCCAGCAGTGGTGGACCAAGAGTAGGTCCAGGGAGAAGATTATCATTTAGGCTCATTTGATTGTAAGTGAAAGAGCAATTGAAGACTTGAACAAGCCTTAGTGATGAAGGTGAAGATTATATAATATATATATATATATATATATATATACACACACACATATATATATATATAAACACTTAGCTGTCTGACATTTCACTCTGTAAACAGCCGGTTGCCCCCAGAATGGCGAGTACCTGCATTAGACCAGGATGGCATGGTTCCGCGCGTTGCCCTCTCTACTGGACCCAATTCAGTACATACAGGTGAAACTCAAATAAATGAACTTTTTGCACGATAATATTTTAATTTTTCAAGTAATTCAACTTAGAAGGTGAAACAAATATATTATATAGACTCATTACATGCAAAGTGAGATATTTCAAGCCTTTATTTGTTATAATTTTGATGATTATGCCTTACAGCCCCAAATTCAAAATCTTAGAAAATTGGAATATTACATTAAATCATTAAAAAAAGGATTGTAAAAACAGATATTTCGGCCCCTTAAAGGTATAATAATCATGCTTAATAACATGCACAGTTGTATATACTAAATATATTAGTTTCACCTTTTAATTTGAATTACTCAAAATACATGAACTTTTGCACGATATTCAAATTTTTCGAGTTTCACCTGTAAATCCTAGTGTGCAGCTTTAGGAAATTTAAAAGCTGCTGCAGTACGCTACTCATGCAATGTTGCCAACCCGTTACACTTTAGGTAAGCATGCTGATTTGAATTCTCTTAACTTTTTGTTATTAACAGCTTTTTTTGCCAGCTGGTGGCACTCGATTAAATAAATGTTATGTTTGGTTGAAAAGAAAAGAATTATTGAAAGCTCCAGATTTCATGGCAAAATGTTTTTTTTTTTAATGGCTACGAATTTAATAGACCTGGATGTCATAAGTCATTTCTACCATAACCTAAATGTTGTTGAAAATTGAACAATTATGCTTCTTTTCTGACACACAATTTAACAACCCCTTTCAGCTGGAGTTTATTCCCTTATTTATTATTGATGAAAATGATTTATACTTTGACTATACTCTGATTATAAACTAAAGAAGTAGGATTAATTACTTGGTTTGGCAGTTACTGTCACATTCACACTTACGAAAAGGAGAACTCAAGTGCAAAACAAGGAAGGTTTATTTACCAAAACAGAACAAACACAAATCAAAAACCCACGAAGGGGAAAACATAATAAATGAACATAAAACAAACACTGGGTCAAGAAATAAAGGGAACGCCAACCAGGAACAGAGAAACATCTGACAATGACAACGAACCGACAGAAAGACTGCAAACATGAGGAGACTTGTAAAGGGAACAAATCAAGAGGAAACAGATGGAGAAACTCAAACACTAATCAGGTAACGAGCGGGAGGGATCAAACAATGACAGAGGCACATGGCCCAACATAACAAAACACCCATGTGCAACACAAGAACAGGACAGACATGTGACATAACCCCCTCCCTACGGAGCGGCTACCCAGACGCTCCATGATGCTAGGGCGGGGCAGAAAAGAAACATAGGGCGTAACGGGACATCGACCGGCCAGGGCGAGACAGAGTTCATCAGGCGGCCAGGGCGGCGAAGAACCCTCGAGTGGCCAGGGCGGTGAATAACCCTCGGGCGGCCAGGGCGGATCAGACCTTTCAGGTGGCCAGGGCGGTGAAGACCTTTCAGGTGGCCAGGGTGGATCAGACCTTTCAGGTGGCCAGGGCGGTGAAGACCTTTCCAGGTGGCCAGGGTGGATCAGACCCTTCGGGTGGCCAGGGCGGAGCAGACCCCTCGGGCGGCCAGGGCGGATCAGGCCTTTCAGGTGGCCAGGGCGGTGAAGACCCCTCGGGTGGCCAGGGTGGTGAAGACCCTTCGGGTGGCCAGGGCGGTGAAGACCCCTCGGGTGGCCAGGGTGGTGAAGACCTTTCGGGTGGCCAGGGCGGTGTAGACCTTGGTTCAGGCTCTGGGACAGGCACAGGCTCAGACTCTGGGATAGACACAGGCTCAGGCTCTGGGACCGACTCGGCTCGCGGGTCAAGGACAGGCTCCGGGAGAGGGGCAGGCTCCGGGACAGGGACAGACACTGGCTCAGGGACAGACATTAACACAGACACAGTCATAAGAACAGAAACAAATACAGAAACAAACATAGATTCCGGGCTCAGGGGCAAACACAATCTCCGGGATCGACACAGGCTCAGGGACAGGGACAGACACTGGCTCAGGGACAGATACTAAAACAGAAACTGTCAACATAACAGAAACAAATACAGACACAAACATATCTTCCAGCTCAGGGCCGGACACAGGCTATGAGACAGACACAGATACTGGTTCAGGGACAGGCACCGGCTCAGGGACAGGCACCGGCTCAGGGACAGGCACCGGCTCAGGGACAGGTACCGGCTCAGGGACAGGCACCGGCTCAGGGACAGATACCGGCTCAGGGACAACCACCGGTTCAGGGACAGGTACCGGCTCAGGAACAGGTACCGGTTCAGGGACAGGTACCGGCTCAGGGACAGATACCGGCTCAGGGACAGATACCGGTTCAGGGACAGATACCGGTTCAGGGAGAGGTAACGGCTCAGGGACAGATACCGGTTCAGGGACAGACACCAGCTCGGAGACAGGCATCTCCAATATCCTCATTAGGCGCTCCATATAATCCCAACTCAGGGATACAGACGGGACCTGATTAGTCTCTCGCTGGGCAGACGGGATGTGAACAGTCTCTCGCTGGGCAGAGGGAACATGAACAGTCTCTCGCTGGGCAGACAGAACGTGAACAGTCTCTCGCTGGGCAGAGGAAACATGAACAGTCCTTTCGCTGGGCAGAGGGAACATGAACAGTCTCTCGCTGGGCAGATGGAACGTGAACAGTCTCTCGCTGGGCAGAGGAAACATGAACAGTCTCTCGCTGGGCAGAGGAAACATGAACAGTCTCTCGCTGAGCAGACGGGACGTGAACAGTCTCTCGCTGGGCAGAGGAAACATGAACAGTCTCTCGCTGGGCAAACCGGGACGTGAACAGTCTCTCGCTGAGGCAGAGGAAACATGGAACAGTCTTCGCTGGGCAGACGGGCACGTGAACAGTGTAGGGATCTTGCCAGGCAAATCGACCAGTCATCGATCGATCGCAAATCGACCCCCCCCCCCACAAACACACACACACCGCCACACACATTCTTCCACTCACTGGAGTGAGATCATGTTACAAGACTGTGGAATGTGCTTTATGTCTCTGAACCAAGAGATGGACTTTTATGTGTTAAAAGACATTTAACCAGATATATTCAATGTGTTTCTATGTATGTGTGTTTTTCCCCCATGTCACAGTGAAGTAACTTTGTTGGTCGTGGCATAAATAGAAATTAGAATACCGGCCTTATGCATGATTAAATGTAAGTGTATTTTCCTTTAATGTAACATAATGATCATTGGTGTCTCTATGATGCGTAGGAAATGAAACACTCAAATATGCACAGAGGTATAAGGAAAAGGGTATTTTTAATATGTTTTATTGCCAATGAAGATCAAACTGTTATTTTATTAAGCCTCCTTGAAACACCACCCCTCCCACACATGACTACGTGCACTTCCCTGGGAGAACAAAGGACCATAAACCAAGGGTTTTCCCGCTGCAACATCCCTCTCCCCCGATTGGCTCAAGCCAACAGGAAAGGGATGGATTTCACCAAGGTGATAAATGAAGGAGCGCCAGCTCCGCCCTCTCTCTTACCGAAAACACCTCATGTCAAGAAGCACGTAAAGGACCTCCTCATGGAGATCCGACCCCCAACCGGGATCCTTTCTTTGATCGTCCAAAGTTTCGTCTTCTCCTCAAATGGACTACCAAGTTCGTTTCCCAGGAAAGGAAGTGGACTTTGCCGATCTCATTTCCTCGGGTAACGTCACCTCAAAGACTTTTAAGCCTTTCAAACATTCGCGCGAATGCCAACGAACGCCACGTGACTCCCCACGGAACAAAGGGGCCACGCGCAAGCGACCAACCATGCACGCGCCAGGACGGGACGCGCTCACGCGCTCTCACGGAACGCGCGCACACAGGAGAGCAACTCCCTTCATCGTGCGGGCCGGAACCATCAGTCCGCGACACACACAGACCAAACATGATGTGCAAGTATAGCGTTACCTTCTTTTAGAACTTCTCAGAAGCATAAAGAAAGTGTTTTAATGGTGTTCAGAAAGATTAATTGACTGTTTGGTGATTGTAACTCCTCTCTCTCTCACCCTCACTCTCTCTCTCTCTCCAAATCACTTATCGTCTAACGCCCTGCGTCGTCTTAGTTTGTGTTTAATGTTTGTATATACATGTATCATTGTAACGTAGTAAATGCTTACTTAGTTGCCTTATTGAATACTTTAATAAATTCAATATGATCATTTGTGATTGAATCACTGTCCTGCTCATGACAAGTCCCTGAAGTGAAAGATCGAACGCTGCATGCTTTATATAACTAAACATACCAAAAAGGTTATGTTTTGTGGAGTTGGAATGCTAAATTCTTCTGGCCAGAGAATTAAGTTTTCCCTGCTCTATAAATTACTTGAGCTAATTAATTTTACTTGTCTTGTAAGACGTGGTCTGTGCAATCTATTACAATTAATTTGTGGTTAAGTGCAGAGATACACGTGTATACATATAAGTAAAGTTAACAGAAAGCCCTCATCGAGGGATTTATTAACATGTAAGACCGGGCTGATCCAAATCTGTATGAATAATTATTAATTATGAATTATTAATTATGATATGCAAATTCCCCTCTAATCAGACCCTGCCCAGAGTCTTTACAGAATGGTGGAGAATGAACGAGCACTTCAAACTTGTTTATGAGCAAATCAGTTTCAGTCCAAATGTGTATATTGTTATTTAATATTGTTATGTAATATTTAATATTACACGCACACATCGGAGTGAACGCTTTGCGAACTCACGATATGACTGAGCTGGGCACGAAAGCCGCCTCAGCCAAGCATATTTAACAAGCTGCTAAATGTTCAAACGTTTTAGTCACTGTTAAATTGCTAAAAGTAAACTGCAGTTTCCTTAGTATTAAATCTGTTCTGACACAGATGGAAGAGAAACCTGTTCCTCATAAACAACATTTTTAATAATTTTAACTCCTCTCTCAGGACGAGATTCTCCTGAGATTGTCGAAGACAAGAAATGATAGAACGACACTCTTCTACCATTCTTAAAAGGCCTTATATTCTAATCGTTAGAGTAATGATAAGCTCCTGGTTAAAAACATTGACTTAGCTACTCAATGTATAAAAACATATTATCATATTATCATAAGTGCTATTGTGATATATGTCTTTTGGAGCAGGAAACAGATGAGTAATTCCTCTTTCCCTTTTGCACAATGCGGCGAAGAATCCTGCTAACGTGTTTTAAATAAATATAGCACCAAAAAAAATCCAAAACTGAAAACATTCTAATCATTAATACTAGTTTTGATAGATGTTATTTGGAGTTTTTGAAACAGATGGATAATTCCTGTTTCCCTTCTGCACAGCGCAGCGAAAAAAGGAAAATCCTGCCAAACGTGTTTGTGAAATAATAGCACCAAAAGAAAATCCAAACTGAAAACATTCTAATCATTAACGGTAGTTGTGATAAATGTTATTTGGAGTTTTTGAAACAGATGGATAATTCCTGTTTCCCTTTCGCACGGCGCAGCGAAAAAAGAAAATCCTGCCAAACGTGTTTGTAAAAAAAAATAGCACCAAAAGAAAATCCAAACTGAAAACATTCTAATCATTAACGGTAGTTGTGATAAATGTTATTTGGAGTTTTTGAAACAGATGGATAATTCCTGTTTCCCTTTCGCACAGCGCAGCGAAAAAAAAAATCCTGCCAAACGTGTTTGTAAAATATAGTACCGAAAAGAAATCCGTCGAGATTTAAATTCCGCACTATTCGTGATTATGCAGAAAATAGGTGTGTAATTCGCTGACACGTCCTCTGAAACAATCACATTTGAAAGCGGGCTGGCTGTAATACTACTGCCAAACACTAGGGTGCACCCCTGAGTGTTTTCCAGTATCAGATGACCCCAGCCCCGACTTAACCCTCCACGAACGCAATAGCGCCCTCGTGTGGACACTAACAGCTAGGTCATTTCTTTCCTCAAAATTCTGTCAAGAACACCCTGCTTCCTTACTGAATTTCGAACTAGTTTCCCTAATTTTCAATGCATGTGCAATCTACAGCCTGTTTCATTAACATGATTTCCCTTACCTTGACTGTGTGCACTTGTTTTGAATTTGGTTCAAACCACATTTGAATTTGAAATTCAGAATTAAGTCTTAACAGTTTCTGATGACCACTTGGGAGGAAAGCGCCCCCTTGTGGCCATCACCTAACCTCACTGTCCTGAATGGCTTTCTCTCTCCCAGTCGGTTTTGTTTTGGTTACAGTCACTGATCCCTCACTCGTAATCGTGATTGTCATCAAATATAACACCAACCTGTAATTTTACTACACTTATTTAAATTTGGTTTGAAACAAACAAATTTCAAAGTTAGTTTGAATTAAGTCTCTCATTTCCCATTGGGAAATTGCTTTATGGCTTTATTTCTATATTTCCATTTCAAGTTATTTTTAATAATTTTGATCTGGTCTTATTACAACTCTGTCTCAACTAACCTGAAGGTTACTTAACCCCCATGCATTTGCTCAATTTGAATTGTGTTTGAATGCAATTCAAACCAAGCTCTCTGTCAGCCAGATCGACCACTAGGAGGAAGGGACCCACACCCTTAGTGGCCAAAACCCTGCCACTACAGCTTGCTTCCTCCTGTGCTCTTCCCGCTGCACTTAATGCTATCCCTTCCCTGAATGGAGGTTGGGTTATTCTGATAATTGACCTTGTCATAATTCCCTTTGTTTATACCACAAATTTTAGTAAAGCCGTTGCTTTTGATTTTTCAACAAAAATAGACACTCAACTTGATGTAGGTAGAGGAGCCTTAATCCAAATTGAGGCACACTTGTTCTTCATCCTGTTTTGTGTTTGTAGGTAGAAATCTCTCAAGTGCTGTGGTGATGTGACAGTCACCTCCGCTTGGGGTCCGGCTGGCTGGTTCGTCTGATCTGCGCCACCATCGCTGACTGAGCGCGGGCCTCGTACTTTCCTGTATCTTTCCGTTGATGCGGCCCGCAACACGACACCACCAATCTGGCACCGCCGGTTGTGTTCAAGGTCAAGTTGCTTGGAAGGGCGCACCTCGGTACAGATGCACGAAACGCCCGGGACGCTGCTGTCAGGTGTTTTGGGGGTGACAGAAGGACCAGCCACGAGGCTGACCCCAACCGGGACGACCTCATTTCACCCCAGGCAAACTAGAAAAAGGTATTAAAACCCATCCACTTAATATTAGCCACCGAATCTAGAGATTCCCCTGATATTTGAAGTGGTTGGCTTCCTCCGCCTCTCCAAGCCACAAACTGCAGGCTTAGCCTCACAAACTGCCTCTTCCTCTTTTTAACACCTCTTGTGTACTATTAATGCCATTTCATTACAGACCTCCCCATCTTTGATGGTTGCATGTTACTTCAAACTTTGTTATCTTGCCATTGCTCTGTTCTGTTGTGCTCTGTTCCTTTCAGTTCACCTAGAGACAGAACCTCTCTGACACACCAAGGAAAGCTGAAGAATAGTTTGACAACCAAGTCGTTAGCATCAACAGGTGACCCCTAAGCTAGCGCCCTGTCAAATCTTCATTCAGACCCATGATGACCTACCCAAATTGTCCCACCTAACGGTTTAACTGTCTGCATCAGTTAACCAAAATTTTCATACACGGCCTAGCCGGTATTATAGCTCGTTAGACGTAGTCGAACTTGCATTGGTGTCTGTGTTGTGTTGTGTTCATCTCGCCCACAGTGAAGCCAGACTGTTCCAGTCCTACAGTCCCACAACCCGCGGGGACAACCTGGAGACATGGCCGAGATTCATGACATCTCCATCCCTGCCCAAAGCCACCGGTTACTCAGAGCCCCGAGCCAAGAGCAACTGGACGCAGACGTGTACAAGCTGATGGCGCACAAACCAAGCCAAAGCTCCCACGACAAAGACTGGGCCAGACACGTCAACCTCGCCTACCAGCTCAGCGCACACGCACGCCTCCGCAAAAGGAGCCGCATCGCCCTGGAGCACAAGGTTGAACGCCGAGGATGACAACGACCCCGAGCTACAGAAGGAAGTAAAAGACTTCAAACTGCCCTGTCTCAAATCTTCTACACAGACTGAAGAGAATAGTCAGAGAAAAGAACCAAAGAGGAATTCAACGAGAAACTCGACAAAGTGAAGCCCCTTTGCAAAGAGCAGAGGCTGAACTTACAAGAGATTCGAAAGCCACGGCCTACGAAAGAAACTCGCAAGAGGCCCGTGTGACCATCCACAAGCTCGTTCAGCAGAGACAAGATCTCGCACATGAACTTGATCCACAGAGTTGCAATACTCTTATAGACTTCAGCATGACCGGAAAAGGGAAACACACACCACAAGTCTCCCCTAACCAGTCTGCACATTTCAGCCAATAACACAAGAGCTGAAAAAGGGGGAGGTGGGAAAGCCCGCCTTCCACCACATCTCTGACAATCTACAAGACATCGACTTTCCACCTGCTGTCTCCAACCGGTGTCTGACACGACACCGACACCCAGCAGAACAGACCCAGGAGGGCCTGTGCTACCACCACTGGCTCCGAACGAGTTTGCTGTGGAACTTGCAGCGAACCTATAACTGAGGAGGACACCAGTTTCAAGAAACCTCTCCTCCTATCCTGTCAGTCACCATAGTTCTCCTGCCCCCACGCAAGGCCCACTGGACGATGTGTGAAGGCCCATTCAGTAAGAATTCCTAAAACCCCAAATTATTCTGAACTGCAACCCAGAAGACACTGCACGAACGCAGTGCAAGACTCTGCTAAAAGGTCCTTGATCAACATCGGACGTAGAACTTTTAAAAGTAGATGAAAATGGGTGTTCTAAAGAGTTGCAAGACTCTGCGTTTGTAGAATTAGAATTTTACTAAGTTAAAGGAATCTTACATAGACATGTACGCCTCAAACGGCCGACAGACTATGCATGACTCTTTTGAAACAAACAGTTTCTAGATGTTGTTTAGAACGGCACCGTTAAACATTTCACGACAGTGAAGAGTCACAGAAAACACCCACTCCATACTTTGCCTTGACGACAGAGTGTAGTAAAATCACCTCGAGTTTAAATTACTGTTAATCAACAGGCGTGCACTTGACCATCGCGGTCCAACTAAAACACTACGTGCAATACGCATCTTGATAGCTGGCTTGCCTAAATGCAGATAAAACAAATAGCGGGAATTGACATCTCTACTTTGAAAAAATGTTAGGCCTTAGACTCCCAACTGGTATCAGGAACTTCAGCATTAAAGCGTAAGTCTGTGTAACAGAAAAATAATCTCAGCAGCTTGTAATCTGTACCGATATCTTTTCTGCTTTGGAAACAAACAAAAAAAAGAAATCCAAAATCGCGGTATAAGTAAACCTGTTTCTGACGAAGACAGCTCAGGACAGAGTTATATGTATGTAGACCTGGGCGACGCTCCCCTTCTACAAAGTAAAGGCCTTAATAGTAAAGGCCTCCACAGTTAGCTATTAGCATTATTTTCTTGAACCCTTAATCACCGCTGTGTTCCACAGTGCAGAAGTATTCTGAGAATACTTTCCTCAACACCACTTAGGGTTTCTAATTATTCACTTTCCGTGTTTGCAATTCTTATTAGCCAAACTTTACCCCTCACAGGGTTAGGAATACTCCTTGCTGAACCATTGAAGACTGAACTTCACAGATGCCTGTTAATAAACCCAGTTTAACTGCAGGTAAACTGCGTTTAACTTAATGCACACGAAGATTCTTGTATAACCATAGGAATTTTTGCCTTGGCATGTTGACTAACCCTTTGGAGGAACACACCCAGTGTGGTCTTGAACACGTCAACCGCTACAACCCACTATAGAGTGTCTGATCAAAGCAAATCCAAAGTTTAGCCACTAATGCCACTGATTATTCTCGACTTCAGATCATTCCCATGTTCTGATCATTTTATTTCCTTTTGCTTTAATTTTGATTTTATTTTTCCTCGTTAATTATTTCATTCCTTTGACCTTGATAATAATAGCAAGCAGCTATTCCCTTGTCCATTAGGTCCTCTATATGATTTAATTCCTTTGCCTCTCTTGTCCGAGTGTGGTTCCATTTCCCATAGGGCCCAGAAAGGAAGCAGACACCCTTATTTGTTATTTTGGCTTAGTTCCAGCCAGTGCACTCGTTTTGTGACCCTCTAACACAAGTAATCTCAACAATTTACTAAAGGCACTACTAGAGTCCTGAGGATTGACAATAAGCAGAATTTAAATAAGAAAGCTGTCCTTTCCCCTATTATCGTTCACACCATCGAGCCATAGTGAACCACCAGCTAAATCCAGAGAAATAATTTAGTCATAAGAACCACCTTACGTCATTTATTTCATCTTCGGCTATGTCCTTCCCAGGAAATACCCTCGGAACCACACAAAACTTAGCCCCCTAACATTCGCAGCTAAGATTCAGGACACAAGAGACACTTAGCTTTATGCTTAAAATACTTAACGAACCTATTAAGCAGTAGTTCTGAACTTTTAGGGCCACGCATTAATCACTCACAACAAGTGTGCCAGAATGCCACAGAGCCCCTGCGTAAACCTGACCTCAACCTCCCAAGGAACCACTGCCACAAACCACGGCATGGCTCCAAAAGGATTTGACCAAGCTAACCAGAAAAGCCACGACATGCAGACCAGACTGTCACTTGCAAACTGTCTAACCAACCTGACTGCATGAAACAGATTCTGCTCGAGTATGGATTACGTCCAGTCGTGAGGTGCACAGCTTCCTGAGCTCGGCAAACAGAGACTGCCAAAATGGACTATCAGCTGTTGCAATAAGCTTCGATCGCTTAACTCCCTGATCCAGAATCATACCAAAGCCCGCCGTGGACATCAAGCAAGAACCGACTTGAAACTCCACCGAGCTCCGACAAACCACCAGGTATGGAAAGGATGCCAATCTCAGAACTTTGTTTCTTCTGAAGCTTGCATCCCACAGTGAGTTATTCTGTAAGCACCCTGGCCTGTCCCTTGAGCATATCTACCATAGCTACGAGACCACAAGCTCACATTACGCAAAGACTTTGTCCAAAAGACTGGGTAAACACCCTCAAACTAACCTGTCTCTGAGCATCGACTCAGAGCTGCCTCTAGGAGGCACCCCACACTTTCACTGAGAGTAAACCGTTCCAAGCCAGCAGAGGGCAACACAACAGTCCCTGGTGCTCATCGACCACACCAGAGCAAGAGCTCTGAGCCGCACCTCATCACCGAGAGACTCAAGCCCAACCAGCCCAGAGCGGTAACCCTCTCAACACGCCACTGGTAAGCACAAATCTGAGCACACATCAGATAACAACAGTGCAGCCATGTCACTGACAGCAAAAATCCTGAAGGTGCTGAAGAGTTTCTGCACAAGATCTCACAAGAAGGACAAGCCAGACATGCTATGTCTAGCGCAAGACCCAAACAGACACCCAGAACACTGCTCGTCAGCATCACACCACAGAGCTCACTGCCACTTCACAAAGTGACAGCACCAAGCAGCCACCACCACTGACAGCTGCACAGCCTGAGCATGACAACACCGTGTCCCACACAACATCAGCCCCAGACGCCAGGACTTCTGGGAAACCTGAATCAAAAAGGGGGTGGCACAAACTCTGCCTAGCCACCTAGAGACAATGATTTGAGCCTCTGAAGCCATGCAAGACACTAGCTCAAACATCACGCTACTGCCAGCCCAACTCTTTGAAAGACTCAAACAATCAGAGCGAACTCTTAAATCCCAAACAGGTGAGCTGAAGGTGCAATCCTACAGCCAAAACGACATCTGGCTCAAAACAGGTACCTCCCGTTCACCCAACAATTGGTCCCTAAGAGCCTGATTTACCCAGTGTACCGATCACAAACGATCACGTACGCACTTCTGAGTGGCCAAGATCTGTTAGATCGTTATGAGCCTTTAATAGACTTTAAACAACTGAATGTCTGAGCTCAAGTTCAAGTACCCCTCCCCCTCCAGTCACACAGGTCAAAAGAACCTAACTGGCAGGTCACAGAGGTCACAAGAACTCCTGCAGCCAGCCATAAAGGCACAGCCTCAGCACCAAATGGAAACGTGAACTTGCTACCCTGCACCTTTCAGCTTACCAAAAACTGGGACTAACCAAATTAACTTTGAGACGACCACCTCTCAACCCCTCCAACCGCCCAAACCGGCCGTCAACCACGAACAACGGCAGCTCACCAAGCACATGCTGCTAAACGGCCCAACACTTGAAATTTATGTACATCGTGACATCACTTCGCCACGGCTTGTGCTGCCACAGTACAAAAGGGGGATATACCAGCCAGTGTATGCCTGTCACGCACCATGTGGGCTGCACACCGCAGCACCAGGACATCTCGGCATCCTCAAAGGCATCAGGCTGTCACAGCCGACAGCCGCTGAAATCTTTCCTCCCCTTTCTCTCTCTCTCCCCTGTCTCTGTTACAGGATGCTGCTGCTGTGGTCGTCTTCCTGTGCCTCCAGCCAACCAGAGGACAACTGCAGTCATCACCCAGGTCCGACATCACACAGCATAGGGTCGACCACCACGCAAGCAGAGCTAAATGGACACCCACGCCGCTGCTGTCAGAACGCAGTCAAACACCGGCATGTCCAGCAACAAAACGAACTGAAATCCTTCAGCCAAAAGGTAACTCACAACACAGAGTGCCTCCTCACAGACCATCAAGAAATTGAAAGGAGCTGTGACAGATCCACAACGCTCACGGCATTCTACTGAACCAGACAAGTGAACTCCAGCGAGACAACTGTTTACTGTCTGCCAGAAAGACTTTGCTCAAAACTCAGCATCCGGCAGCCTTTGCTCCCAGACTTCTAGCTACCCTGCTGCGACTGAGCCTGAGTCAAGTCCCATCCTTTACGGAACCCATGATTTCACCCTGATTCCAGAACTGGAATTATGAACTGTGAAAAAGGGGGTGCCCAGCCGAACTGAACTTGTTCCCAGAAACATAGCTCTCCTAGCTGTGTTTCAACTGAACACCTGCTACACTGCACTGCACCACTGCATCACCTGTTGTCCAATCCTGGACCGCAGCTGATTCTGCGCTGGGTACCTCTACGGTAATCAACCACGCCTTGACACTTGACATTCACACTCCACAAGAGACTCAACAAACGCAAACCTCCATAGCCACCACTGGTCCCTCAGGAAGAGGGTACCACACTGGAGACTGCGTCCAACCTCATCAAGCTGAGCCCGAACCTCAGCCTAGCCACCACCTGCTACCTGACTTTCATGATTCACCTGCCATCCATCCATTGCGATGGGTGTCGTTCGATGGAAGCCCACGTAAGGACTTCATCTAACGAAAAGGGGGAGAGATGTAGGGATCTTGCCAGGCAAATCGACCAGTCATCGATCGATCGCAAATCGACCCCCCCCCCCACACACACACACACAAACACACACACATACACCGCCACACACATTCTTCCACTCACTGGAGTGAGATCATGTTACAAGACTGTGGAATGTGCTTTATGTCTCTGAACCAAGAGATGGACTTTTCTGTGTTAAAAGACATTTAACCAGATATATTCAATGTGTTTCTATGTATGTGTGTTTTTCCCCATGTCACAGTGAAGTAACTTTGTTGGTCGTGGCATAAATAGAAATTAGAATACCGGCCTTATGCATGATTAAATGTAAGTGTATTTTCCTTTAATGTAACATAATGATCCTTGGTGTCTCTATGATGCGTAGGAAATGAAACACTCGAATATGCACAGAGGTATAAGGAAAAGGGTATTTTTAATATGTTTTATTGCCAATGAAGATCAAACTGTTATTTTATTAAGCCTCCTTGAAACACCACCCCTCCCACACATGACTACGTGCACTTCCCTGGGAGAACAAAGGACCATAAACCAAGGGTTTTCCCGCTGCAACATCCCTCTCTCCGATTGGCTCAAGCCAACAGGAAAGGGATGGATTTCACCAAGGTGATAAATGAAGGAGCGCCAGCTCCGCCCTTTCTCTTCCGAAAACACCTCATGTCAAGAAGCACGTAAAGGATCTCCTCACGGAGATCCGACCCCCAACCGGGATCCTTTCTTTGATCGTCCAAAGTTTCGTCTTCTCCTCAAATGAACTACCAAGTTTGTTTCCCAGGAAAGGAAGTGGACTTTGCCGATCTATTTCCTCGGGTAACGTCACCTCAAAGACTTTTAAGCCTTTCAAACATTTGTGCCGAATGCCAACGAACGCCACGTGACTCCCCACGGAACAAAGGGGCCACGCGTAAGCGACCAACCATGCACGCGCCAGGATCGGGACGCGCTCACGCGCTCCACGGAACGCGCGCACACAGGAGAGCAACTCCCTTCATCGTGCGGGGCCGGACCACGAGTCCGCGACACACACAGACCAAACATGTTGTGCAAGTATAACGTTACCTTATGTTAGAACTTCTCAGAAGCATAAAGAAAGTGTTTTAATGGTGTTCAGAAAGATTAATTGACTGTTTGGTGATTGTAACTCCCTCTCTCTCTCACCCTCACTCTCTCTCTCTCTCTCTCTCTCTCTCTCTCTCCAAATCACTTATCGTCTAACGCCCTGCGTCGTCTTAGTTTGTGTTTAATGTTTGTATATACATGTATCATTGTAACATAGTAAATGCTTACTTAGTTGCCTTATTGAATACTTTAATAAATTCAATATGATCATTTGTGATTGAATCACTGTCCTGCTCATGACATAAGTCCCTGAAGTGAAAGATCGAACGCTGCATGCTTTATATAACTAAACATACCAAAAAGGTTATGTTTTGTGGAGTTGGAATGCTAAATTCTTCTGGCCAGAAAATTAAGTTTTCCCTGCTCTATAAATTACTTGAGCTAATTAATTTTACTTGTCTTTGTAAGACGTGGTCTGTGCAATCTATTACAATTAATTTGTGGTTAAGTGCAGAGATACACGTGTATACATATAAGTAAAGTTAACAGAAAGCCCTCATCGAGGGATTTATTAACATGTAAGACCGGGCTGATCCAAATCTGTATGAATAATTATTAATTATGAATTATTAATTATGATATGCAAATTCCCTTAATCAGACCCACCCAGAGTCTTTACAACAGTCTCTGCTGGGCAGACGGGATGTGGACAGTCTCTCGCTGGTGCAGACGGACGCGAGCAGTCTCTCGCTGGGCAGACGGGACGAAGCAGTCCTTCGCTGGGCAGACGGGACGTAAGCAGTCCTTCGCTGGGTAGACGGGACGTGGACCGGCTCTCGCTGGGCAGACGGGACGTGGACAGTTCTCGCTGTGCAGATGGGATGTGAGCAGTCTCTCGCTGGGCAGACGGGACGTGAGCAGTCTCTCGCTGGGCAGACGGGCACGTGAGCAGTCTCCCGCTGGGCAGACGGGCATTTCCTCCTCCTTCTCCGTCCATGACGGTGAGAAGCCGGCTCTGAACTGCCCTCCACTGGTACAGGATCGTAAGGAGGCCAGGATGGGAGTGGTTCCGGAGCTTACCCTTGGCTCCTCCTCTCCTGCGACCTCCACGGGTCTCCGAAATCCTGGCCAACCGCTCCGACTCCTCCCTTTGTTCGAGCCATAAAAGCGAACGCGCTGGAAGATGTTCATTCCTCCGGATTCCTTACCGGGCCGAGTCCTTCCATCCCGTCGATAGGACGGAACTGGGTTGCTCCAAATGTGGAGAATGACGTAGTCCAGGCAATCCAGATCATCGTCGTCCATATACATGTCATTCATGCTTCTTCAGAGAAAAAAAATAACAAATAAAATCCTTCTTGCTGCTGAGTTCAAAAATGGTTCGGTTCGCTTCTGTCAACGTTCACACTTACGAAAAGGAGAACTCAAGTGCAAAACAAGGAAGGTTTATTTACCAAAACAGAACAAACACAAATCAAAAACCCACGAGGGGAAAAACATAATAAATGAACATGAAACAAACACTGGGTCAAGAATAAAGGGACGCCAACCAGGAACAGAGAAACATCTTGACAATGACAACGAACCGAGGAGACTTATAGCAAAATGAGGAGACTTATAAAGGGAACAAATCAAGAGGGAACAGGTGGAGAAACTCAAACACTAATCAGGTAACGAGCGGGAGGGATCAAACAATGACAGAGGCACATGGCCCAACATAACAAAACACCCATGTGCAACACAAGACAGGACAGACATGTGACAGTTACTGTACTTTTTTTTCCTATAAGAGGTTCGAATCAAAGATCAATAACACAATTGATGTTTATTTTACATAATTAGAACAAAAAATTGAAGATTTGATGTATCTTTTAGTAGGTTAAAGCTGCTATTTGTGAAATCCACCCTGTTCAAAATTCAACAGATGACAACTCTTCAATGTGTGCAGTTTGTTGAAGTTCAAACTTTTGTTCTTAGATGGCATTGGTAATGATAAATATAGAAATAATGGTAACACTTTACAATAAGGTTCAGTAGTTAACATTAGTTAATGTATTTACTAACATGAACTAACCATGAGCAATACATTTGTTACTGCATTTGTTCATCTTTGTTAATGTTAGTTCATGAAAATACAGCTGTTCATTGTTTGTTCATGTTAGTTCACTGGTGCATTAACTAATGTTAACAAGATTTTAATCAAGTATTAGTAAATGTTGAAAATAACATCAACAAAGATTAACAAATGCTGTATAAGTGCTGTTCATTATTACTTCATATTACCTAATGTAGTTAACTAATGTTAACTAACGAACCTTATTGTAAAGTGTTACCAAAATAATTGATTGATTTGAACATTAAACATTGTTTTACATATTTCAGCTTTAACATTTGTCCTATATTTTAAGCCATTATTATGCATTCTGTGTATTTTTCTAGCCCAGTTGTGCCTTAAATACTAGAAAAGACATGCAAAAATCCATAAAGTTATGTGATTGAAATGTGAAAATAAATTGATTTTGTCTAAATGTTTTGTTCTTGGTGTAGAACGCTAAATCATTCCATTTTATAATAATAATAATAATACATTTTATTTGGCCGATGCCTTTCTAAATACCCAAGGACATCTTACATGGTTCGGGGACTTTAAAAAAAAAGAAATATATTAAAATACATTTAAATTCATATTAGGCTAATACATGTTACAAAGAAGAAAAATCAGCAAAATGCTAAGAAGAACGCCAGAAGAAAGCACTATAAAAGAGTGTCAGAAGGGTAACTATGGCAATGTAGAACTAAAATGTTTTAAAGATTAAAAAGCTTTTTTAAAGAGATGGGTCTTTAACATTTTTTTTAATGAACTGACTGTGTCTGCCTGTCGAATGTCAGGAGGGGAGGGCATTCCAAAGTCTTGGAGCAGCGCAACTAAAGGCCCTGAGACCCCATGGTGAAGAGACGGAATTTGGAGGTGACAAATAGGCAAGTTGAGAAAGAGCGAAGGGATCGTGTAACAACATATCCTGATTTTTGAGGGATGTGCTGACTACTGAGGTTTACCAACATTTTATGTTGTTGTCTGTGGGCATATATATCTTGGCAAGTCCAACTTATTGTTTGGTGCTAAATGACTTTGCAAACACACTACTTGAACTCTATGGTCACTGTTTTTTACATAACTCATCTCAGTCAAGCGTGCCACACAAGCCCTCAAAAGTGAAGCCAAAACGTCTCTAAATCGCCCCAGTGTGACTGGTCCTAGTATGGGTCATAAACCTGCCCTCCCCATGTTATTCAATGGGACGTGAGACCAACTAAACAATTAAATTACACTTCACATATCCTTTATCCAAAGATAGTCATTTATTGCAGTTTCTATCACGTCTGATGTAATTTCAAGAGTTTGTTTTTAAAATAAGTTTGTTTTGAAGTTAGTTATGTGATGCTATAAAAAAGCCTTCCAACGTGTGGTCAAAACGGCCCAAAACATCATTGGTGCTAAATTGCCCTCAATACAAGACATTTACTTTAAGCGATGCCTACGAAGGGCAAGATGCATTATTATAGACACTTCTCATCCCACCCATGGACTATTTACTCTTCTTCCATCTGGAAGACAATATAGGAGCTTTCGCTGTTGTACGAGCAGATTTAGGAACAGTTTCTGCCCATCTGCGGTCAAAGATGCTAAACACTACCTCCAATTTCTGAGACATTGCATTGAGCTGGTCCCTGCAACTGTACTTATTTATTTATATTTATATATTGCAACTATAGCTTTTTTATGTTTTCTTTTAAATTATTACTATTGTTTGCACTTCTGGTCAGATGCTAATTATGTTTCGTTGGCGTTGTACTTGTATTTTGTCAATGACAATAAAATGAATCTGAATCTGAATCTATAAAAACGGTGCTGTGACATCATGATTGACGGCTGTGTTTGACAGGTTCTCTGTGCGAAGTAGTCATTGAAGCACCAACAGACTTTTTATTCATAATGTTGACTGTGTGGTTAGTAGTTGTATTTACCTTATTTTAACAAGGTTCTGCAATCAGCCATGGGCGTAATTTGCGGGGGTTAGGGGGGTTATGACCCCTCAAAAATCAGACCCAGCTAATATAGCCCCCCCAATATCATCACATCATTCAGATTAGAATAAATATGAAATATTCCGAATTAATATTAAATACATTTGCCAGCAAGAAAGATAGTATCATATTTTAAATAATCTGTAATGTACCCTCTGCCCACCGCACCGACTCTGGTATTACCCAACCCACTTCTCTACCAAGTTTGTTTACTATGTTGCACACAATGCGCAGTCGCTGGGATGAATGGTTTGAGGAAATAGCTGACGGTGCATGCTAACGGATAGAAAGATGGAAAGGACATTGAAAGGCAGCCAGACAATGATTTTTTAATTGTTGGTCGGCTCCAAAAAAAGGAAAAATCCTGACCAAACGGAGGTACCCCATTGCTAAGTTAGCTGTTTCTCAAAGTGTGGCGCGTGGGCGCGGCCTACTGTTGGGGAATAGAGACGAGTGACAAACAGGTTTTGTGCCCATCTTTTTAATTCCTTTATTTATTGACCATACTCTCAAAACAAAAGAAAACAAAGACACATTTAAATGTAAGCCTTACTTAACCTTTTTGCACGTAAGTTTAAAAGTTTTTCAAGGCGACCGTTATTGATCGTAGTATCATTTTATGGTTCCCATGGAGACGCATCCTTCATTGCTTGTCACACCGCAGCCACAACAGCTGAATGACTGATGATCTGCTTTTATTTATTTTTTCTTCAGAATTTCACAATTTGCTAGCTATATTAGGATCTGATATTCCGATTGTCAAATATGTGCAAGTGGTTGTGTTTTGTTGTTAAAACACCTTTGCTGTGTAGGCTATGCGTATCTTATACGTACATTATTAGGAATTTGCCACCTCCAGCTCAATTTGATATTATTATTATTATTTTATTTTTTGTTCTTTTTGCATGGAGTTTGCAAAGTGACAAAATGAATCATAGCACAACTAACATTAGTCCACACTTGTATTTTCTCAGTTTCTGAATTTTATGTTATTAGAGGCTATATAAATGCAAACACAATTTTTCTATCTACAGTGCTGTGAATAAGTGTTGGCACCCATGCTAAAGTTGCCTAAAAAGAGGAATAAAAAATCATCTTTTGTATATTGATCTTAGTGCCTTAATTAGAAAAATGAGGAAAACTCCAACCTTTAAGGACACAAATTTTCTTTGTGAGTGAATAATGTATCATAAATAAATAAATGTTTTTCCTTAAAATACAGGGTGCATAAGTCAGGACCCCCTTATGTTAAATTCCCATAGAGTCAGGCAGATTTTTATATTTAAAAGCCAGTTATTTCATGGATCCAGGATAATATGCATCCTGATAAAGTTCTCTTGGCCTTTGGAATTAAAATATCCCCACATCATCACACACCATTCACCATGCCTAGAGATTGGCATGGTTTTACTTCAGTTAGTCTAATAGCTGGTTTTATTTGCATTGAAAGATGATCTTATGGAAAGTACCCCATGCCAATCTCTAGGCATGGTGAATGGTGTGTGATGATGTGGGTCTTTTGAGTCGTATTTCATGCAAAGTGATAGTATAATTGCACTTTCTTTTTTCTCTATTTGAAAGTTTTTAATGCTGTTATTGAATGTTAAGTTTTTACAATGTGATGTTAATAAAATACATTTGGGCTTCGAACCCTTTCCTACCTCAGAAGTGGGGAATAAAAGTATCACAATGTATTTCTAATACAGGAATGGCAAATTAGCATGTTACCATTTACAAAAGAAAATTATTCAATAAATAAATAAATTAATAAATATGGCGCGAGTTTAACCCCCCAATGGCAGACCCAAAGTTACGCCCTTGCAATCAGCAGACATAATTGGAGAGGAACGAAGCAGACAGAGGCCACTTAATGAAAGTGCGGGGCGTGTGCTTGCGTTTGATTCAGCGAGAGTGAGGGCGCGGCCTTGATTTCGCGGCTTTACTTCTTGCTAACGACTGCGCATGACTGGTCCCGAAAACGCAAGTGCGCAGACTCAAGTTTCAAGATGTCAGCGCCATATCGAGACACTGGCGGATTCAGTTCTCTCTGATGGAAAAGAGCGAAGGGCGTCGTCCATCTTTTTACAGTCTATGATCTCAGTGATGATGTGAAGGTGCATGGCCACTTAGATTTAATATCAGGGTTTCCTTTTGAAAACTACTTAAAAAAATTAAAGGAATGGTTAGAAAACCTAGCTTGCCACTACAGCAAGTTATACGCAGAATTTCAGAACTTGATTCAACAAGTTTAAATGATGAGGAAACCCAGAAAGCTCACAAAAAAATTGAAAATGCTGCACTCAGATGGACCTGTTCCAGAAGGATTCACAGGAGCAGTCTCCCAATTTAAGGAACTGTCGATAGATGAGTTTGTCATCAACACATCAGAGAGGGATAGATGTATAAAAATGAACAATAAGATACTATTGGTTCAGAATATAATTGTCTTTGAAGGTGAGGAATATATTGTCTGCAAATAATATAGACACATTGCAACGTTCTTTGATTATCTCATTGAGTCCACAGATTTGGGAATTTGTTTTGTGTCAGATCTGTCACCAAAGCTGATGTGCTTAACATTAGATGCCAAAATGCAGAAGTGTGTCTGGTTGCCTATGGAGGTTGGATTTGTTGTCATTCCACTTCTTCATGCAGACCCATCCTAAATGTCATTCATAGCGTGGTGTTTTAGTAGTCTTTAAAGCTGAAATTTAGATAGTCCAATCTTTTTCAAATTGAATTTGTGCAGACTGGCATCACAATTAGACAGCAGTGACAGAGTCCAGCCTGCCTTGGTTTATCTCAGTAGGTGTGTACCATATTTATACTTCTAATAACTTGCATTGGTTCTGAAACATGTGTTAAGGACATTTATGTTCACTTAATCCATCATTCACCTTTTAAAACTCTAATTATGATTATCATTAAAAATTGGCTTCTAATAATGTTCATTTGTTTAAATTTAAAAAGTGCAAAAGTTATAAGTTCACTGCATAGCCTACTCTTACAACGCGTTCTCATCCTTTAGCGTCATATAGAACGTTATATGACAAAACGGCGTTATACTACGCGACATGGTACCCTTTATCGTTTATATAACACGCGCTGTGATGGTTAGGTTTAGATGTGGGTAGGGTCAGGGTAGTCTCATATTACGCTAAAGGATTTATGACGCCTTGAGTTCGCGTGTTATATAAACGATGAAAGGGTACCATGTGCGTAGTAGTAGCGCCGTTTTGTCATAAAGCGCTTTATGTGACGGCTAAAGGATGAGAACGGGCTCACTCTTAATGTTAAGTTACTTTGTGCCTCTTTCTGTTCTAGGTCATGTTTTACATTGTAGAGTTTCTAGAAACCCAAGAAGTTGAAGTGGTCCCAGCACTTTGGGTTGAAGAAGAAATAAGTCAATGGCCAGCTCAATACAGACGTGATAAATTAGTAAAGCCATAAGAAATGAGGAGCAACCTGGAAACCTGTGGGACGCATATTGTGTGCGAATTTTATATAAAGCTGGTATGGACATATTATTATTTACCAATAGGCTTTACTTGTTAAAAAAAGATCTAATATTTCTTTACACCAACCTACAAAGCTGCTCGTCTGAAACTTCCTCAAGCGGAAACACAGACCGACCTTCAGACAGCAGAGGAAGAAGATGTGGACGAAATTTCAAAAAAACAGACCCGGCCTCTATTTGAGACTGGCTTTTATTTACCCAAACCTGCAGGCACACCAGGCGTGTTAAAGAGACAGGCGTCTATTTGGGACTTGGCTATTATTTGAAGTTTTACAGTATTAGTACAAAACAAAACAAAAACACACATTTAGATTATTTTCCTTACATTATTACATGTTCGGCCTCAAACTCTGACCATGATGACATTGTGTCACTACTAAAAGAGATCTTAGATTTGTTAGTGCATTAACATTTCATCTAAATGTTTAGATTGGTTGGGGTAAATATGCTTGTAATATATGCTTAGGGAAACCCTGGACATTGGCTTTAAATACAAGCTTAAATCTAAAAAAAGGCTACAGCTGGGCAGATAAGGGCAGGAACACAAAACATTGACGATTCTTAAGGGAAACAGTTGGGAAACTAGGAGATAGTGGTGATAGAAGCAATAAACAGGGCAGGCAGGGAGGAACAGGAACAGAAGAAATTTGAGGCACTACCTGACTAGACTGAGACTGATCTGTGAAATTGATTAAAATTAACTTTGATTTTATTTTCTGTGCTCCCTGACAAGACCAAACATTCGTTTTGAGAGGTGATGACGAAGATTTGGTCAAACAAACAGGATCGTTGCCTCCAGCCCCAAAGATAACAACAGGGCCCTCTCACGCCCCAGTTTGCATCCACTGTTGGTAACCTGGGTGTTGCTCTTGACAATAGATTGCATTTTGACAAACAGATTGGTGCACTTGGTGCAATTTACTCTAAACAGTTAGGCTATGTTTAGGTAGCCTAGTATTTTTCATGTTTTTATCACGCAATCATGTTTTTGATGAGGTGGTGAGCTTGTAACGTGTAACTTAACGCTTTAGCCTAAGGTAGCAGCGGCGCTGCCGAAATAAAAAGCTGTCACAAAGAACAAATATATAGCTAGGAGACATTTTAATTGTTTATTAATAAAGATGAAGTTGACGATGCTGCGCGATCTTCGCAGGTGCATGCGCCAGAGAGAAATGCACAGTTCATTTCATAAACAGAGAGCATTACGTTTTCTTTCGTTTTGAATCGTTTTATTTACAAGTAGACACTTCAATAGATATATGTTTTAGGTTCTGTGGAGTAGACTATACGTATACGCTGAGTTGCAGTAGGCCTAGTTATATTTATGAGACAAGCTTCGGTGCCTCCGTGCCTTGATTATCAGTAATTGTCTGCTTTTCCTTCTTATTGATTTAAATCAAGACAATTGGTTAATAAAACATTAATTAAAATCAAGAAAAAAATTATAAAAAAAATGAAATTCACTTTAAAGAAAGGCTTTGTGCTTTTCTGTTTGAGGTCTGTGAAAGTTTTAAAGTAGTCAAGTGCTGCTTCAGAGCGCTCGTGTCCGTCGGAGAACTGTCACGTCTGTAACATTGTTTTTTCCTCTGTGAACACGAAAAATAATATTTTATGTTTTGTGGAGAGCCAACCCTTCCTCATCTGATTTGAGCAGTGTAATTCACAGAATTACAAAAAATATATTTTGCCTCCTATAACTTAAAGATTTTTTTGTCACTCATGAATGCTTATGCATCCGCTAGATGTGCTGGGAATGTAGCGAGTGTGCTGCGCGCCAGAGGTGAGGCTTTTATCAGGCTAGTGTGAGCGCGCTGGGGCGGACACGTAACTTACATTCGCAGCCTGACTCATATGAGTATTCATGTGCGGCGGCTCTCTGACAGCAACGGCTGGCTGTTTTGAATGAGATGACCCTGTTACTGTGAACGGGGAGCGCTTGATGAACATTCTGTGACGCGCGGCAGCGTGTCTGTTTCGTGTGTCTGTTAAGAGTGAGCACTCGTGAGCGGGAGACACATAACCTGATTTAAACGAGGTTGAACTGGCCGTGTACTATTCGAACTATAATGTTCACAGTCGAATAGACCTCTCCGAATCAAATTCGTCGAATCCTCGACTATTAGAAGTCAGCCCTATATAATATAGCGCTGAACAGTAACAACTCTGCACACACAATAAGTTCTTAGGTTAACCTATATTACCAACTGTGAGCCAAACAATGCGCTCATTAAACGTGACTGGTGATGTCTGGATAGGCATAGATATTAAATAGCTGTAATAAACTACTGTTACTAACATATTGAATACCAGTCCACGATTACTATAAGCCTTTTCTTCTTCTCAACGTTACTCTGGTTTAATGTTCAGTGCTGCATATTTTGACCGTTCCAAAAGCTTGGCTTTTATTTTGATAGGCCATATTTACTGTTACTTCCGGGTCACGTGGCCAACCTGTCTACGTTTTAATGTAGATCTTCAAACAGAAAAGTTAATTATTAAAAGTTATATATCGGACCGTTATTTGATTTTGGTTTTGTCGATTTTTGCTGTTTTGGATTCAGAGAACCAAAACCAGGAGAACGGCACTTTTTTTTACTTTTTCTTTGTTTTTGGTTTGAAACGACAAACAAAGAAAAGGTGGTTTCTGTTATTTTGTTTTGTGGTTTGTTCTATGGTTTTAACAAACTATGAGAAACGTACACGGACCCATTTGTACTGCTTTTTCTGTTTTCTATTTCAAATAGAAAAACCAAATAACTCGTTTTTGGTGTTGATTCAGTTTTAGTCTACAATCACCTCGCTAACTATAGTTACTTTTATTTTGAAAGTGTTTCTGGTTACATTCGCTTCCAAAAAGGAATAGACCACGTCAGTTCCGCTTTTGGTTTCTAAACGAAAACGAATTGACAGAAATTCAAAGACTCACTTCATTCTTTGTTCAAAAAGGAATAACAATAAAATGATTTCCAAAGACGAAAAACGGGCAGTATTTAATTGGTTTTTCGTTTTTTTGAGTCTAACACCAAAAACGGTCCTTTGTTTTTTTTTATTTCGAAACAAAAAACAGAATATACAAATTAATTACGAATTATCCAGAGATCCCCTGACCTACACGGATTGTCGATTGTTCCATCCCTTTTGGTCTGTTCATTTGTTTTATGTTGTTGTGGGAGGTGTTTGTTTTTATCCAGGAAGAAGACAGGATTGGTTCCTGCAGTCTGATTGGTGTCGCGCCCTGATTGATCAGCTGAGATCTGGACTGGTATAAAAGCCTCCTTTATTACTGCTCTCATTAGCCTTGTGCTCACTTGTACGCGTAGCTTGCCTGGCTTTACAACTTAGTGTATTAGTAAGACTGTTGAGAATGTTTATTCTTATGAACCTGTTAAATTCAATAAACATTGTTTCATTTGCTTTTCCATAAAAAGAAAGCATATAATTTCCTTTTTTATGTTACGTCCTTTACCTTAGATGGGCGTAACATCGATCATATTGTTTTCTTCCATTTAATAAAACTCTTTTCTTCCTTTGTCACTTTGAAAAACCATTCCATCAACCATTTCTGATTAGCTAAAAATCGTATTGGTACTACTTACTAACTACTTAGCATTTCATTAAAAATGATCTTAAAACATAAAATCTTCACAAACTCTGCTACAATAACATGTCAAAAGCATGTATGTAAGAGTTTGTAGTTTTGAGATAATGAATACAAGGGTGAAATTGTGGGACTTTTTTTGTTGTCGCATACACACATTTTTTTAATCAAAATAAAATAAAATTCAGAGTCCGAATGTTTGTAATAATAGAACACAACAAGGAACTGTATTACATCTGATTGTCAAACCAACGTATAGCCACTCACCCTGTAATGATTACAGCATCGGCATCAATTACAAGCCTGAATTGACAACAAAGCGGCCATCTCTCTCTCTCTTATGGCGGCAATCACATCGAATATTGCCCGCATAATCATACAAGGCGCATTTACATTACCCTTCAAATTGCGCAAACTGAAATTGCAAAATGAAAATAAGCACAATGCAAACACATCCATTTCGCAAAAACTCCCGTTTATCCCGATAAACGGGTGGTTTTTCAGGCAATTTGGAAAAGGAAAATTTCGCAAAACTGCAATGGAAACCGGTTTTGCACATTTACAGTCACCTGACTTAGAAGACGCGGTGTGTTTTGGGTCCGTGTCTGCAAATAATAATAATAATTATCATCATTATTATAACATAAATTAGGCTACATATGTAGAAGACGCTTTTATCCAAACAAGGAACAATTCGTCACATTTCACTCATAATACAGCTTGGACAATAATAATAGGGCTAAGATTATCACAAATAAACACAAGATTTTGACGCATCCAACTGTGTGTGCGAGTGTGGAGCGCGCACTGGACGGCAGGGAGACGCGGAGCGAACACTTGCATTTTCCTATCAACAGTGGAAACAACTTAAAATACTGTCATTTCGTAAAGAAAATAAATAATAAATTACTTGCAACTACTTTTATTTGCGTAATCTCACAATAACAATAAAATGTTGTGCTTTTTTAAAATAAAATAATCAGGCGCGCTTTCATGATCTTCATGAACTGAACCGCAAGAACTGAAACAATATATAGCCTTTGTAGACTAAAGCTTGAAATGTACACTTTTAAACGTATGTTATCCGTATGAATACAACCACCATTCAATTTTTCGTTTTTCAATTACAGGTTAAATAAGGGAAAACGAATGCAAACGGAAAGTACACTGACCATTTGGACATAATACGAGGCCGAGTTCTTTATAAATTCATAAAAGAAACAATTATTACCGGAATAGCCTACAGGACTCAAAGAAATTCCACAATCGAAGACCTCGAGAGCAGAAATGAGGGAGAAACACCCAGGAACTCCTTGATTTTTGTAGTGACTTATCGCGAGTGGAAAAAGACGTTTATTCGCATAACATTATTAATGGAAACGCTGACATTTCACAATAGTTCTTTATCGACATTTAGAAAATATCGCTAAAGTTTAGCGCAAATCTGTAATGGAAACGCGCCTGAAGTATGATCAAATGTTTGGGGACAAATTGTCTAGGGCTGAAATGATTCCTCGAGTTACTCAATTACAAAAATTCCTCGAGGCAAAAAATCTGCCTCGAAGCCTCGTTAAATTCCTATGACGTGCACTTACGCGCACGCAGGGATCTGATTGTTTCACGCGGACCGTTGTTCAGAAAGCACACCATAGCGCATGATACATTTGACTTCATAAATGGCAGAGAATGTCTAAAGTTTGGGATCATTATATGTTTATAAAGCAAGAGAACAAGATGCAATGTGTCTACTGCAACGTATACCTGACAGGGCTGCCAACTCTCACGCATTCAGCGTGAGACTCGCGCAATTGAGCAATTCTCACTCTCACGCCATACCCCCGATTTCTCACGCTGAAGTGTCAATCCCTTCAGTCAAATGCCTGAAAGACGAGTTTGTCTTTAGATGTACTTGTTGAGCCACTTCGTGATCAGACTAGTTTTACCGCCGCATATTAATTCGCAAGTTAAAATATCCTGTGATCTAGTGCGAGCGCGCATGCAAGATGTTGAGCTCCTAACTGCGGCTCGCGCACGACGGCAGAGAGAAGCGAGCGCGTGCACCCATGTCTCTCTCACGCGCCAGACCGACCAATTGCGGCAATTCATCGTTTAAACTTTTATGTAGTCACGCAAGAAAAAATCAACATACATTCACTGTATACACCAGGACGTGATGAAGGAACAAATATTGTGACACACGCACACTGATGTTTGTCTTGAGATTACATTTGAAAAAGTCTGATTCTTATTTAGAATTGTTTTATTTCCATTTTTTTATAAATTGTATAGTGTGTACCTGTTTGGCTTGATATTTTAAATTAATTTATTTTTGTTTTCAGGTGGGTAATTTGCAGAAGGTGCAATCCTTTTTTTGTAATGTTGTATTAAAGACAAAACTAAGGCCAAATGGCCTTTACTATTTAAGTTTGTATTCAAAGTTTTACATGTTATGGGCTACATTTAACATGTTTTACAGTAAATTGTTTTAACTGTATTGTTACATAATTGTTGGCACTGGCACTTATAAACACTAAATGGGAAAAAATTGCAATAATTAGTTGTGGAGCCAAATGTTGGAGTTGGAATAAATACCTCTAGTTTTTTAAAGAAATAAAAGCCAAACACCTTATCATTTTCGTAATACGTTATTTGTTTTGGTTGCTTAAAACACACATAAACAAATTATCCGATTACTTGAATTAATTGATCGATTAAGTGCTAGATTAATCGATTACAAAAGAATCGATAGCTGCAGCCCTAAAATTGTCCTTCTTTGAATATTGGGGGATGTGTCCCCCTGTCCCTAGTAGTTTCTTTCATACGGATTACTTAAACAGAGTATATTAGTTTTTTATATGATTTACATCA
The DNA here is from genome assembly GCA_030378365.1 of Hybognathus amarus. NCBI lineage: Eukaryota > Metazoa > Chordata > Actinopteri > Cypriniformes > Leuciscidae > Hybognathus > Hybognathus amarus. Next base: position 110,490 of record JAQIUQ010000074.1, read on the forward strand.
TTTAAAAATAGAAACTTCCAGCTTTGTAAAGACATGTCTCAAGGCTGTAATCAGCATTCGCTGAGTTGGTTAATTTTCTATCAAGAACTTCACATTGAGAGGGACGGCAGAATGCGCATAATGTTTATTTTCTTATTTTTCGAAGAACAGTATTTTGTTTTATTATTAGTGTACACAAATAAAAGACACTTAACAGGTTAATGATATATAACACTTGCCTGTGTGACAAAAACTGATGGAGTTATTTGAGTCTCTTTTGCGCGACCACCGACCCTAGAGGCTTAAAGTTTCTTTGCAATCTCTTGCAAAGTGTCCCCTCTCCTCACATTTATAGCACTTAAAATCCAGGCTCATGCACAGCCTACAGCTCCTGGTGACTGTGCACCACCCTAAATTAATTTTGTGTGTTCAAAAATGTATCTACTTAATACAGACAACTTCATTATAAAGAAAAACAACAAATAAAAAAAATATGATCATAACCTATGACAAAAATTATATTATAAACTGGATGGTGGATAACTAGTGGATAACTCATTAAAATTTAGTCTAGAAAAACAGTAATTGTATAAAATCTGAACATTTTAACATTATTTCAGTAGGGAACAAATATGAGACAATAAGTGTAGCAGTTAATCTGGTAAAACTTTTCACTTTGTTTTTTGTATTGTTGTAAAATACATTCATAAAAAAACAAGATAAAAATCAGAAAGATCAATTATTTTATAGTCTACTATAAAAGTAAGACATTTTAAATGTATTTCACAGCTGTTTAATGAGGCAGCAACATAATGATAGATAGGACAGAACAAAAAAAAGACTTAATAATCTTTCATTGCGCAAAAGTATTATGATATGATTATGAAAGACTCCAATACAGTGTGGCACAAAGCGCTTATGCACACCGCGAGCCCTGAATGATGCGCTTGAAGCAACATGGAGTTACAGCGCACAGCTCTTAGAGTCTGCATTGAAAAGTTCAAAGGACAGACATATCAATGCATAGTGTATTATGAGCTATTATTATGAGCTATGAGAGTTTCATGTTTGACTGTCGGAACCGAACGCGACGTGCTGTTTGATGCTGAATGGAGAATGACTGACAGCCGTAGCGGAGGGAAAAGTTTACGTGAACTTGAATTTAATGACTTAAATATTCATTTCTATCTCACATTATATTATAGTATGGCTTCATATAGTATATAGTATACCTTCCCCCTCACAAGCCCCCCCTCCCCCTCCTCGTCCCTCCTAAGCATTTTCTCATCGAATCTAAACGATTCACGTAGGTCACCTATTTTGGTTTCAAAACGGAGAATTTTGCCGAAAGGTGAGTGATTTTCATGTATGAATCTTACTGGATTATAACAATTAAAGGCACAATATGTAACTTTTCGGCTTTCAAAATAGCAAAAATAACTGTATCTGTGTTATATATTTATTTTAGTTGTGTACTAACATTATCCCGAAAGTTTCCACCAACTTTCAAATCCAGAGAAATTTATATTTTAATTTGAAGACACGGGCCGTTTCTTTATTTCCGTTTCGTCGCCCGTCTATGACGTCATATAACCTTTGACTCCTCTAGTTTCTCTAACTTCCTGCGGATCCGCGAAAAACCGCCAAACACAAAGAACACCGGACGCCCGTCACTAAAATAAAAGAAGACGATAAAGAATCAATAGTTGATTCTTATGTCTTTTGTTATTATTTTGATTGAGTGATCCCTGGTGGCCAAAAGTTACATACTGTGGCAAAATTAATGTGTTGAAACGTAAAATGACATTTCCTAATGAGACAATACAGTAAAATATATAAATAACTGGCTTAAAACCTTTTTACGGGGTTAAAATATTAAAGTGCATAACACTTCTGCATAGTACTGTATATTTAATTTCTTTTCTTTTTTTGTGAACAATTATTTTTAATTTGGTTTCATACAACAAACAGAAGACAAGATAACAAGGCATAAACATGTAAAAGGAATACATTATACACACCCTCATTTCCTCACTCACTCAACCCAAAAACTACATGCACACATCCACCAGCTAGCTACTTTTTGATAGTAACTTGTAGTGTAGCTAACTACTTTTCTAAAAGGGTAGCTTGACTGTAGTTAAACTAACTTATGAGTAGCTTGTAGCTTGTCAAACTACAGTTTCAGCAGTTTTCACCGTGAAACTGTGCCACAGAGAGCTCTAAAGTAAGAATATCTATCAGCAAGTTCCACCAATATTGAAGTGAAAGAGTATGTGGTGGTTTCCACCGTATAACCAGAATTTTCTTTGCAGCAGCTAGGCCAGAAAGCCATATTCTCTTTCAGTAAACAGACATCGGCACCTGAGAATTATCATTTAATAAACATAGTATGGGACAACAAGGAATCTCTTTACTGAGAATTTCAGATAAAGATTTAGTAACTTGTGACAAAAAAAAACTGTACTTCAAAGCATTCCCAAAACATATGGAGAAAAGTACCTATACTGCCCTGTGAACACAATTGACAGAGCGGAGATGACTCCAACTTAATCAGATGTCTAATTCTGGGCGTTAAATAAGTTCTATATACAAATCTTAAGTGAATGGATCGATGATTCGGATTTTTTGAAGCTTGGTTAATATTTTTCCAAATAGCTTTCCAAGATATTCTAGAGGAACAAAAACTACAATCATTTTGCCAAGTTGTTTGGATTGTAATTGCTTTATAAGAACTTTGAATTATACTTGAGAATACATTGTGGATACAATTCCTGTAGTATTTGCGTTGTACAGTTGATTTGTAAAGTCATGTTTTGGAGGTTTAGAGTCCCATGGGACTCTATATGCCTTTAGAGCAGAATGAAGCTGCAATCCAGGCAGATTATAGCTTTCCTTCAAATCTCGAAAAGTACGGAGACCATTAGTATTGAATAGCTGTCCGGGTAAATGCATCCACATTGGGTAGGCCACTCTCTGGACCACCCAGCAACAAATTGTAATTATAAAATATTGGAGTATGATAATGTCACTTTTTTATAGTCAGTATTATTGATCGCAAGCTTCAAAATTAATAAAAGATTAAAAATAATAGGCCCAAAACGCATTTTGGCTTGTTTTAATGGAACTTCTGCATAAATTAGATCTTGTAATCTATATGGATAAACTAATTTCTCTTCTAGTGAACAGCCAACAAACTGATTTTGTGGGGTCTAACCAGGATTTTATTGTGTGTAATACAAAACACCAATGATAAACTTTGAAATTTGGGACTCCCCAACCTCCGGCTGATTTCTCTCTCTGAAGAGTTATGATTTTGTTCATTGGTCTTTTGTTATTCCAAATTAAACTAGTGATCAAACTGTGTAAACTAGGGATGCAGCGAGTACAGCATTATCTGTATCTGTTAACCATATGAAGTATCTGTATCTGTATCTGTACTCGGACTGGGCGGGGCCTAAACCCGGAAGTGGGTCGGGTAGTCTTGAAATGGGCGGGGCTTTAACCGGTATGTTATTTTAAGCATGCAATTGATATGGGTTGATCAGAAATTGTTATATTTATTGCTGATAAGAAAACTATTTACATGACAGCATCAGCATTGAGCTTCAGATCAATGGTTTCGATCATGATAACAAACAAACTACAGAACAAGTTTAGCAACAATGAATACAACACATGTGCTTGCAATTATGAAGTAAAATGTAATGAACAAGAGTTTTCATCTCAACTAGGGCTGGGTGATATGGACCAAAAGTCATATCCATATTTAGGTGAATTTCGAATTTCGATATACAAAAAATATCCTGATATTTTTTCTGCAAAGTGAGAGCAAATGTTCAGTCAAAGCCAAATATGACATGTCACAAGTAGTTTTATTGAAACATGAACATTTGCAAAATCAGATGAATAAATAATAAACAGGTTTCTTCACCTTTAGGGCTGCATGATTATGACAAAAATCTTAATTGCTAGATTATTCCCTTGGATTGTAATTGTGATTTATTTATTTTTATTTATTTATTTATTTTGTTAATACAACGTTGGTATGAGCCATTACAGTCATTTAAAAAATATAAAAAATAACACAAAGAAAAATATGGGCATTAAGGGGTTAATAAATACACAACAGTTACCATGGTGAATACACAATACTAACAAGAACTGTTAATGAAACATGGAAACTGCTTCTGGTGAATAAAATGAAAATCATACCTGCATTGCTTTTATTTTCGTGTAATTTACAACGTAACGGTGTTGCATGCTCGTATACCGGTAGTTTCTTTTGCACTTATACAGTGGAGACATACAGCGCGCGCGCCGCATATGCACGTGCAATTGAATGTGCGCTACGACTAACGTTACAGTATAACGGCTGACAGGACAGGGAGTCCGTTTTGCTGAGGTGAAAGACTTTATTTCATGTTATAACATAACATGCTTTAATCAGGCATGCAAAGTGGAAAAGGAGTAGATGGGGCGCGGGGAGCAGTGCGAGAGCTACTGGGTCAGCAGCTTGCTTGGAGCAAGGATCACAGCGCAAACCTGAACTATCGAATATGCGATATGGTCTAATTTCATATCACATTTAAAATATATATATTATTTATATTGATATATCGCTCAGCCCTAATCTCAACATAACTTTATTTTTTTTATTTTTTTATCCGAGCACAGATATTGACTTGAATATTACTCGTATAATATTCGTACTCGTCAAAAGTGCTTTATCTGTGCCGGATACTCGTTTAAGCCGAAGTATCTGGCTCAACTCTAGTGTAAACTATTCCAATACTCAAACTGTGGACTCAGAGGCAACATAGAACTAACAAAATATAACAGAAATCCTAGCATCAAAAGATATAGGCCTTGACATGCATTTCCCCAAATCTTTTTTCTAAGATTTTTGTGTCATTTTTACTGACTATAGATTCTAAGTTTGAAAAAAATGTCAATTCCTGATTATTTAAATTGGTTTACAATTAGGATCTAGCGAGAACCTCCAGAGATTGTAAAATATGAAGAGCAAACATTTCCAGATAACACCATTGCACATGGGTTTGCGTACAGAACTTTAATGTACATAATTGAAGGGTTAGGGTCAGAATCATCCCTTGCCTCTTCAGTTTAAGTATAAGTATATCCTTTTATGATTACATTATTCTTATAATAATCATTAATCGAGTCATAATCATTCTGTTTGTAATGAATGTTTAACATATAGTTTTTAAGTATACTTTTATGCCTAATTCTCTCATGAATGTCTTTTGACTCTTTTTGACTAATCTGTAGTGACCCTGAGCTGGAAATGTAATACAGGTTCTTGGGTTTCGGGAGTATTTGTCGAAGTCTAATATATAGGTCTGTTGCCTTCTGACTGACCCTAGCAAGGGGCAGAGGTCAGCTTCTGCATGGCCATACGTTTTCTTGGGACAGAGATCGGCATCTGTTGACCATATGTTTTTCTTCATCACTTATATTATGCTATTTTGTATTACTTATATCCCTTAAGAAATAAAGGAATTGTTATTTCTTCTGTCTGGAGATGGAAGGCTGTATCAGTATGTTGTGCGTCATTTGATATGATAATAAGAAATCAAGTCTGTTCAATCTTGCTAGGCCTGGATCCTATTGGTCTTGGTGTATGTTGAATGTTCTGTGCAGATCATGTGAGACGGGTCCCAGCTCTCCTGACGCTCTTCGATGGCACCTGTGAGGTCATTGCTGGACTGTACGTGACTTGGGGGACAGCTATCAAGATTGATGTCAACATGCCCTTCTATCTGTGTCTAATTGTTTAGACTTTATGTTCTCTTAGCCAATCAGAAGTGAATGTTTATGCCTGGTATGCCCTTGAAAACAGTATAACTGGTGTAAGATTTTTGTGTAAGGTACGAGGCGGCCTACGAACTCCTGTGTGAGTCTTGAAGCTGACTTCTGCTGATGAAACTGCTAACTATGTTCAGTAAACTTTTCTTTAATTTTTTATAATTCTGACTCCGGGTCTTCATTCTTCATGTCTGGTTCTGGGTCTTTTAACTGTTAACCCCTAACATAATAAATTGCTCACCAATAATAAAGCCCAGAGGTCATCCCATTCAAGTCTGTCAAAAGCCTTTTCTGCGTCAAGCGTTAAAATATTGCTTGACGTCAGAAAATCTGAAGACTTCAAGGTAAAATAGAGGATATGTAATAACCTTCTCATATTATCTGAGCTAAAACCACATTTCAAAGCCTGTTTGATCACAATGAATAAGATTCCCAAGATATTTATTAAAACGGCACGTTAATACTTTGGCATATATCTTCATGTCAGCATTAATTAAAGATATAGGATGATAGCTCAGCGCAGAGTGTTGGATCTTTATACTTTTTAGAAGCAGTGATATTAATGCTGTGTTTGTTTGCTTTAGAAAATAACCCCTTCTAAATAGATGTGTTTATCATTTCCAGAAGCATTGGACCTAATTCAGACCAAAAAGTAATATACATCTCAATAGGAATACCATCTGGTCCAGGAGATTTTCCAAACTTCATTTCTTGTACTGAGTCCCATAATTCATTTAAGGAGATACTTTCCCCTAAATCAACTGCTTCCGTTTCAGATAATTTCCTTATATTTATATTGGTAAGGAAATTCTCGAGGAAGCGTTACCCAACTCTTTACCCGCATACATGATTGGTTTCCCCTGTCGGGCTTCTTTTAATATTGCCACTCTCGTATTATGTCGCAAACATTTAAAGATCATGATTCGGGGATAGCCAGTATGATTCCCACCATATATCATGTGACCGTATTCTAGATCAAGTGGCATATCCTTAAGAGCAGGTGTCCATAGTGGGAGATGAGTTGAAAGAAATTGTAGTACATTACTGCCTTCTGCTTCTTCCTTCAATCCGCTGATTCGAACGTTTCTCTGCCGTGCCCGGTCCTCCTGATCCACCAGCCGAAGTGTGAGTTTTTCAATTTGGCCGTGATACTCTTCAATAGATCCAGTGAGACTTTTTGCTCTTTTTGGAGTGTATTGGTTACTGAAATGCACTGCTTGAGCTTTATATCATTTTCTTTGGTCTGTTCTTTCAGTACATTCAGACTGATAGAGAGCGACAGCTCTGATCGAAGTGTGGAAATACCTTACGAAATGTCGGACTTAAATTCTGTTGGTAGATTACGGATTTCTCCTTGCAATGTTTCAGTAAAAGAAGCTGATTGTTCACTCACATCAGTCTGAATAGCCTCAACAATGTCTTCAAGCTTAGTCGGAGTATGGCCTGAGCACAACATCGTTGCAAAACAGCGCGGACCATGTGAATGTAATGTTTGTTGGCAGTCCTTAAATCCGGCTTCGGTGTAATAAAAGACGGCAACCGACTTTCCAGCTGGTTTTTTAATAGGTCATCTTCCTTATCTGTTGTGTCTTTTTAATGTATTTTATATCTCAACTTAGTTTGCTGTCTGTGCACTATTTAATTTCAATACATGTACATACCAGAGGAGTTTTCAATCATAACAAAACTCAAACAAGAATACTCTGAGGGCGTCATGATATATTCTTTGCCTCCGCTCACATTCTTCTTTTGCTTATGAGGGCTCCTCTGTATTCTAGCAGGAAATCTCCCTTCACAAACTCAACTGAAAACACCTCTCCCTAAACAACAGAGAATAAGTAAAATCATCACTGTAAATAGCATATAATGTGAAAAAAAAACTCACTTATTTAACTGACCTTTATAATCATTAATAAATCTGCCATCAAGCCCTTCTTTGTCTTATTTTAGAAGGGAAAACTGTATGGCCTCCTCCAGAGGATTGGGCTTTCTCTTTCGTCTTTTAACTTCAGCCATTACGGTATCGATGTCTGCTGTCACAGAAAAAAGAAAAAAATCAGTAATTGTGAATATTGCATTTTATTTGCTAGTGTGTTTTCAGTATAAACATTGACAGTTCTATTGTTACAGAATATAAGTTAATACATTAAGGAGTCAGAGCGCATCTTGAACAATCTCGTTAATACCCAGCAGAACTGTAGCTAAATAAACAGCAGCACGTCAGGATATTGCACTGAGTGGTATTATTATTATTATATATATTATATCCATCCCCATCCTCTTCAACAGATGTCATGACAATGCATTATTATGTTGGATAGAGTAATTTATGTGCTCAAAAAGTTGCAGTTACAATTCTATTGAAATCGAAAACAGGTTTAAATGGACAAACATCGCTGATTCTCTGTGACAAAGCTGTCGGATCGTCACCGCTGAGGGAGCAGCACTGGCACGCACACACAAATACAATCGCGTGTATACTCCATTCACTCTTCATTCCCCTTCCTCATCTGTTGTTTTCACCATCGGCCCCGCTGGTGAACACGCCGGTCCGATTGTTCACGGCCATTTCTCCATGCCACATCTCCCTTCAGTTCAGTTCATAAATGATGATTTCACACACACACATCCTTGTCTTTTTTTCTTATATAAAATTATATTTTTATGAAAAAGCATTTATTCAAGTAATTTGCCATTTTATTTTGAAATTTTAACCCTTTAACATGTAATTAAACTATATGGACACAAAAAAATAAAAGTCAATGACCAATTTTACATAGACATGCATTTTAAAGTAATTTTAAGTAAATGTGTGAACTGCCAAAGATAAATGTAGACAAAGAAATAAAGGAAAACATGAAAATGGCAACACTTGAGATGAATCACACAAACGAACACACACTCACTCTGGTCTGAATGAACTCCACATATTCTCCTCAGGCTCGCTGCTGCTGCACTAAATGGGTATTTCAGGTGGAAGACGCCAGAAAAGACGCACAAGTATCTCTGTGATCGATGAAAACAATACAGAAATGAGTCTGTCGCTTAATCAAACTGTATAAAGTGTGTGTGATGGGTGTGTAAAGATGAGAAATACCGTGAACTGCTATCCTCACCTCAGAAGACTCGACGCTGAAACTCAATAAGGGAAAAAGAGACTCTTCAAGAGACAGCGCGAGCGGTGACGTCATCTGCATCCAATGCACGCGCGAATGGGACATATCTTCTTCTTTCGAAGTTTAATGGTGGTTGGCAAACCAGTTAAAATGTGCATTTACCGCCACCAACTGGACAGGAATGTGAAGCGTTAACTGAGTGAAGCAAATAATCAAAAAAATAAAATAAATAATAATAATAATAATAATAATAATTCTATTAAACTATGATAATTAATCATGTTTCCCACCTCATTGAAGCACTATAAACCGTTTTCTCTTTCTGAATGTTTTGAAATATGCTTTTTACTGACAATGTATTAATTATGGAGCCAGATCAGCAGCCTCATTAATAATTCAGCGCAAAAAACATGATTCACACATGCTAGACAATTCCACATTTATGAAACCAAATTAACATACACACCAAAAAATTCATGTGCGTGAAAAAATATATATATTTACTTTATCAAGGCAAAGAGCAAATAAATGAGGGCTTGAGACGAAGAACCATATAAGTCCATTTTTTCACATTTTGAATAATTACGTTTTTTTTATTTGGACTCTGAATATTATAAATATATATATTTTTTTTACTTGAAGATAGACAACAAAAGCTTCACAATTCTAATGAGATAAGATTTTTTAGTATCAATCATAAAAATAAAAAGTTAGAGTAATTTACATTTCTGAAATGTGGAAGAACAGTATAAGTCCAGTTAATGTGGAAGAACATTATAAGTCCTATTCATCATATCACTTTAAACCACTGGAGATTTGATTCCTTTAACTTAGATTTAATACAGTAACAGAACCTTAAAGAAAATATTAAGCATTTCTTTCTTTCAATTTCTTTTATTTTTTGTCAACGTACTGTAAATCACAGAACAAAAATACGGACAATACAGTACGAACAATGAACAATACATAGGCCTACTTATAGCACATAAAATAAACGTCAGTACAAACAATAAACCATACATACAATCAACAATACATACAAACAATAAACAACAGTAATAATGGTAAACAATACATATTTACAATACAGACATACATTATAAACATTCCATGCTGTTACAGTATATGCTAGTTTACTATATACATTTTGCTTTTTTTGTTCCTTTTAACTTTTATAATACATTTCAGAAATAATCAGCCCATTCATTAATTTACTAAATAAATAAATACCTATATATTCCTATTATACAACATAAGATAAGACATACAAGATAAGCTACTATTATGATTACTTTTACACAATATACACAATATACCCCACTGTGGCGAACAGAATGAGGCAGAGGGACGTGAGAGAACGGTGCAAGGCCGGTGGTGCGAGTGTTAATGAGTGACATCTGTGAGATGCACTGGTCTCGCATCTCTCACGGAGGAGCGGAAGCATAAAGGAGGAGCGACAACGTTGAGAGATGAGAGACCGGTGCATCTCACAGGTGACGTTCATTAACACTCGAACCACTGGCCTTGCGTCGTTCTCTCACATCTCTCGGCCTCGTCCTGTTCGCCACACCCACCTTACCCTGCACAACACATCCCAGGCTACTCTTCACATTCTAATGCCTCATAAAATGCTTGGGCCTCTGCTGGCATGTAGGCAAGCATTTTCATTAGGTCACGGTGCTTCTCCTTCTTGATGGGCAGAGGGTCCTCGTAAGCACGAGCATACGTGGTGGAGAATAAAGGAGCTGGAGGTGGATGATTCTTCCTCTGTTTGGTGATCAGCCAGGTTTTCCATCCCTCGTGAGAGGCTGTGGCTCTCTTTTGTTTGGACACACCATGGATCAGCAGCTGAAATCATGATTCAACAAGAAATTCACTAAAGATTCTTCTTTCATGCACATATCCCCAACACTGTTAATCTCAGAAAAACTTTAGTTTTTTACCTGTCACTTTCAACCACATCATGGATGTAATTAGGAAGCCAGGTGGACGCTTTAATGTTGCATCAGGGAGCTGCCTGAAGTCCGCACATTTCATTTCAATGACTTTAAATGGATGCTGCTGCCTGGCTCCACGGATCATCTCGGCTACATCGCTGGGGGTGTGGAGTGTGGACACCTTGCGCCTCTTGTCCAGCGTGGCAAAGGAACGGTCACAGGGAAGGAAGGAGTGACCAGACACCATGAACTTCTGCTCTATCTGACTGAAGTACCCTCTAGATACGAGCAGGGCCATCAGGTTTAGCACTCGCCAGTTGTTGTTCTGCCCACAGCATCGGTCACTATAGATGATGAGCTTCCGTTCCTTTGCCTGGACTAAGGGGGCGAAAGAGGTTTCTGCCCACTTCAAAAGACAGCTTGCCACCTCGATGGAACCTCTGTGTGCGATGCCCTCATGCCAGAGGCACATTGTAGGAGGATCGTCAGTGCCCATCTCCTGGATACAGAGGTTGTAGTTGGCCAGCTGTCGTTGATAGTAAACGTTGGAGTGTGTCAGGTTTGGTGTAAACACTACCCCCTGCATGTCGATACAAATGACATGGCAGTCATCATTGGCTTTGGCCCACTCTGTGTCAGCCTGCAACTGGGTGTACGCTTTTTCAGCTTTCCGGTGGTGAAGCTCACTCTCGGCTGCGATCTTCAACCTTTCTCCATCTGATGTAGCCGCAGTTAATTTTGAGAACAGGGCATCACATTTAGCACAAGTGTCACTTCTTGGCTGCCCGAAACTGAGGTTCTGTTGCTTGAAGATGTCCCTATAGAGCCAGAACTTTGCAGTGGATGTAGGATTGTTTTCCTTGTACAGGCGGAACATGCGGAGCAGGTTTAAATCTGGGCTCAGGTATTCCCTCTCCACAACTCCCTTCATCCGTGAGTAGTGGTTCGGTTGGCGTGGGAAGCTCAAAATATGCTCTCGTATCCCCTCTCTCACTGCAGGATGAATGCTATGAGGCCTAAAAAATAAACACAACTCATGAACAAGGGAAATATAATAAACTATACTGGTCTGTTTTGCACAATTACATTGTTTCTTTGACAATAAATGCATTGTTCTTAACTTTCCTCTAAACTATAGGATTTAGTTTTTTTACATACAGTCATTAAAGCGATATTTCAGGATTTAGCATTAAGCTTTGTTTCATTAGAAAACCGAATTCTTTTTAGTATTTTCGAATTACCATGCTCCTCCCTCATATCCCCCTGAGATGAGAGATTTATGTATTTTTTGTCTGGAAAAAATCCTCTGATGAAGCAAAAATCGTCAATGTTCACATGCACACCTTTTGTTTCAATCAAACTGAATTTATTCCGATTTGTGAATCTGAATGTAGTGTTTACATGAATGCTAAACATGTGATCGATTGATATGTGTTTTAGCATTACAATCTGGGAGTTGTTGTCTTTCATCCCCATAAATCAAAAATACATTTTCTGGCTTTTCTCAGTCTAAAAAGCTCCAAATTCAAACATAATTTCACATTTCTACTACATAAATGACCCATTTTAAATACACATTAATCTTTCCAGATCTAAAGTATCCCTAAAAAATCCACATGCTGTAAAGATACAAAAATTAATCATATATTACATTTGCATAGCACTTTACCTCTGATATCAATCTCAAAGTGCAAAAATTTGTTTCCTGACTGGGCAACAACAGTGAGCTGAATCCTTACCACTACGGTACGTGCACGCTGGCGTTATAAGGTGGCAAGGCACCCGACGCCCTATAATGCCAGTGTACCATTAGACCAGGGAATGTTGTAAGGCAACAGATGCTGACAATGGTGCAGCTTTAAAAAAAATATCAGGACGAGAGCACGAGGTCCTTCATGATTTTTTTTTTACTCACCTGTTCTTATGTTTTCCTCTGAAGTCCTCTAATGGAGACCTGACTTTAGCTACCTGCTCTGTTCCCTCTGACTCTGACTGACTGCCTAACTTTTCTTGAATAACCTTTTTCAAAGATAAGTAACTTTAAATAAATATGTTATGGACAATGTATCTAATTAAAATAATGCATAATAAAAAAATAACAAAAGGAAAACACTAAGCTATATAAAACTTGCCTGTAGGCGACTGTTGGTCAGTTGAAAGACTGACATAAATGTGAGCTTACAAACAGCAAGTCTTTGGCCTCCTTGTTGGACATGGTACTTAAAGGTGTACTTCCTCTTAGTAGTCTCAGTGTCAGGCCCACGTGGTCGTCTGCGACTCACCTTGTGCTAGAAGTAAAAAGACATGAAGTAAAAATACATTTCCCAGAGCGTAGCAGGCTAGCCATCATGTAGAGTTTTCAAGTTAAGGTCATTAAAGGGATACTCCACCATTTTTTCATATTAAACTGTTATTCCCTTAACTATATTAACGTGGTCCAATCACCTCCACCAGCACTTTGACTCGGCGGTGTAATATCATCTCTCGTGAAAAGTCCTCTCCAGAGTGACGATATTATCCCTTGGGGATATGCGTCAAGTCGAAGTTCTCCCAAGCACTTGCTGTGGTATTCCTCCATACAATATAGTTATCCACTTTACACACTTAAAAAGCGCAACGTTTTATTTTGTGTCACCGTCCTAGGTCATGTTACACTACTAGTGTAACTGTATTTAAATAGGGAAAACGTGGAGGTATCCCTTTAAGTATGTGAGTAGGCTTTGGTAAGGATAATGAATAAGCCATGTGTATGCCTTTTAGGGCACCAAAGTGCTTTGGTCTGTAATGCACTTGGTGGCCTACTTGATGCCGATCATCATTCATCCATCCTCACACAATGTAACATTTACAGTGATCAGGCACATGTGCAGTCTTAGTGAATTTAAGGCATACAGTAATATTCAATTCACTGGTTATTTCATGGGCCAACATTGTAATGCATGGCATACAGTTGACATGATATGGTCATGAATTGCTTAAGTTAGCCTACCTGCTCCAAACCAGAGAGAATGATAGCCTGCTGCCTCTCATAAGAGACAGCATAAAACTCTGTGAAGAGCTGCAGTTTTCTTTGTTCTGTCAGGCTTGAACACTGCCTGGGACACGTCTCCTTGCACACCTTGCCCTTAACAGAAACAAAATCACATTAGTGTTTTTTTTAGCTATAGAACACTACAGCTATTAGCAGCTGTTAAGGTTACTAACTAGAATATATAACAGCTTACATGTGTAATGTGTAAATGCATTATTTTATTATTACCTTTTTTAAATTAAATAACAAGTAACAAACAAAGCATAGCATACAATATTACAAAATCTAGCATACAAGATTCAAAAATGATATCAAAATCTTTTAAACATGTCAATTACTATTTATTTTTTACCAATTTCAGTGAAAACATAAAGCAATCAAATTCTAATTTTCTCAGCTTTCATTTCGATTTCATTTCATTTTAAGTCATGATTCGCTAAACAGTCTGAGATGTATGAACATTAGTAACGTTAGAAGCAAATTAATATGCCACCTGACTGTGACCAGCTAAAGTTACGTTACAAAGTAACCGACTAGCCAGCTAAGAATATCTCGCTATCTAACATTAGAGACATCAAACGCAGCTAAAATGTTACGATTAATTTATCCCTGGTTATAAAGAGTAACCAACAGCATTCATTTCGACCCATTCATGACTTGTTCAGTTAAACAGAGTGAGCTATATGAGCTGTAGATGACGCCCAGTAGCCTACACGCCCCTCTGTAACTGCTAAAGTTAGGTAGCGCTAGATACTTTGTATACGGTTCTTTCACTCACCTCTTTCGGTGGATCTTTTCCTCGTTTTTGCTCTCCTCTCCGGTTCACGTATGGTTTCCCAGCGTCCCTCAAAGTCTTCCTCGCTCTGTCCTTCCATTCATTCATGTTCGTTCTCCTTTTTTTGCCGAGGTTTTGCCTTTTAATATCCGCAGCGGACATGAAAACAACCGGCGTCTCCATTTTCGTTAGTGGACATAAACGGTTCTTCCGCGTGAGACTATTTTAAAGTTTAAAATACAGAGTTTTGGTCGCGCGAACACACCCCAAAGTGATTCTGTATACAAAGTGACGCACACACATTCAAGTCACATGGTTATCTCAATTTTAGTTTTTTTGGACTTATACGGTTGTTCGTCGCATGAACACAAATGTAATGTAACCATTGTTAAGAAACATATATTAAGCATGTATATGAGGAAAAGCAAGTATTACCTTTTGTGTCTTTCTCTCTGAAAACAACAAAGAGCGATGTTTGCACGCTTCTACATCGAACAAGACCAAATTAGACCAGCAGAAATAACCCATCTAGATCGGGGTTAAAACAGCTCAATCAAGCCATCTGACTCAGTCTCATATTCATTTCTTTCTTTTATTTTCTTTTTTGTAAAGTCTCATTTCAAAGTTAAGTTCACTGCAAAGTTTCGTTTTCAAACATCTTTCCTGCAACGCGCTTCAAAGTGTAAAAGACTTTCATTTGCCTGCTAACACCCACCGTGACCGGCAGCTCAGAAACTTCCATCCAGGCACTTCAAAGACAACCAGCCACGTGGACCCGGCCAGGAAACCCCTTTTGACGCAACACAACAAAAGGAATTCCCTCAGCCGCAAGTACTCCAGACTCTAACTGAACTGGTGCTTTAAAGAGCCCCTATCATAGCATTTGAAATGTTCCTATTTTTGTTTCAGGAGTTCCCAAAAACAGTTTAACATGCATGCAAGGATAAAAAACACGTTATTTGTCTTATAATATGCATTTATTTTTAACTGATTTTGCTCACCGACTCCCAAATGATTCGTATAACAGACTCATTTTTCCAAACCACTCCTTTGCGTGACGCTAATCGGCGGTGATTGGTCAGATGACAGACCCAGTCATTGTTTGTTAGCATAACGCATAAACATATTGATAAAGCACTGCAGTACTACAAGACGCTCTATTCTTTATGACAACTCCAATAACAGCGACAAACATTTCACATATTTAAAAAAAATTGACAGTGGAGAGACCTAGAAACTGCGCTGAGCGTAACTTACACACAAACACACACACAGATACACGCGCACACACATACTGCCTCGCGCCCGACGCTACAAAACCGTTCAAAACCTATTAAAGCAACAACTTACAGGTTCGTGATTCACAGGAGGAAGCTGATCCACATACACTGGGTTAAGTTACTGAGCCCTCCTTCAGGAACAACCGCTTGCGAATCCACATTTGAATTCGCGCATGAAGTGAGCTCAAGTGAGCTCGCGCTGCGCCTCGTTTGGACTTTGAACCGAGCGGATATACAGTCCGTGAGCACGCGTGTTGAAAACATCCATCAGCAAATATGAACTCTAACCACCGATTTTTCACATGCTCGTCCCTGGTAAATGAAAACAAAGTGGCTGAACTATCTTTGCATTGTAGAACACTCGACATGATGCTATGATGAAGAATTTGAATGTGTAGACTTCAAGTGTACACTTCCGTCTGCGCGCGCAGTAACTGGGCGCGGCCAGTTTGTCTCTACGTCACGACAAACAAGCTAATGACTCGTTTCAAAAACAATTCATTTCATAGACTCAGAGTCGACTCTCACTTTGAAAGACATTAACTTTATATATGGTGCACTTTCAGATTTAAATCTTTGCAGGATGTTTTCATTCCCTTAGAGCTATATTCCACACCATATGAACAGTCATTTTCAAAAATCCATGATAGGGGCTCTTTAATGTAAATTGAATAACCTTACCTCTCTAAGAGACGAAGGTTTAATTAATGCTTGATAATTCGTTCAGTCATGTCTTACGTGCATATAGAAAGTTGAAACTTTCTCTCACTCCTTCCAACTCACTCTTTCCCTTTTCAGCGACTGTATGAATGTGTGTGTGTGTGTGTGTGTGTGTGATTGTGTAGACCTTAGGTTTATGTGTTTAGACTAGCTAATAAAGTCTCCCATATCTTTGAAATGATGAATTGCCTTGCGTTGTGCTTGCATATTTAATGTCTTGTACTGTCGATCTAAAGTTACCTTGCTAATACATAGTGTTTCACTATAAATTGGGTATTTGTATCCTTGCAAAGATTATAATTACGGCCGGTTCAAATGAACTCTAAACGAGTCCTTTGCTCGGTTCCATAGTGACTCGGTTAAGATTCATTGTAAATCAATGAATCATTCCCTTTGAGCTAATTTGGCCTTCCGGCCCCTTTAATACATTTTATGTATATTATTAAATGTTGCGTTTGCTGCACTGGTAAGGTTGAAAAGATTGGCCAGTAGAATATTATTATATTATTAGTCAACATGCTGTTGTATAGTTTTCTAAGAGCAACACAAGTAAACAGTTTCCATAATCCCTTTGCCAGCAAATAAGTCCCTTTAATCAGGTGGTTGTCTGAGCTTGTTTGTGATTAGCAATGGTTCAATATGAACCCTTGAAACACAAAGTTCCACAATTAAGGCAGAGACTATTTATATAGAGACATGGCACTTCCTCAATCCTTAATACAACTGTATGGGGAAAACCCGTAACACCAAAGATGGCGGTTGTAAGCACATGCCCCGCCCTCCCGCTGGAAAGCTAAGCGTCCTGCTTTTAACAGTCAAGCCGGAAACGTTTCAAACCTACATCGTCTGGTTCCACCGACGCATGCGATAGTTGAGGTTTGCGACAGCGGCAAATTTGATATGTGTTAGTTGTGTAAATATCATAAATATCCGGCATCCCAAGTCTCTCAGAAGTTCCAGGAGTCTCCCGCAGATCTGATAGCGGCTCCCTGATCCCGCACATTATTTCAAATCTCCCAGGAATCTAAAGCGAGGCGAGCAGTAGCACACGAACGACAGAGAGCGGAGAACCCTTGTGCATGCACAGTAAAGTATAACCTGTGGGGAAAAAGGTGTTTTAAACCTTATTTTGGGGCAAATTCATTAAACTTTTTCAGCGATTTTTATCATATTTTACTGCTGTTTCTATACATGCAGTTTTTATGTCCTGGGGACCAGTGAAAGTGCAGTTCCTGACTCTCTGCCCATTCATTTAGATAGAGCCTGGTCTTGTTCAGTCCGAAATAGCTGCCCGGGCCGAGGCGTTGCCAAGATGGCGGCCAAGTGGTATGACTTGCCTAAAAGGACTTTGATTAAGGTCAGCATTTTACAGGACACAAATCCCAACAACAATAGACTAACTGCAAAATGTTTATTTCAACTCCTGGAACATTGAGCCATCTTAACTGCATTAAATGCTTATTGGCTTTTTTCTCCTTTTTTTCTTAACATTTCTTAGTGCTGAATACCACCAATCTAAATTCCAACATTCCTTTGTAATTCCAACATTCCTCAGTCATTAATGAGCAACACATTTGAACTTAAACGTGACATAACCATGACACTATTTTAAACTTTGTTCTTGAGAGCTGTGATTCTATTCTTAATATTAGAACTTAATGGCCAGCCAATTTCTGTTTTTAAGTGCTGCTTTCTCCAGGTCAAGGCCCTTATCACAGTCACTTTTTCCTGGTACACAGCATGAAGTGATGAAGGACATCATGTGCTTCTCGACCGCACGGATCTCCTCTTTCTCACACACCCTTCTCTTGAACGGCTGACGACCTGTACAGGTTGAGTTATAACAAACAAAGAATGTGAAAGATAAACATTCCAGTTTTTAGCAGTCAATCTTTAAGATACAGTAACAAAGTTTGGCATTAAACAGACGAAGGGCATATTGATCACAATGTAAATAATTTTGAGATATCTAAAAAGTTAACCTGTATCCCTCTTTTTAGGCTTGTGATGCAAGGCTTGTGTAGTTGTTATGGTGTCCTGCTGTGGTGCAGCATCGCTATGATCTGACATTCTGGAACTGCTGTTTGCATTCTCTTCCCTCTGAGTCGTTGTAACCTGACACTGAAACCCAAAAAAAAAAATGCAGAAAATAACAATCAACACGTATTTGAGAATAGTATATTAGAGAAGGTCAGATCCTAAATATATCTGGTATCAAGGCCAATCTGGGCATTTTTTAATTGGGAATTCAAACACTGACACTTTAATAACTGTACAGCGCTTCTTGACTGAACTCTGTTTTGTCCACCACAGTCTGCTAGTGATGCAAAAGTGAAAAAAATGTATGTGAAAAAAAAATAAAAAATAAAAAAATGTGAAAAAAATATGTGAAAAAAATAAAAAAATCACATTCACAATTTGGGCAAAAGATCCACTCTAAGACACAACCGTACCATCTAGAGTGTTGCTGTAGTCCCAACAAGGTGTGAGATGTCTTCATTGTAACTGAACATGTATATTTCAGTAATAGCGTCTCCCAAGTTAATCATTTCATATTACATTAGTAATTACAGTTTATCAAAATAAGAGTTTTGAACAAGGACCTTAAAGGGCACCTATCTGTGGCAATTAAAATGTTCCTGATATTGTTTTGGGCGTCCCAAACAACAGTTTTACAAGCATGCAATGACAAAACACCTTTTATTGTTTATAACCAGCAAGACCAGCAAGTCACATGTACACAGTCAGTTAATCAATGCTGATTTTTCAACTTAATTGAGCTGTGTATTAAATTTTCATTATGAACAATATTGATATGTATGATTGATGTTTATGACCATAGGACAGGTAAATCTCTAATGTTAAAATGTTAAATAAAAGCATTAATAAGTACAACAATACTCCCCTGCAATTATCTAAAAATGGGTGCAAATGCTTCTTTAATTGTCTGAAATAATCTTGCTTGGTTCAGCCCAGTGCTTAATTCCACTGCTGACTTAACAAGGCCATTTTCAAAGAGCCAAGCCCTTCTGAGCTCTCCTTTGTACCACATCTGTGGTAGGGTCTGGAAGGAGTATTCCTCCTTTGCATTGATGCTGTTTTCTCTTGAAGGCTTCTTCAGTAGTGTACTACAAATTGAGGAAAGAACAGTAGATGCAATAATATATTTCTAAGAAACATTTCAGTTTGTTAAAAATATAAGCTATTAAAACATGAAAGTGCTATCTATTGCTATTGTAAAAAAAAAAAAAAAACATTTACCCAAAACCTAACAAAATAAACCATGACAGCATGATCAGGGACCAGCAGTGTGATTCTATCTATACTGGACTTGAAGCAAATTTTCCTATTACATTCATCCTGTTGTTTGAAATTCTGCAACTGTAAGCATCAGTTTACTGACAGTGTTGAGGCGAATTTCAAATCCCTGACAAATAATCCCCCTCATTGAAACTTCTACCTGACTGCTTTATTTAACCCCACCCTAATCCCTAAGCTACTAAATCCCTACCTACTAAGCAGGTAATAATCTGGCAGATGTCAGGATTCTACACAATGGCATTACCCAACACAATGCACCACAGTGCATCTCAGTGTATAGCCTGGCATGCCAGAACTACATCAAGATGTTAGGTCTGGGAACTCATCATTGACAGGGCTCAATCGAGAGGCAGGGATGACGAGTTATCTTTAAATATCTCTCTGCAAGCAATTGGATAGCACTAAAGCCAATCTAAGGTGCAATTTCCCAAAAGCATCGTTAGCCAACTATGGTCCAAGTTTGCGTCGTTACTAACATAGTACAACGATTTGGTGTTTCCCGAAACCATAGTTCAAACGAACATTCGCAAACTGCCTCGCAAACTTGTGTAGTTGGAACGACAGCTCTTGACCTGTGTTTAGAAGCATGGTTCCTTGATAGTTTGTTGTGTCGACATCATTGATTTCGCAGCAGCTGGGATGTGTTCTATTCAGACCAGTAGACCCTATAGCCTATTTCTTTCGAAACTTTCACCATCCACTTTAAGTGATTTGGATGACTTAAAGTCAGAGGTGCTCATGTTTTACACAATTTGCTTTATTTATTACAAATTATTTGAAACGATATAATAGCGTGACAATCACAATTATTCTCCCTTCGAAGTGCCCTCCAAAAGGATTATTTATGCTGGTTGGGACGCAGCCTTGGTTTCGTTTTTGCGAAGAAACGGTGAGTGTGCAAGTGAGTAACTTTGTTAAATTCCCAAAGATAAATTGTCATTTAACAATATTTAAAAAAAAAAAAAAACATATTTTGGGGTTTCAATGAAGAAAACATTTATTTTTGTTTTGCAGTTTTGTATAATATAATATTCTCATGGCGTTATAAGAAACAAAAACATGTTTATTGTTTTTGCAAAACTATTTTAAATGAAGTCTGCCTGGGGGAAACATATAGGCAAATAAACAGCATTATTTATTAACACAAGTTATGTCTGATTATATTAAATAAATCATAGAAAACACAGTATCCAAACTGTAAAGTATTAGCCTACCATCCAAACATTTTCTGAATTAAAAGTTCTCTGACTTCTGCAGGATGCATTCTGCCTTGATGTGGGTTCAGAGGGTCAGTCAGTCATCATCAGAAACAGCATCTTCCTCACCATTCGGCTCCAACGGCACCAACTTCCTCCTCAGGAAGCTGGAACATTTCCCCTGACTGCAATGTTGTTGGAGATTGCAGTAACCCACAATAACAGAACAGCTCTTGGTGGGGTTTAGCTTTAGGCCACCACTGGGACTTGCTGATGCAGCAAAACGTTGTTTCCACAGTCCTATAGTCCTCTCCACTATAGAGCGTGTCCTTCCATGGGCCTGATTAGACCTTCTCCTCTGCAAATGGTGGCTGGATGCTGCACAGGTGTCAAGAGGTAGGGGCGAAAAGAGGATATCCACTGTCACCCAGGAGCCAGCTATCACCAAAGCCACCTTCTTCAGCCATCTGGCAAATTGCAGAATTGGCCCATGCAAAAGAGTCAGTGTGTGCTTCCAGGCCATTTTGCCACAATGTCAGTGAACATTCCCTGGTGATCACACACTACTTGAACATTAATGG
The DNA here is from genome assembly GCA_030378365.1 of Hybognathus amarus. Taxonomy (NCBI): domain Eukaryota; kingdom Metazoa; phylum Chordata; class Actinopteri; order Cypriniformes; family Leuciscidae; genus Hybognathus; species Hybognathus amarus. Next base: position 132,255 of record JAQIUQ010000074.1, read on the forward strand.
CTGGATAGCCCTTCCTGCAAATATACAAGGGCTCATTTACCTTAGGGCTTAATACTGGGATTAGGGTGCCATCAATGATGCCAATCACTCTGGGGATATTGTCGATATCATAAAATTGTTGATTGGCCAGCTGTATTTCCTCAGGAGTTTTGGGGAAAACCAGGATGTTCTTCATCAGATGTAACAGCAAAGGTGTTACTGTTGTCACAGTTTTGCTGACTGAAGACTTGCTGAGCCCCAGACCATCACCCACCACCTCCATAAAACTTCCAACAGCATAATAACGCAGTGTAGCCAACAACTGCACCTCTGGACTTAAGGCATAGTTTCTTCTTGTTGCCCTCTGAAGGTGTGATTTCACTATCTGAACTAATTCAAGAATCTTGGTCCTTGGAAGACGGAATTTTCTTAAAATTGCATAATCAGATAGTGAGTCAAGAGGGGTAAAATTTGTTCTTATGTGGGCATTTATATAAACTGATTGACTTCTCAGTCGCCTTCTGTGCTCCAGCTGTAAGATTCTTTGTAAAGCTGCCATTGTTGAGCACTTGAAACACACACTGTTTTATTAGGAGAAGCATTAGTACACCTTCTTTTGAAGCATCAGAGTTAATAGAAACACCTTAGCTAATAATCATTCTAAATTAATTTAATTAATTTAATTACTACAATTAATTATTACCATCTTTGATTTATTATAGTAATGAGGTACAACAGGTACAAAATATATTGTAGGTTGATTTGATTTAAAATAGGCTGTTGTCATTTTGTTAATTCATATTTTTCATTCTTCTCTTAAGAATGGTCTAAGTACTCAAGAGTGTTTTGTGTTATATTTGGCTTATATTGTCATTGATGATGGTAATGTTGTGACTTAACAATTTTCATTTACATTATGGTTTATGTGATGGTGGCTCACCACTTCAAAATAAAAGTTACATTCCATATGTTTCATTATCAGGCTTGGTCACATTATTCAGGTACTTGGGTAACACTTTACAATAAGGTTCATTTATTAAACATTAGTTCATGCATTAACTAACATTAACTAACCATTTGTTACTGTATTTGTTATTCTTTGTTAACGTTAGTTAATACAAATCTAGCTGTTCATTGTTTGTTCATGTTAGTTCACAGTGCATTAACTAATGTTAACAAGATTTTAATAAAGTATTAGTAAATGTTGAAATTAACTTTACCAAGTATTAACAAATGCTGAAGAAGTATTGTTCATTCTTTGTTAATGTTAACTAATGTAGTAACTAATGAACCTTATTGTAAAGTGTTACCGGTACTTGATATAGGATGACATGGCATGGTAAACATGCTTCAGCTTCACTCAGTAATGCCTGCATTTTTATGGGGCATTAATATACTACTTACTAAGTTACAATAGTATGCTCTTTAACTCATATTGAACTGAACGCCCAGTTTATTACCAAAGCACTTGAAATATATATTACAAAACAGTATATTTGGCCATAACATTTTTTATTTATTTGTATTTCAGTTCAACTGCTGAAGGGTTTTAACTTTATCACTGAAAAACTAATTGCCATGCACCACACAGCTTCACCAGAGCTCCATTTGCCAGAACCAGTCTGTTTCCACCTCCCACGACAAGGACGAGGGGTTGGATTTTGGGAGGCATGATGGCCAACAATGTAGCCAAAAAAAAAGAAGGAATAAAAAAGAGGGTTACATCTGTGGATCTGAAAAATAAGAGGACATAGTGGTCAGCCACACATAATTTGAGTTTCCATACGGAGTAAATAACACAATTTTCACTTACTGTCGATTGGTAGAAACATGGTTAAAGAGGGCTTGCTGGCTTGCTGTTGCAGGAGTTCCAATTTAGCCCTCCTATAGGCCATAACCTCCTGATTATGTTGGCCTTGCTGCTCCTTCAGGGCTCTCAGCTCTCTCCTGATTCCCTGGAGTTCAGATATTTTCTTCTTCTCTGACTGAAGCAGCTTCTCACTGCAGCCACAACGTCCCCTGTTTCTCCTTTGGTGGGAGATTAATGGCTGGTTTTCTAGAATGCCAGAACGACGTTGCCCAGCACACGAGGAGGCCTCAGACTGAGGGGAGTCAGGGAGAAGGGAGCAATGGCCCAAGACCAGGACTCATTGCTGATATTACAGGGGCAGGTTGAAGGGGTTCTGATGTTACAGGGGCAGGTTGAAGGGGTTCTGATGTTCCAGGGTGGAGAGGGCCTGATGTTCCAGGGTGGAGAGGGCCTGATGTTCCCAGGGTGGAGAGGGCCTGCTGATGTTCCAGGGTGGAGAGGGCCTGCTGATGTTCCAGGGTGGAGAGGGCCTGCTGATGTTCCAGGGTGGAGAGGGCCTGCTGATGTTCCAGGGTGGAGAGGGCCTGCTGATGTTCCAGGGTGGAGAGGGCCTGCTGATGTTCCAGGGTGGAGAGGGCCTGCTGATGTTCCAGGGTGGAGAAGGCCTGCTGATGTTCCAGGGTGGAGAGGGCCTGCTGATGTTCCAGGGTGGAGAGGGCCTGATGTTCCAGGGTGGAGAGGGCCTGCTGATGTTCCAGGGTGGAGAGGGCCTGCTGATGTTCCAGGGTGGAGAGGGCCTGCTGATGTTCCAGGGTGGAGAGGGCCTGATGTTCCAGGGTGGAGAGGGCCTGCTGATGTTCCAGGGTGGAGAGGGCCTGCTGATGTTCCAGGGTGGAGAGGGCCTGCTGATGTTCCAGGGTGGAGAGGGCCTGCTGATGCTCCAGGGTGGAGAGGGCCTGCTGATGCTCCAGGGTGGAGAGGGCCTGATGTTCCAGGGCTCAACTTTGAATTCAAAGGCCTGGTTGATGCACATGCATCTATGCCTCCAGGGATCCCTTCCAATGCCTCAGGCCCCAGGATGGCCAAAACTTTCTCTTCCTCTGCAGTCAGAGGAGGAACAGAGTTGATACCCCCACCTGTCTTCTTTGCTTCCCTTCTACGTGCTGCAGCCCTCCGTTTTGTTACACTTGCGAAGTCCGTCCACTTTTTCTCTACTTCTTCTGGGCTTCTCTCATAACCATAGTCAACAGCATTTATTTTTGGGTGATTTCTGCCCAGGATTTTTTTTTATCAGCATTTGTAACACAATTTTTCAGCTTTGAAAATAGTTGGATTTTATTATTCTCCACCTCCTCCAAAAGAACTGTGACTTCATTTTTAGAAAATTGTGGTTTTCGTGTCATTTTTAGACAGGTCATATGAACACATAGCTGTATGGCAAGTGGACTTAAATAGTTAGGCTAATGATCTTAAGCAAAATATACAACAGGTGTCCACAATAATATAACAATCAAAGTGTTTTTAAAACCCATCATTTATTTTCATTTTAATTGTGCTGATCTATCAATATTCAATGATAAATTCATAAATATGATATGAAAAGTTATAGATTTTGGGATCAGAGAAGATAACATTGTGTTGTTGTATTTATATATTTTATTGTGCAAAGAATGAATGTTGATTGGTTAACGTAATTACTCCACATCGTCACCAAGAAAGCGCAGTCGAAAAGAGAAAAGAACCAAATTTACAGCAGGTGGCGATATGTGCTCATAGCACCAGTCCGCCATTAGATCAAAGAAGAAGAAGAAGAACGTCATAACGACAGCTCAACCAACGTGGCTCAAACCATGGATCTGCGACACAGGTACTATTGTTTCGGGAAACAGTAGTGACTAGCTAGTTGATTTCTTTAAAAATGCATCGCACTATGGTAGTTAAACCAGCGAGTTGCATCGTTGTACGGAAACGCACCCAGAGCAACGAAGAAGGTGACGTAGTCAGCTGAGCAAGTTGATATATTAAACGTTTACCGTATCCAGTCCAGCTGTCAACATTGAACATTGAAAATAAGGGAGATTTCCCGGAATCCATCCCCAAAATAGGGTTGTTTTTTTTTACACGACCCACAAACTATAACTAACTAAAAATAAAACACTAATCATTAAAAGTCTAAAGAGTTTATAACTAGCCTGCATATGTGTGAGAGAAAGAGACAGTGTCTGTGTGTGTGTTTATGAGAGAGAAAGAGACAGTGTGTCATTAAAAAAAATATCATAGAGAATGTTTAAATACCAATATCAGCTTACGAGGGAAACGGAGCCGGAGTGGTGCTTCGGAGAGGTGGAGATGGTTCGGGAGAGGTCCGTGCAACTTTACCGATCAGAGCGTGCGCTGACACTGAGTAAAGCCTATATACTCCGACGACACAGCACGAGCACGGTAAAAATGTAACAGCGTGCGCGCGCGGCCGCATCCGAGGATGAACGGCTTGCTCTGACCGTCGCAACTCTGTCATCATTATGTTAAGCCCACCCGCCGACTCTATACACAATGTGATTGGCCCTTCCAGAGTTGGGGTTTTCCAGCTAAAATGTCTATGGAGAGTTGCTAGACCACACTTTGCTGCAAAATAATTTTTGCTGCCGCTAGGGTGCGTCTGAGATTTCTAGGCTATCTGAGTGTATTCTACAGCTGTACAATTCTGAATAAATTGAAAATTTTTGTTGTTGTTTTTTGTTCTTATCAGAATTGTCAAAAGACAATGACATGAAATAATATAATTTAGCTTAGTCTCTGACATTTTTTTAAAATGTAAACTACATACTGACATCATTCTGGACCTGGATAAGTGTCCTTAGAGTTGCAGTCTATTAAAAAAGAAAGAAAAAAATATGAATGGATTAAAATCAGTTTGAATGAAAGATTCAATTACTAACTACTTCACTTGTTTCATTACTGGATGAATCAGTGTTTTGAACTTATCTCTTGAATGAATAATTCAATGACAAAATAGATTTATAGCGATCACCACCTAGGCCTACGCGCACTAGCGTAACGATGTGACTAAGTAATCTTTATTTGAGTTTTGATCACTGCCTTACATATCAGCATCAGAACTATAAGCTTTTAGTTCCATGGTTAATTTGAGTAAGGACACACAGGTGTGTTTCCAATATAGATGATTAAAATAAAATATGATAATTCAATGTTTGCAACAAAGCAGCATAAATTTCTTACCTGAACTCTTTACGAGGCTGTGGAAAATGGCGGAGATTATACGCTGGTGCAGGGGCGTGCTGAAGTGCCACGGTTGAAAGGCGACCGCACCTCCGCCTCAGTAGTCTGATGAACAGTCGAGACTTGTATTGACGGACGCGCTGTTGGATGATCTTCGTGTCTCCTGTCTATCACATGCCGCTGCAACGGTCTCAATAAAATCACTATTTGTCAACAGATAGTTGACAATTTCCCAAGCCCTGTCAGCCATGTTAAACTATGTAAAAAGCCAACAACATGACCTTTTGCCTAGATGCTAATAATTATCTTCTGACGTATAACTATATATTCGGGATTTAGATTTATATATTCAGGATTACATTTATATATTCAGGATTGACATTTATATATTCGGGATTTACATTTATATATTCAGAATTACATTTATATATTCAGAATTACATTTATATATTCAGAATTACATTTATATATTCAGAGTTATAACTATATATTCAGGATTACATTTATATATTCAGAGTTATAACTATATATTCGGGATTTACATTTATATATGCGGGATTACATTTATATATTCAGAGTTATAACTATATATTCCGGATTTACATTTATATATTCGGGATTTACATTTATATATTCAAAGTTATAACTATATATTCAGGATTACATTTATATATTCAGAGTTATAACTCTATATTCGGGATTTACATTTATATATTCAGAGTTAAAACATCCGAGATCAAATGAGACATCTAAGATGATCTCATCGTGCTAATCATGATCCGGCTAATTGGGTTCTTCTAACACACCTGTTGTTTATGATTAAGGGCAATTCCACCTCTGGAAAGATGAATGTGTATATAAAATGGGTCATTTATGTAGAAGAAATGTGAAATTATTTTTTAATTTGGAGCTTTCTAGACTGAGAAAGACAGAAAATGTATTTTTGGCTTATGTGAATGAAAAACATCAACTCCCAGAATTCATTTGCTTCGCTGCCCTCAGGAGGCCACGACCTACCGCTAACCTCGACAGTATGTAAACAACAGTCTACTAGTGATTCTTCGTGATGAGTATGTCCGAAAATGTGTTTAGAAGATCAGCCCAAAATGTCCGCGAATTCGGCTTTTGCGTTCTACAGTTGTCATTCATCATCATGTTTACTGTGGCAAGCGGAACGAGTGCGAGCTGTATGTGACGACAGCGGAGCGAGCCAGGTTTACTGTGTCAACCAGGATGAGTGCCGGCTGTCTGGATACGGCGCGAGGGCCGGTGGCGGTGATTACCGATGAGCGGCACCTAAGACGTAAGTTACCAGTCTTAATATCTCTCAGCGAAGAGCAGGAATTTTCTTAGCAATGTTAAAACGCATCAACCGATCACTTGTTTGGCAGTTCATGTAAACACAACAGTCAGATTCACCAATCATAAGGAATTGAGTTAGATTGAAACAAAAGCTGTAACTTACATGTAAACAATGAATGGCGACTTCAGAAATTAAAAGCTGAATCCCAGACATGAACGGCCGGACATGTCCAGGAAAAAGAGGACGGTAACCCCTACTACTCAGCTTTCTCCACAGAACAAGAGCCTGCTAGCTTAGCGTCCAAAAAAGATGTGTAATGTTAATCCCAATCCTCCATAACAGCATCCGTCAGCGTATTCAGTAGTTTCGTCCACATTTTCAAAACGTTTCTGCCAGTGAAATCAAACGCATTGGCACTGATCTGTGATAGGTCTGTTAGCGCAATAGGTCCAACCCCCTATTGGCGGGTTTGAAAGGGTGGGGACTCGGGCTTGTAGTTTTTTACTGAAATCGCCCTCTCTTACACTTCCGCCAACAATGACGTAAAATGACGATTTTTGCGTCATTGTTGGAGGAAGTGAAAAAGGTAAATAGCAGATTTCTCTCAGTCTCAGGGGAAAATGATAAAGTGTTGCATGACCATTCAATAGTATAACTGGGTTTCTAACAATGGAAAGCTTAATGCAAATGGGTGGAGTTGCCCTTTAGTATCGCTGGATTGAGTTATCTGAGATAGCTGCGCGTTCTTGCGTTGGTTTAAAAGGGGACATGTATCGATAGCAGAAACCGTGATCAGCAACGCTGCTATTGGCAGTTCAGCATGGCCAAAGATCACGCCCAGTTTTTCTCCCAAGCAGAGCAAGAGCTTTTAATGGAAGGTTATGCCGAATTTCAGTCTTTAATTAAAACGCCAGGAACACCTCAAAGTGTGCAAAAGCCAGGAGAGAGTGCTGGCAAAAGTAGAAGACAAATTAAATGCGTTTGTGGTGGCCATGTTAGATGTTTTAATAACTGTAATGTTTTAATAACGTTATTATTATTTTATTTTTATTTTCATAATTGCATAATTACTTTGTTCATTGTAATGTCGAGTCACCACACTATAATAATGGACATGGTGAAAGTGAAGTACAAAAATATTCTACTTAATGCAATTTTACTAGGCCTTAGTACAGTCTCTTTAAAAAGGCACTGTTAAATAAATGATTGTTTATAAAAGCAAACAGGAAAAGGGCTAATGATGCTCCTGACCCTGGCAGAAGAGCTGACCCTTGGGTTGAATGTGAATTGCCCTGTTGTGAAGGGCATCCCTGGGTTCAGCTCTTCCAGACCCACATCAGGGACCAGTAGCAGCAACACCTTCATTACTGGGAAATGAGATTTAAATTATCTTTGTACACTGTGAAATAATTTGTTGCTGCATTAAATGAAGTAGACCTATAATCCAAATTGGCTGGTTTAGTCATTTAACTGTTAAATCTTGAGTAATGATAAATTGCTTTGTCTTGTGAAAGTAAAAACTGATAAACTTATGTTAATGTAAAAATATTTTGCCATGAGTTATTAATCACATTGCACTGGAGAGTGAAGAAACTTCTCAGATGACTGTCCTTTGGAGGAAGTACTTTAATTTAATTGATGGCTTTAATTGATTTATACTTGTGCCTATGCCTATTATTTCTGACAGGAGTCCACATGTACAGAAAGGCCTACAGAAGAGTCTGCACACAGCAGTGATACAGGGGTGGCCAGTGTAGAGACAACTTTTCCTTTTTATTTGAGGCATGAGGCATGTGTGACACAAACGACACAGGGTGAAATCTGTTCCCTATGAGTCTTCAACAGGAAATAGAGTATTTTGAAAAAACAAAAATCAGGGGGAGAAATAGAACTTGACTAAGAAAAAAATTGCACTAGAAATAGAGTTGCTTCAAAACTTCAGAGTAAAATACACTATTTCACACAGAGTACTATTGCTGACCTTGCATAATATCTCTTTTAAAAAGATGACTGAATAACTGGCTTTTCTTACAAAGAAATATTGAAATAAAATTCTAAGCAAATAGAGTTTTGCAAATTTGTCTTGTCTTTTATTTTAGGTTTAATTAAACTTTTTTTTTTCTGATGTTGGCAGTGTTGTGTAATATGGCACATGCAATGTCACAGGCCCTGTCAGGTGCAACCCTCAGGCTTTTGACCCTGAAATCTTCCCTTTAGTGGCCAAAGCTCATTTCATTGTGTGCCCTTGTTCCTAGAGCTGCAGTGTAACTGGTCTGGGGTTTGGGTCAGGGAATGGGGTCATAAAACACCTGTCTCCATGCAGGATCCTGTTGTAATCACCTGTATAATGGAAAAATGCATTTCTCAGCATAAGTGTATGTAATACTATGAGTTTGATATTTATAATTTTCCTAACCATGTTCAAATAATGTGCATAAATGTGAATCTCTGAAAATTCTTGAGTCATGCACAGATCCTGGCCATTTTGCTTTCACACTGATTTGTGATATGGAACATGGTCACACACCATCTAAGAGATTTTACTCAGTCAACTGCCTTTTAAAAAAAGTGATATAATATAACTAATCTGGAATTTTACAAATTGTAATAGTAATTTGGCTGCACATTTAGGCTACTTAAGCCCCCTTTCTGCTCACAAAACCCCTTCATTGAGGCCTTGATGGGAACATGTACACTGCAAAAAGTAACTGTCTAAATTCAAGAAATAAATGCTTGATTTAAGAAGATACGGACTAAAAACAAGTCAAATTATCTGCCAGTGCAGTAAGATAATTACACTTGATAAGATTTCTTGAAATAAGAATAAATATCAGGCTTCAGAAAAGTGCAAAATCTTTTGAAAGAAGTAATAATATACGTATTCCAAGCAGTGCATTTAGTCAAAATAACTTAAAACTAGCTTGCAAATTCTTTTTTAAGCGTTTTCTTCTTTCTTAATTTGTGAGAAAAGATCTTAAAACCAGGGCCACTAAACAAGGAGTTCTTCTTAATTTAAGAACTGTCAAAATTCGTTTTTCTGTCTTAAAATGAGACAAAGAATTTAAACTTAAAACAAGATTACTTAAGAAAATAATAACTGAAATAAAGACCATGCCAAATTATTACAGCCAACAATTATTTATTCAATATTTCAAATTAAAGTTTGTTTACAAAGTTGAACCGTCACTTGAAAGAGATTATCTGACACTCAGGAAAAAAAGATGATGGTACAGTAGTGCATAACATTCATGTTTTAGCATAAGGAACTGTCACTGGAACTGAAATAGGAATCCAGAACAACTTGTTGCAATGATGGTCAAGAAAAAAACCCATCAGTAAGTACTTTGTTTTACAGCAGATATAGAACAAATAAATAATTAAATAATTAAACTTGCATCTCCATTTGTTTCTTACATTCCATTAACACAGAACTATGGCTCACTTCACCTCAGATGTTACTCAAAATTACTGGCAGTGCAAATATGTTATTCTTAACACTTCTAATTCCCAATAAAATCCTTCCACTCTGCCATGGCTTTTTTGTATGATGCTGTGGCGTCTAGCTCATGGAGTGTGTCCTGCAATACTTCGTTCTGAATGATAGAAAGAAAGAGTCGCCACACATTTGGGATAGGTAAGATGAAGGGTGTAGTAGTAAGCCATCAGATAAAGGAGACCTTCACTGAGGTCTTCCTTTGCAAATGTGGTGATGGGAGTGGTTCCAATAGCGAGAAGACAGTTGGAACCATCAAAGATTAAAACAGGGCTGGAGAGAGATCTCTTCTGAAGGTAGATGGTGGGGTCTTCTGCTGGCTGAAAAAAAAAAGAGAAATAAAAAACCTGACAAATTTCTTTAGGGTAGAACATAAAATCATCAAAATGTATAAAAGTCATTGCATACTACCAGAAAAAAGTGTTGGATGTGACAAAATGTGAACAAACTCTCACCTGAAGGACATGAAGCAATGCCTCACTGGCATGTCCCATCTTCTTAGGTGGTGCAGTTGGAGAAGGAAAGAGTGTGGGGAGTGCCCTGAATAGTGCCATGGCATATTCCACTACAACAGAACAAATAAACTTTTACTTCACAATTATTTTTCCTAAACAAGACAATTATCAGGTTAAGAAAATTATAAAAACAACAACATTGGTCTGAATGAATGATTCACTCGTAAAGACTTCACTTATTTCATTACTGGATGAATCAGCGTTGTTTGAATCTCTTGAATAAATGATTCAATGACAAATACATTTTTAAACAGTCAGTATTTGTCGCACAACATGTTGGCGATGCAATCTTTATGTGAGGCATAAAAGTTACTTTCAAAGGGTTATTTGATCACTTATTTAAACATCAGTGTTTACATCTGAAATAAAAACTTTTAACCAAATACTTTTAATTATTTTAACACATAAATAAATATACTTTGTGGTTGAAAATGATGTGTGTAAAGCCGTTTCATACGTTGTCATGTTTAGGTATTAAGTGTTCGCTTTGATCATACTTGTCAAAGGTTTAATAAACAACGAACCACTGTCATTTAGGAATAAGATCACGTGGGTTTTTGAATTGAGAATGCATTCTTTAAACAATTAATCGTGAAGCTCGAATGGAAATTATAATCACACTAAGGTTTGTTTAATCGGCATTACATTGGCAATATACACAATCATACACCCATGTCTGAGCAAGAACACAGCAGTGTACTAGAGACCAGGGATGCAAACAACATGTATGGTCAAAACAGAGAGAGGTAATCGAAGCCCTCATCCTGCGGAAAATATCCAGATACTTGCATTGCCACCAACCCCTGCCATCCCCAGCCTACCCTTAGGCACATAGTAAATATGTGATGCGATCTGGGAAAACCCGTTGGATGTCGCGCTGGTACGTTTTCAGTACGTTTTCAGTTATTATTCTATAACATCTTGTTTATCATCTCTGAATATAACTTGGGAAAATTCACTAGTTTAGTGCAGAAAAATAGCGATTTATAATGACCAGCTGAAAAGACTGCGTTTCTCTTTAATAACATGCACGCAGGCGGAGCGGAGGGGAAACAGAAATCTCCCGTATAGCTCTCCTTCTCTTAACACCACAAAGACAGTTCACCTATCAAAATAAACCACATAACAGAATAAAATCTAGTCCTGGGTGAACTACAACGGCACGCAAGTTTTTATTTATTTATTTTTATTCAGCGTTATCGTGTGTTGTGATGCGAAGCACAAGAGAACAACAGAGTTTGAAGCTGCTCGTCTAAAAGACCTTGCTCGCCTCTCAATCGTCCAATTTCAAAACGGTTTTCACAGGATGAATTTTGAGTTGGTAAGCTTTCGAATGATAGCTAATCTATGATGATTACTAAAATATGTGATATGAAAAAAAAGGCAATAAAAAGGGAGCGCCAGTCGTCGCGCTAGCAGGATGTGACAGTTATTTAAACCTGTTTTTCTCATAATTCTGTTTCTGAAAATCACAGCGATCAGCTGACTTCAGATAACCATAACTTTTGTTACAGACAACCGATAAAATAAATAAAAACAGATTTGGAAAGGGCTTGAACCCAGCTTTAATATGGTCTCAAAACCTGTAATATGTCAAATTTCACCATGTGGTGGGTTTTCCCAGATCGCATCACATATGTTTCAGCCTTTAAATCATTTTTCACACACACACACACACACACACACACACACACACACACACACACACACACACACACACACACACACACACACACACACACACACACACACATACACACACACACAAAAAAGGTTTTATAAAAAACAAACCTCACATATTTCAAGCTTGAAATATTTTTTCACAAAAAAAGGTGTTATAAAAAGATAAACCTCCCAGATTTCAGCCTTAAAATAATTTTTATAAAAAGAATGAGTCAAAAAAACAAATTACTTGACATTTACATTAATGCACATATCTTTTATAATTAATAGTAAAATTCAGTCCATGCACTGTGCTCTCCTCAACGACAAAGAAGTTTTAGTAGCTGATAGATTTTCACCACCGAAAAACGCTATCTATAGTTCTGCTCGACTACAAGATTTATTTAAGGAGAAGAGAAAAACACCGGTAGTGTTTGGGCGCACCCCCATTCTTCATGTTTACTGAGCTTTCAATGGTGGTTGGTTCTTGTCACATGAAATGCGATGCGCTTGCGGCATTCTGAAAAGTTGAAGAGTTTTCATCTCACTGCGCCTGGAAAAATCTCTTCAATTATGTGAAAGCTTACCGCGACCCACAAGCCTACATTTGAAATAGCGAACTTGAGAGCGCAAAAGACACAATATGTGAACGGCCCTAAGGCGTTTATTTAGTCTGAAAACTCACGCACATGTTACGAGGGCAAAAAACAGTAGGCCTATACACGCGCAGAATGCCATCCTGCTTGACGAGCTATCTTGGAATCAGGCCATGAGCCAGTGGAAGAAACACTAGTGGTTCACGCTTGCCAGCATACTGCTGTTTTTGCTTGTTTGGTGGAGGCAATCCAGAATTACTGTTGGTGAAATTATAATCAGACCCACCCCAAAAAAATCTCTTCGGATCTGCACGATTTACACAAGTCACCCAAACAGACATGAAAAAAGCGGGAGGTGCCGAAAAGCACACTGTTTGCATCCCTTGAGAGACAGTAAAATGACTCACCTCCATCCAGGGTCATGGGTGGCTTCATCACTTTCTTCCAAACAGCATAAAACTGCACCTTGGCGCAGAAGTCTTGCCATCTTTTCTTTAACCCATCTATGAATTTGCTGTTGCCCTTATCCAAGATCCGACACAGCTCACCCCTCACCTATGGATATATGTGTTAAAACCTGCAACAATGCTTGCTTTATAAATGAGACAAAATAACTGAATTGCTTACATTACGAAGATCCTTGAAACATGGATAAGCATCCAGAATCTTTGTGGGCCTATCTTCTTCTTTTAGGGCATCACTGTCAATGAAGGCTCGTCTTGCTTGAAACTCAAGGTCAAGAATTTGGGAGACAGCATCTTGGTTGGGTTTTGGTTTTTTATACATCTCCTGCAGAGTTTTATAATGCCTGGCCTGTGCTGTCAGGCTATCCCTGCTCTGCTAAAATGGAGAAGGGGTGAAAAGGGTATTGGACACACAATTCTAAATAATTATATGGGTTTTAGATTAACATAAAAATGTCTCATAATAAAGACTCTTTTGGCTGCATAATGACATTAAAGGACAATTCCGACGCAAAATGAACCTTTGGTCTAATTACACATTGTTACCTAGTCAACCGTTATCTGAGATTTGTTTTCATGATTGCCGAATGTAAATAGTTTTATCTATGAAAACAGTTTAGACTATAATGCTAGTATAACGCTAGTATATAGGGCATAGAGTAATGACAAATAAAAATCACTTGTTATTACCACTAATAAGGCTCAAAATAGCCCCACAGTGACACGGTAGCATAATAAGGTTCTCTACATTCAAACTAAGGCATTGAGAACTTTGTCAGTGTCCATACAGTTTAATAATAAGATATTTTATACACACTGGTCAACTTCGCGGAATACAGGAAGAGGCCATCTTTGAAATATAGTCTCTACCAGTCGATGTACGAACGCCGATCCAAGTGCACTGAACTGTGCAGAATCTCATATGGTCAGTCCGCACTTGGATCGGCGTTCGTAGATCGAACTGGTAGAGACTATATTTCAAAGATGGCTTCTTCCTGTATTCGCGAAAGTTGACAGTGTGTATAAAATATCTTATTATTAAACTGTATGGACACTGACAAAGTTCTCAATGCCTCAGTTTGATGTGAGAACCTTATTATGCTACCGTGTGACTGTGGGGCTATTTTGAGCCTTATTAGTGGTAAAAACAAGCGGTTTTTATTTGTCATTACTCTATGCCCTGTATAGTAGCATTATACTAGCATTATAGGCTAAACTGTTTTTATAGATAAAACTATTTACATTTGACAATCATGAAAACAAATCTCAGATAACGGTTGACTTGGTAACAATGTGTAATTAGACCAAAGGTTTATTTTGCGCCGAAGTTATCCTTTAAAAACAATTTGACAGTTAAAAGTGCAAAATATAAATATAACACACATGTTATATAAATGATAACCCTCAACACACACAAAGTAATAAGAACAATTAGCAGTAATCTGTTTAATCACATTATATCAAGACCCAATCAGAAAAGTAAAATATAAATATCTGTAATATAAAATATTAAAAAGTATCATAATATTGCCCAGCCTTATTGTAATCAACTTACACGTACTGTGGCCATCATCAGAACTACTCCCCGGTGTTTCATGCAAAATAACAGTGGATCCACCACTTGAGTCCGCATCATCTTCTCCATTGTCACTTGATGAGAAGTCAATGCGACACCTTTTCTTTGGTTGGCCCCTCTCTGGTGTTGGCCCCTGTCTCTTTTGTGGAGACTTTACGTTTTGCAGCCTCTTGTGAAGATTATTGTAAATACTCAGCTGTGGAAAATAAAATGTCACATTGAGCAAACAATTAAAAAGGAAAACTTTGAGCTTTGTCACAGATAAAGAATGTCAGACAAAAATAAACATAGATGCTAAACCTTAAGTCCAATATATAAGCTAGCACAAACTTTCATCACTTACATGTTTCATAGTTTTGTCTTTGTCTTGTAGCATGGGATAATACTCCACTATTCTTCTGGCCATTGCTGTGACTTCATGCTTGGGAGGGTAGCGGATCTCCTCTCCTTGCTGGCTTGCTCTCAAAATGGAAATCATGCTGGTGACGGTGTTCCTCACCAGTCTGCATCTCAGCTCTTTGGACATGACACATTCCTGCTCTCTGCTAGTGCGTGCCATTTCAAAGAAATGCTTACGAGCTTGCTCCAACTCACTGTCTGTATAAACCACATATTCTGGAGGACTGGGAAGCTGTAGGGTCTTCTTTGGGCTGTTCTTCCGCAATGAAGTGGATTCCTGAGGGGTGATTGGAGGCGTTCCTCTAAGTGCAGATACAGTTCTTGTTTCACTATGGCCAGCTTGGTCTGGTAAGGTGTTATTATCATCCTAAAAAATCAGATGGAAAAAAATATATATTTACAAGACGCAAAATGAACCTTTGCTCTAATTACACATTGGTACATAGTCAACCGTTCTCTGAGATTTGTTTTCATGATTGTCTAACGTAACGAGTTTTATCTCTAAAAACGGTTTAGCTTATAATGCTAGTATAAGGGGGCATAGAATAATGGAAATAAAATTCGCTAGTTAATACCACTAACAAGGCTCAAAATAGCCCAACACTAACACTGTAGCATAATCAGGGTCCCTACATGCAAAACGAAGCATTGAGAACTTTGTAAGTGTACAGACCGTTTAATTCATAGATGCCACCTACATCACTACAAATAGAACGCCGCCATATTTGCGACCGACTTGCCGGTGCGGCCGCCCAAACTGCCTATATGAATAGAGAGAGAGACGGAGATACCTGGAGAAAATTTCAATTTTAGGCTTCGATCCTTATTTGTTAGCCCCAGTTTTCTTTAGTCCATTATTATCTGCCCCAGGCTTGCCTCAATTGGCCTTTCACGATATAGAAATACATAAGTCATAGAGCGCACGCGTTCATGAGAGTCGAGGCGATGTCATGAATGAATCTTCTGCAGCAGTCTAATCCGAACAGCAGCACTGGCACAGAGACACCTGCATCAGCACAGTCAGACGACGGATGTCATAGAAGACTGCCATATCTGTCCGAAAGAACAGAAGTTCAGTTACAGAGAAGGTTTAATAGTCACAAATATCAAAATGAAAGAGTCTAATCTTTTTGAATGATTTGGCTGCGATTAAAAGAGGTAAGCTCTTCAGTGATTATAATATAACAACTTAAATTGCAGTTTGTTCGTCACATAAAGCTATCATATTAATAAATAACAATATTAATATAACGGACAAGTCGTATTAGATCACTTTTAGGATACTTTTGTTATGTTTTTTTGCATGACAGCCCCCAGTCGGCTAATGTTACTCATTCACTTTCATTATATCGACAAGAAGAGTCTTCATTAGGCTATATATTCAAAAATGTCCCTTTTTCTTCCACGGAAAGTAAACTAAGGATTATTGGCACATGAAGGTGAGTAGTTAAATGACGGCAGAATTAGCCCATCATTTTTGGAAGAACTAAGTTTGTCCTTTAATATGCATTTCAAGGCTGAGATCGTCTGCAGAGCTAACATTACTTACACAATATTACATCAAAAGTACATGTGACGAAGACAAAATCTTTATTAACTTCAGAAAATATTTTATTAGATTTGGACAGACAGACAGTTATATTCAAAATAACCCCAAATCTAATAACTTACCATGATAAAGTGCATTTAAACAGATCCAACAAATAAAATGAAGAAAAACATTAGCCTATCTCTGTCGATGTCTGTTTGTATAATGTTGGCCACTGAGAGTAGGCTATAATAGAAATATAATTAACCACAAACCAGCAACATGAGCCTTCAAATCTTTTAAATAAATGATTTTCTCTTCTCTCTTCTTTTAGTATAGCCTAGATTAAAATACCAGTTCAGGGTTCCTCTTTCGGCAGTTGTTTCAGCCAACAACACAACATATTGCGCTTGCAGGCATTAATGAGACGGTGACCGTCGGTCGCAAAGATGGCGGCGCAAAGCTACAGTGACGTCACGTGAACCGAATGAATAAGACGATCTTTGGAAAACAGTCTTGAGCAGTCGAACCACGAATGACGAGCCAAGTTCTGGCTCGTCACATCTCACCAGCGCACTTGGCTCATCGTTCGTGGTTCGACTTATCGAGTCTGTTTTACAAAGATGGCTCCTCCCTGTTTTCACGAAGTGAACTTTCTTTATAAAGTATCTTCTTATTAAATGATCTGTACACTTACAACGTTGCCAATGCTTTGTTTTGCATGCAGGGATCCTCATTATGCTACCGAGTTAGTGTTGGGCTATTTTGAGCCTTGTTAGTGGTATAAACTAGCAATGTTTATTTTCATTACTCAATGCCCCATATACCAGCATTATAAGCTACACAGTTTTTTGAGATAAAACTCTTTACATTAGATAATCATGAAAACAAATCTCAGAGAACTGTTGAATATGTACCAATGTTTAATTAGACCAAAGGTTCATTTTGCGCCGGAGTTCTCCTTTAAAGCAACTTACTAATGTGCTAGTTATTATTTGACAAAGTAGGTAACAGTTACCTCTGGGCTAATAAGAGCCCACACTCGTTTCCTCCTGAGAAAGTGTTCTGGCCCAGGAAAAAGGTCTCTCAAATCATCACGACTGAGGGTGTGGAGCAAGGCCTCATCAATGTTGGCAGCTATAAAGACAACCCAATAGTTAATGAACCTTTAATTATATTACCCATTTCCCACCAAAGCATTTTGAGAGCCGGTGCCTGCGCACAAACCAGTTCTTTGTTTTTCGACAGCCAAAGAACCAGTACTAGGCCAGGAAAACTGGTTCCAAAGCAGCAACAACTCTTTGCTGGACTAGAACCGTTCTTTTACCACGTCATGCTTACGTCGGGGGCTGGGGCGGGTTTAGATGTGTTCTAAACATCTTTTCTGACCATAATATAGGATTGCAAAGCCAGGAGAAACATTTGCAGAAACACGATGGAGTCCGCCTTTGTAATTGTTATGCTTGAAGTTGACGCAAGCGTTTCTATTTTTTATTTATTTATTTATTTTAATTTTTTCATTGAAAACATTATAAGCAAAGAAGAACAGTCACAATATAGAACAAATAAATGGAAAGAAAAAAAAAACACAAGACAGGGGTACATAGCTAATCAGAAAAGATTACATATCAAACGAAAATCCTTACATATTTCTATTGTTTTTAAAGTCTTCTTGGTACACGAGTTAGAGATAATCTCAAAGTAATGTTGTACTTGCAAGCGTTTCTAGCTAAGACATATGGCGACGTACACAGTGACGTAACAACGTCGTTCCCTGGGCGCTCTAGTCAGTGGAAAAACAAACAGGTTCTGAAAAGGTTCACAAGTTGAACCAACTCCGAACCAACTTTGAACCAGCACCAGTTCCGAACCAGTTCTTTTTTTTAGTGGAAAAGGGGGTACGGGTAATGCGATCTGCCACATGGTAAAATTTGAAATATTACAGGTTTTGAGACCATATTAAAGCTGGGTTCAGGTCCTTTCCAAATCTATTTATTTTATTGTTTTTCAGTAACAAAAGTTGTGGTTATCTGAAGTCGGCTGATCGCTGTGATTTTCAGAAACAGAATTTTGAGAAAAACAGGTTTAATTAACTGTCACGGGACGACTGGCACTCTTTTTCTATTGCCTTTTTTATCACTTATTTTAGTAATCATCATAGATTAAGTATCATTCGAAAGCTTCCAAACTCAAAATTCATCCTGTGAAAACCATTTTGAAATTGGCCTTTTTTTTTTTACTTAATATTAATTTAATATGTATCCTTATAACACCTAAACATGACTTACCCTTCAGAGTCGATACTGAAACATCGTCCAGTTCATCCATTGTACCTTTCTTGTAGTTTCTTTACCTGGCAGGCAGGAAAAATATCACATAATAATGTTTTTTTATTGTTACTAAAGGTTAAAATAAAGTTATGTCTTTGGTTTATAGAGAACAATGTTGTAGATTATTTCTGAAAAATTGTCAAAATCAGATTTCAAGGGATAGTTCACTTTGAAATGAATTTTTTATATGTTTTAGGTTACCTCAAGGGCATCCAAGATGTAAGTGTCTTTGTTTCCACAGTATTTTCAATTTTAATATTTGTAGGTCAAACCGTTCTTGTCTGTCAGTCATATAATGCAGGTCTATGGTCACCATCTCAAAGTGCATGCACAGAGAAGTCCAAATTAAACATGATTTAATGACTCGTAAATGTAAATACACATTGATGGCCTAAGACACGAAACGAGCAGTATGTGTGAGTAACCGAACAGTATTATATCGTTTTTACCTCGTGTAACCACAGCCATGTACAACTGATCTGCATCAGATGTCTAATGTCCAACTGATCCGAACCAGACGAGCTCTGACCGAACTGAACCATGTCCAACACTCCGCCGGAAGTGATCACTTGCGCGTGTACGTCACTCATTGTTTACACAGAGATTTCAGAAGTTTTACTTTTCACTGTAAAGATCTAAACATATTTAGTGACAATGAAAGGTAAAACTTCATTGTAAACAATGAGTGACGTAAACCCGCAAGCGATCACTTCCGGCGGAGTGTTGGACATGGTTCAGTTCGGTCAGAGCCCGTCTGATTCAGATCAGTTGGACATGGCTGTGGTTACACAAGGTAAAAACTATATAAATACTGTTCGTTTTCACACACAAACCGCTCGTATGGTGTGTCTTAGGCCATCAATGTGTACTTACATTTACGAGTCATTAAATCATGTTTAATTTGGACTTCTCTGTGCATGCTCTTGGAGGTGGTGACCATAGACCTGCATTGACTGACAGACAACAACAGTTTAAGCCGAAAAATGTCAAAATTGAAAATACTGTGGAAACAAAGACACCTACATCTTGGCCTTGAGGTAAACTAAAACATATCAAAAATTAATTTCAAAGTGAACTATCCCTTTAATTCCAGACAATTATGCCTGTGTCATGTATTGTGTTGTATTCATCATAACAAATTTAACACATTTTCAAAGCTGACTTACTGCATATAGTTTTGTGCCATATACTGTAAATATGGATTTATAGCTATATATATATATATATATATATATATATATATATATATATATATATATATATATATATATATATATATATGCATGTCTGTTTGTTGTTCTGTATTAGTCATTTTTAAGTGTACACAGATGTCGAGCATCACAAAAAAGTTTAACAAGTATCATGATCATGAGCTAACAGTACTGCGCTAAAATTCGCCAAATGCAAATGAGATTTATTCAAAATTGCTTAACTTACCTTTGTTCTCCCGGTTATTTTCTTCAGCTGATGTTTCCTAAGCACTAAATTTTGTGTTTATAACAAACAAGAGATAAAAAAACGAAGTAAGCGAGCATCTAAGTTAGATGTCTGACTATTTAAAATTGGGCCATAAGAAAAACTCGTAACTAGCATGAGTGAGACCAGTATTTGTTAAAGTTAGCTGGCTAACGACTAAATTATTGCTGGGACCAGGATGCAGCTTTAACATTCACTGTAAAATATTATTTTCAAGAAAAATATGTTTTTCTATAGTTTAAAATTCTTTGTAATGAAAAATATACCTCACCTCAGCAGAAACCAATGCCTGTTCGCGGCACTCTTCCAAGCAAACTGACAGAAGATACCACAGAAGTAATGAGGGGAAGTATGAAGTAACGTAATGCGCACTTGGTCATTTGTTAAGTAACTTTTCCATATTAGGGACGGCAAATACTGCTGTATAAATACATTATTTCGGTATGTTTGAACTATAAAGTATAGTTGTTAATTGCTAAACCCGTTTTATAAAATTTGAATTGCATTACTTTGTCAGTCTCCCCCTCCCAATTCCTGATATGGTAATTACCGATCAAAAGCGCGCAAATCATAGTCCGCCAGAATATCACATTTCGATTCCGGTTTTCTGTGATGGCGACGGTGTGACTGATCGTTGAGACCGGACTGTTTCTTTGCTCTGCTAATCGTTTACAAGTATAGTAATTTATTTTTATATGTTTGTAGAACTTTATTTGTTCATGCATAAGTGGATATTTTTATCCAGATAAATTCGCCATCATCAGCATTCATCTGCACCCACTTTTTCAACACCATGGCCTGTTGGAGGTGTGTGATTTGCTTCGTTTTTGTTGCCTTAACGTTGAAGTCTCTATTAAGCCATATTAACACAGCACATAGTCGCAGATGCAGATTTCCGTGTTATATGCGGAATTCATGGATGTACCGAAGAATACAGAGTATTCAATTCATTCTACTATCATATCAGACGAACACATGCTTTGTATCTTACGACTGGGCGCCGAAACCCTGGATGGATGACATCTACATCTGAGCCATCAAGAGTTGGAGGTGAACATTTTGATATACCAATTTTTTTGGACTGTACTACACAAACAAATGTGATGCAAAGGACCAGCAGTGAAGACAACACACCGGACACCCCAAATGAAATCTCACAGCAGGGACTTCTTGAAGATTGCCCTATTCAACGTCCTGATCATCAGGTATGATGTAACGTTAATGGTGGATGTCTGTGTTGTTTTTTAAAAGTGATCAAAGTGCTCATGGCGCGGAGAGAGTGTAAAAAATCTATGAGTGCGGATAGAACCTAGAACCTCTGAGACACGCTTGCCAAAAGTTCTGCCATTGGACCATTAAAGAGATACTCCACTTATTTTGGAAATAGGCTCATTTTACAACTCCCCCAGAGTTAAACAGTTGAGTTTTACCGTTTCCAAATGCATTCAGCTGATTTTCTGATATTTAGAAGAATATCAGTAACCAGACAGTTTCTGGTCTCATTGACTTCCATAGTAGGAAAAAAAATATAAGTCAATGAGACCAGAAACTGTCTGGTTACTGATAGTCTTCTAAATATCAGAAAATCGATCTGCATTCGAAAACGGTAAAACTCAGCTATTTAACTCGGGGAAGTTGTAAAATGAGCCTATTTCCAAAAAAGTGGAGTATCCCTTTAAAGTGCATGCGTGTAACTTTAGCATCTATGTGCCTTCACGTGAAAATATCGCCACCAACCTATATTAGATCTCATTAAATAAACACAATAAATAGATTGCTGGACGCCGGTATGTTATTGTACATAGGTACATCTGATTTATGATTTAGCATTTGTTCTAGCCCCCCATCCCCACCTGCCCTGTCCTACCCACTTTTTTAAAGCAAAGTTACGCCACTGCTACCATGATAGTGTTAGATGGCTATAGAACACTTTGTGAACTAGCCTAGTCTTACTGTGTGTTTACCTCCACAGGAAGGAACTACATTCAATGTTGCCACTACAAGTGAAAATCTTACTAGACGTGCAGCTGCATTTACCGTTAATGTCGGGAAAAATGCCACCTGTCACAGGTATTCCACTGCATGTCATTAATATTATGTTAATTTTTTTTTATTGGATTTTTTGGAGTAGTTCACTTAAAAAAAAAAAAAAATTTGCTGCTACTTTACTATGTCATTCTTTCATCAGTTAAATTAAGGTTTTTGATGAAAACATTCCAGGATTTTCTCCATATAATGGACTTCATTAGGAACCAAACGGTTCAAGGTCCAAATGAGAGTTTCAGTGCAAACTGTCTAAAGGGCTTTAAACGACACCAGACGATGAATAAGGGTCTTACTCAGCGAAGCGATCGCTCGTTTAAAAAATAAATAAATAAAAAAATCAAAGTTTAATTTAAGTTTAAGAACAGAGTACAGCAAGCATTTGAGCTTTTTTTTTTTTTTTTAATGAGCGATCGTTTCGCTTGATAAGACCCTTATTCATCGTCTGGAATCGTTTAAAGCCATCTGAACAGATTGCAGTTTGCACTGAAACTCTTTTGGACCTTGAACCATTTGGACCATTGAAGTCCATTATAGAGAGAAATCCTGGAATGTTTCATCAAAAACCTTAATTTCTTTTTGACTGAAGAAAGAAAGACATGGACATCTTGGATGACATGGGGTGAGTAAATTATCAGCAAAAGTTTTTTTAAACGTGAACTACTCCTTTAAAGGGATAGGCCACTTACAAATGAAAAAAAAATCTATCATTATTTTCTAGACCTATATGACTGACTTTCATCTGCAGAGCAGAACACAAACTAAGATTTTCATTTATTTTCATAGTATAGAAAAAAAGACTCAAACTGTTTGGTTACCAACATTCTTTAAAATATTATATTTTTTGTGTCCTACAAGTAATACAAGTTTGGAGCCACGTGAGGGTGAATAATAATTAGATTTCTAATATTGGGGTAACTATTCTGGGCTGAAAGATTATGGAAAAAAATCTAATTGCGACATTTTTATTTATTTTTTAACCAATATTGCATTGCGATTTAATATGCGATTTAAAAAAAAAAGTTCTTTACCTTCTGTATTAGTCGACAAAGACAAGCAATAAATCATTGTATAGTAGAGATGGGAATCTTTAGGCAGCTCATGATCCGATCTACTTTTTTCTTATTAATTAATCTTAATAACACTTAAAATATGTCTTTAATTTCATGTGTAAAACACATACTTTAAAAATTAAATATAAAAAAAACATTTAATTAAACCAATTACATGTTAAAGAGGCTTTTTGCAGCTTTTCCCCCAAAATAAACCTAACAATAGCCTTTTTATTTTCCCATTTATGACTCAAACATCTCCTGATGAGCATACTGACACCTTGTCCGCTTCCCAGTGGGTGCATCTATAAGCCTGTATCCTATTTTTCCTATTTTCTGTCGGGGTCGGACTTTTCCCGCACTGTCTGCGGATGTGACGTCAAGCGCGTTCATGTTAAACGTTTCAGATCACTCT
The DNA here is from genome assembly GCA_030378365.1 of Hybognathus amarus. NCBI lineage: Eukaryota > Metazoa > Chordata > Actinopteri > Cypriniformes > Leuciscidae > Hybognathus > Hybognathus amarus. The sequence continues at coordinate 156,136 of JAQIUQ010000074.1, forward strand.
GCCACCACCACTAATCAGCAACTACTGTAGCTTACACTCGAGTCGCAAGCAGAACACTTATCTCAAACAATTTATGTATTTGACTGTTCTTACCTCTGTAAACATAATGTTGACCTCCATGTAGCGGATGACGTGTGCACATACGAGTGCGCGCTGCGAGCAGAAAGGAAAAGCAGTTCTGTTTTTGGGCCACATGGTGTTTGTCGCGAGTTTCAATTTCAGGAAAACGCATGTAGCCTCTTTAAGAATTTTAAATAGGCTATGTATACTAATACAGCTTCAAAATATAAAGCTAGTAAATAAAGAGAAACAAAAAAAGCATTACAAGCAATAAACAAAGAGTGGTCTGAGTATTTAAAAGAAGGCTGTCTGAATGTTTTTCATTCAAGAGGTGGAGTGATTTCCCCCTCAGTTTAGATATGATAAGCTGCATTCACACTTATGGACATATCTCTTTTGAAATTGTAAATGTGGTTTGTCATTTTGACATGCAAGTACATTAAACCAATGAGTCGCTCACAGCCGCATGCCCGAGCGCTCTTCACAAGCAGCCTTCTCAGTGATTTTCCTAGTTTTAATTTATAAGCCAACTGCATTCCAAAAGACATAAATAATGCCTTTGTGAAGCATTTGTAAGGAAAATTCCCGCGGGAGAGAACGCGCACTGCAACGTTATAACATCAAGCAAAGCGGCAAAACCTGTGCAATGAAGCCAGCGAATGTCCTTGTAATTCGGTTCAACCCCGCACTTTATGACTGTTTCGGAAGGTTCAAGCGGTGTCTGTGTGTGTGTGTGCGCGTGTGTGTGAGAGAGAGACGAGAAAATAGAAGCAAGCAGAACACGGTTCGTTTCTAAAGCACGCGCAGCGTCATCATGCATCTGTGTAAAAACTAAGCTCAGACTCGATTCTGAAATTCTCTGAATCGATCCAGAATTGTTAGGGAGAGAATAAATAACACAATATCACATACATTAAAAATAAACTGTTCTTTTCTGAACACCAGACCGCGTAGCGTGGCAAGCTGATGCTTGATCTTGCAGATCCTTTTCTCTCGCGTGTCACGTGACCAGTGTAATCGCAGCTCTTGCGATTACAAAAACGTGTTTCATCATATCACGATATTATCACAAATGCAATTAATCGTTCAGCCCTACTACAAAGACTAAGTGCAGTAACTACGCAAACAAAGAAACAGAGAAAAAGGCCTTTAAAGTTTTTATACCAGCCAGTCAAACATGTTAGATTATGTGGTAATGGATCTCCGAAACGGGACATAATTTAACCCAGATATTTGTTCACAAGACAGAACACATGTTATAAAGCCCATTACAAGTCTTAACTAGCCTGGCTAACGCCAGACCACATATCATTGAGAATGAAACGTGATCTGGAAACCACATATAAATTTTCCCTTATTTAAGTCCTGGTTTTAAGAATGCCCATAGCCGTATTATTGGGTGCTACGAAAGTCTATCAAATGCGCCTGTCCGTCTATGAAATGCGCCTGTGCTCCCTCCCCGTTTTGTGATTGGTTCCCTATTTTCAGGGGAAATTTGGTTCATGGTATCCAGACTGCCTAGCAGCAGCGAATAAAATTGCGCTGCGGCAAGGCAGAATGGGGAAACCCAGGCTAAGTCTTAACTCAATTTTGACCAAATGTGTACTTTAGTTAACATACTAAGAATGAACAATACTTCTACAGCATTTATTAATCTTACTTAATATTAATTTTAACATTTACTAATACATCATTAAAATCAAAGGTTGTATTTACTGTGACCTAATATGAACAAACAATGAAACTAACATTAGCAAAGATGAATAAATGGACCTACAATTACAATTACTGGTTACATATCGAGCGTTTTCACCGTCACATTCTGGGCGGTAACCCGGATGAGCGGCCTTTATGGAGGCACTCGGATGTATACAACAGCATGGATTGCACTGTTTATGTACTACTGAACACATTGTTACACTAAAAAAAAACAAAAAAAAACAGAAAAAATCTGTGGTAGGTGCAAAATCACAGAGAAGGACTTATCAAGCAGGAGAGAGCGCAGTATTTTGACAAACTAAAGTTAATATGTGGTAAAGGTCCGAATGAGCTAGCTTCTCTAGCCATACTGCAATTCTTCCTTCTATTTCTTATTCCGACATCAGATGTCAGTACAAAAAGCACATGAAATCCGTTTCAAGCTACATCCATATGTGGTTTGAAATCCTATTCAAATAACTTACCAGGACACATGCTTCAGTCTCAATGATCGGATTTCGGGTGGTATGTGACTCTCACGCCACATAAAATGTAAACGTCAGTGGTTGTTAGAGTAGACATGCTGCAGAAAAATATTATTTCTGAAACATATATTGAAACCAGCGCAGACAAGAGTGCGAAAAAAAAGCTGTAACGTTACATAACACCCTCCTACAGTTCTGCAGCTCAATACGCAATATAGTCCAGCATGGTGGTGGCTACACATGTCCATGTTGTAAAAATTAAATAAGAAAACATCTCTATTGCAAATGCAAACCCTTCCATCAGTGTCAATGTCAGTGCCGTATTGCCCGGGAGCTGCATGGACTCACAAATCGGATCAGAACAGTTGCGATAAACAGTGTGGACATCAGTTTAGATCAGATTCCAATTGGATACAAAGATATTCGGATTTGGAGTTTGTAAATACAAAAAATGTTTTTATGTATATATAAGAGGGAGGGAGGGGGGCCTATATGTAGTGTAAGCATGTTATCAATAACCTTCATTGGAATATCAATGTACAAAAGCTGAACTGCAGGAATCTGTGAGGGCACTGACAAGAAAATTAGTGTACCCAGGCTTAGTAACAAAAACCCTTGTCTGATATGGTTCTTTCTTGTCTATATACTCTAAACATTACTGCTGTCAAATTGAATGATTCATCAAAGTGATTAATCAAAAAAATAAAAATAACTCAATCCTGATTGATACCTTCCTGATTCGATACCTTCCTTGTATGTACTAAGCTCAACTTGAGAGCCCTGCTATATAATTTTGAAGACAGGCAGCAGGATTGACAGAAATCACATGAACAATTTCAGTGTATATATATAATAATATTTTTTTTTTTGGGTTGTTGCATTAAATCTTACCCAGATACTATAATACTATTTTCTGATTGGCTATTGTATATCACCTTTCTTATTTTTTTGATTGGCTGATAAGTGGCGGCTCGACTGCAGAACTCCAGGGGAGACGCGCTTGATTCCTGCCGGTTCCGTAGTGAGAGCGGCGAGGTGGCATATTAAATGTATTAAAAACAGTTTTTACGCGAGATAAATACAAAAGACCGAAACGAGTGACGATCAATGCGTGACATTTTAGAGCTCTAATATAGCTAATGGCCAACAATCTTGCAGGTGTGATGCACTGTGTACAAACCGGAATGGTATATATTTAGACTTCTCATCCAACCACAATCTTCTCATCCAACCCAACCACAATGTAAGGAGTTGAAGTAAAAGGTTGGCTGAAAAAAGAATTACTCCAGTGAAGTATAGATACCCAAAATGTGTGTTTAGACAGAATGCGAGACAGAGTTATTTATTAAATTAATAAAATTCATTTTCACCAAATACAGGAATACTGGCTTCTAAACCTCAAAGAAATGCCATAATCAAGACCTCAGGGCAGAAATAAGTGAGAACACTTCACATGTGCCACTCACAGTATAGGAGTCTTTCCTTGCCATTAATTCTTGGATAACACGCGTAGGCCTACGTCTCTTTATCATATAATAATGTCTAGTGTGGTGGCTCTGTGATATATTTAAACCTACCAACTGCCGTTGCCATGATTTTTGGAATGACTGATCGCGAGAGGAAAAAAATGACATTTTAGTAAATTGCCCGAATCTGTGGTGGAAACGCGACAGCATTAAACATAGGCTAACTTTTTAGAGTTATAGTGTTCATTATACTGACCATTTCAACTCCGGAATGATTCTGGAGGAATAAGCACCGGCAACAATTAGGGTGGGAATTGGCAACAATGTGACGATTCAATATTATCGCGATATTTGGGCCACGATTCAATATTATTGCGATTCTCAATATATTGCGATACAAGCAATATATTGCGATTCATGTTCCCCATATTATTCAAAGACATCACAAAAAAATGAGCAAAATAAGACTGCTCAACTTACTTTAATTAAATGACACATTTAATTCTGTAAACATTATCTTCTACACATTAACTGAAGTGCAAAAACTTGTTCTTGAACATTCAGGACACAGGACAGGACGTAATTATTCTCTGAATAGGAGACCTCTCACATGAATGTTGAGCTCCAGGCTTGCTACGACAGTCGGCGTTGCGAGCTCAGTCGCAACACCGGTTTCATCACTTGCCCATCGCGGCAACGCAAGAACTATTTTTAAACGCAATTACCCAGTATACGAACAATCCTGCCTGTATTATCACACACACACAGAACAAACTTTTCTTTAACGCAGTTACGCAGTATCCGTTCAATCCTGCCTGCATTACACACACACATAGACTACAGAACAGATGCGCGTCAGTATTCTCTTTCGGGCTTGAACAAATCATTACACACACAAACACTGGCAAAATGTCCTCATAAGAGCTGTCTAAAATGATTCAAATAAAGTCTTAAATGAACATTTGTGAGAAAATGTCAGATCGCGTGTCAGATCGCGTCTCTCCACCGCATTGCACATGCATTAACGTGGAGCCACAGCTCGCGCTCAACGGCTGTCCGAAATTCACGCACTTGTTTTCATTCACTCCTTCAAGTGAACAGTATTAGTGGACTTAGGGAATAAGCCTAATTTACTGAATGAATGTTTAGGGGGCGATTTCAGATTCAACCTATGTTCTCAAGCAGTGAAAAATAGAGAAACCAATGAAGAAAACCGGAAAGTAAAACAGATAATTCTATAATTAAATATGCAAAAAAGATCGATTCTTGGCGCCCGTGTATCGATACAGTATTGCCACAGAAAATATCGCGATACTATGCTGTATCGAATTTTTCCCCACCCCTAGCAAAATCCGTCCTCCAACGCATGATCATGTTTTGATTCATAATATTGTGCTTGAAGAGGAGAGGCTATTCGCGTTTCCGTTGTCAGTTTGTGAGAGTAGGAGGGAGGGAAGGACAGCTCTACAATAAAATCAAAACCTGAAAATCAATGCGTGGCGGTCAGCGTTGATATCGTGGCGGGCTGCCACAAATTAATGAATGTTCGGGAAATCCTGAACTTATGTATGTGTGAGTGTACAGAATGCATGCTATTAAGGCTAAAATTGTTTATCATCTTTCAGTATTTACTGGGGATAATAAGCTTTACTTATTTCATTTTTGTACCTAATCTATAATGTCATCTTGACAACAAACACCATATGGTTTTGTGACTGAGTTTTTTTGTTTCAGAGGAACATCAACAGTATTGTCTCTGGAGTCCAGCAGTATCAAACTTCTCTTCTGAATACATTGAAGGACAGAATGAAGAGGATCTTCGAAAGACATTTCGGACAGTGTGGAGCAGCTCCAAGAGGAGGCACTGGCAACATTTGATAATTTTCAGGATCCTTTCTCCAGTATGGCCACCACATACATGCAGGACAGCACCATTCAGGAGCTTTTAACCCAGTTAAACCAGAGGAGGTAGTTATATCTCAAAGGGTTTGTAGGGTTAAGAAAGGACCATCAAGGGTTCTTGCGATTAGAAACAAAAGTTTTTACTACATTCCCCTAATTAAGAGTCTTGAACAGTTCTTGTCCAATTCCAGAATTTTAGATATGATCAGCACCACACCACAGAGCTGCGACAAAGATGAGTTTTTATATGATATTAATGATGGGAGTCTTTTCAAATCCCACCCACTGTTTTCAGTAAAACCTTCTGCTTTGCAGTTGATCTTGTACACTGATGAAATTGAGATATGCAATCCCCTGGGGTCACACGCTTCTGTACATAAATTACTGATGGTTTATTATACTTTAGGAAATATAGACCCCAAGTTTAGGTCAAAGCTTGCTGCAATCCGACTCCTTGCTATAGCAAAAGCTAAGGATATTGATGACTGTGGTGTTGATGTTGTTTTGAAAAGAATTACTGAAGACTTACAGCTGCTTTATAATGGTGTCAAAATCCAAACACAGAATGGGGAAATGGATTTATGTGGTGCTGTAGTCGCAGTATGTGGTGACACACTTGCACAACACGAGCTCGCTGGTTTCAAGGAAGGTGTTGGTTTTGCCTACAGTAAGTGTAGGCATTGTGAATGTACCTTTGAGGAAATGCAAAGAAATTTCGAACAAAGTTTCACCAAAAGGACGCTGGAAAAACACCTTAGACAGTGCCTTGAAATAGAAAGGGCTAGCACAGAATTTTTGAAATCAGCTCTCAAAACCACCTATGGAATTAACAGAAGAAGTCAGTTGATTGATTATCCAGCCTTTGACCTTATTGAGCAAACTCCACAGGATATAATGCACATCATTCTTGAGGGTGTTGCACCCATGGAAATTAAATGTGTGTTGAAATACCTTGTTCTTTCTGGACAGATGGAGTTGGACATGTTCAATTCAGCCATGCAGAGCTTTCCTTATTCATCAATAGACATACGGGACAAACCATGTCCAATCAGTGTCAATACTTTGGCATCTAATGATAACAAACTCAAACAGACGTCTGGTCAAATGCTAGTATTGTTGAAGATCAGTGCCGTTTCGTGTTAAACGGTATTGAAAAGAATGAATATGTTCAGTTTGTTTTGGACTTAATTGAGATAGTTCAAATCATTTTTGCTCCTGTTTTATCTGTGCAAAGTGTATTAAGACTGAAAACAATGATTGAACTCCATCTGATAAAGTTTAAGCAACTTTTTCCTGAGAATAATGTAATTCCTAAGCAACATTACATGCTACATCTCCCTGCTCAAATTCTTTCTCTAGGCCCTTTAATAAGGCATATGTGTATGAGATTTGAGTCAAAACACTGTTTTTTTAAACAGTGGTCATTCGAAATTGAACTACAAAAATGTCTGCAAGTCACTTGCAAACCGTAATCAACTTTTTGAAAGTTGTCAAAATGAACTTGGTACTGAGCATCCTATTTTTGTACATGAGAAGGAATTGGGACCTGTTTCAGAAGTGACAAATATGGAGTACATTACAGCAAAGATTAGAGATTTTTTGGGAATTGATGGCATTCAACATGCAGTTGAGTTTATAGATGCTGAAAAGCTAATCGATCATACATCTTATTATCTAATCAATTTCAAAAACAGTGCGTATGTTTTAACAAAATATAACCTTGATGATGTTATTGCTCTTAAAACTGGCTAATTAAACATACTGAATGAGATTTGGAAGGAGTGTGTTGACTTGATGCTGATTCTTTTTTCTTTTTTTTACTGGGTTGTAAATGTGTTGATCTTGCATAAAACCAGTATTTGTAATAAATAATGTTAATTAACAAATCCTGAGCGTGATTGAGAATTTTTTTTACTAGGCAACCTTAAAATAAGTTCTTGAAGCTAAAAAAAATATTTTAAGACTCACGGCTGACCTAAAACGATGTCTCTAGCATTAATTTAGCTTGATTTATAGGTAAACTAACTAACTTTAAGATTTACTAACCAAGTAAGAATAAATAGATTAATAATCTTTAAACCATCTGAATAATCTTACACAATCTGATCTTACATAGTGTTTTATTCTCAAAACAAGATCAATAAAATTTAACTGCTGGATATAAGATTACAAATCTTGGCTAGATGAGGAGTTTTTGCAGTGTACAGTCTACAGTGTATGGCACAAATCACGTCAGTTAAGCCTGAGGGAATGTTTTGTCATAATCGGCATGGTCACCATTATTGCATCATCTTCATTAAAAATTATAATATACCCTAAGTTGGCACAAAAAACAAAAAAAAACTAAGAGCGCTCGGTAAACTTTGTGAATGTCACGACAGAAAGCTTATCAAGTTCTCTGCATCTCCAATAAAGGAAGCCACTTGCAAATAATTTTAGGGCAATGCAAACATTTTGTGCTGTTGTTGAAGCCCGACATCAAATTCGAACATTAATGTGCATTTCCAACAAAATAATAACGTTAATGTAGTTAAATGACACCTCTCACGACGATCGTTTCACGATAAAAAAATAAATAAATCTCAGAAATTAGGTTACACTATCGCGCTGCGCTAAAGGACTTCCCGTATCAGTCGCGATCTGAATCCTGTTTACATGAAATAAGCCTGCTCGCGAGCAGGTTCAAGCTGATGGACCTGTTGCTATGACAGCAAGTCCAGGATAAGACTTCGAAGAACCAAACAATCCAAGATTATGGCAAATCGCCAACAATCAAATCCAGCTGAGTTAGCGACGTACGAAGAACCGAGCCCCTGTTCTTGAACCCTTGGGAGTATTTGTATACTTTTGGTCTCTTTTGAAAGGGGAGGCACTTTGAGGTTTGTTCCTAAACAGTTAGAATCACTGTAAGTCTTACTGGTATTGAGTAATAGAACTTTGAAAACACTAAAAAAGGATGAAAAAATTTCCGCATACATTTTTTTTGTAAACAGATGCAGATAATTATAGCTGTGAGGTATTACCTGGAAAACACAGTGTGTTCACAGCATGAAGCCTTACCAAGCCCAATTTAAAATTTTATTACAATACATTAGAAAATGATTGTTTTACATGTTTATCAAAGTGTATGTCTAGGCGTTTCCCAAAAAGGCCACTTGGAGACTCCAAATGACCCTTTGTTACCACAGACACATAACATGCTGCTATTCATGAATGCTTAACTCTACAGTCATAATTTTGGGCTGTAATGAAACGTTACACTTAGAGCTATTATAATCCTTCCAGATTCACTGTCAATAATTGCTAACACATAGTAAGTGAAGCATAAAATTATAGTGTTTTTTTTTTCTTCAATTTTTGAAACCAAACTTTCTACAAATAATAATAAAATAATAATAATAATAATACATTTTATTTATAACGCACTTTCATCCAAAGATCTCAAAGTGCTACAGGTTAAAAACAATAAAAGATAAGCAGTTCTTTAAAAAGAGAGAGAGAGAAAAAAAACATCTAAAGGGTATCAAAAGCTTTGCTAAAAAGGAATGTCTTAAGGCCTTTTTTAAAACATTCACTGGATTGAGGTGCCCTCAAGGTGTCAGGGAGTGCATTCCACAGTTTTGGGGCAGCAGCACAAAAGGCCCTATCTCTCATTGTCGTAAGTCTGGTTCTGGGTATGTGAAGGAGGTTTGAGTGAGAGGAGCGGACAGAACGGGTTGTGTTTTGTGGGTTGATAAGTTCTTTGAGGTAGGAGGGGGGGCATGACCATAGATGCACTGATGTGTGAGAAGGGAAACCTTGTACTCAATCCTGGTGGAGATGGGAAGCCAGTGGAGTGAGTGGAGAATGGGGGTAATGTGCTCATGTTTCCGCACTCTCATCAGGATCCTAGCTGCAGAGTTTTGGATGTACTGAAGCCTCTGCAGACTCTTTCTAGGAATCCCGATGAGAAGTGCGTTGCAGTAATCCAGTCTGGAGGAGACAAAGGCATGAACCAGCTTTTCAGCATCTGAGAGGGAGAGAATGGACCGGACTTTGGAGATGTTACGGAGATGAAAGAAGTCTTACACAGGTGATTTATATGGGCTTCGAAAGTAAGTTGGGGGTCCATTTTTACACCAAGATTAGTGACTGTTTGTGAGAGGGGGATGATGGTGCCAGAAAAAGTGATGCTGGTTATGGGTGATGATTTGACCTGGTGGGGAGTGCCAACCAGGATGGCTTGGGTTTTGGAGCTATTTAGTTGAAGGAAGTTGTGTTCCATCCATACCTTTATCTCCTCCAGACAAGTGATGAGTTTTGATGTGGATGACTGTGAGCCGGGGGGGGTCAGCTGTGGGTGATAGCACAGGCAAGGGACTGCCTGCTGGAGCGTTTCTGCTTGCTGCACCTCCGACGGTGCCATTTCGGGTAGCTGCAGGGTCATCAGCCGGGAGCCACCCTTCATTGATGTTTCGCTCCATTAATCCCGGAACATCTCACGGTGGTGGAGCAACAGCGGGGACGTCTCCCCGCTGCCCCCTGCAGCTTTCCCTAGGACCCTTTTTTCCCCATGCCTGATCCTTCCTTCTTAACCAAAGCCAAAAGCTTCCCTGCTCGGCCTCCTCGGCAAGGGCTTTCAGAGCATTTCTAAGTTTGAGGCCGGTAACTCCCATGCTCTTCAGGAAGCGCTGAGTGGATGTTCCCACGAACCCCCTACAGCCGACTTCCACCGGGTAGCTGACCGCTGACCACCCCGCCTCTCTGCATTCAGCTGTAAGGTCGAGGTCTCGATCTTTCTTCCTCTCGTAGGCTGCCTCCATTCCTCCCTCCCACGGGACAGTGAGCTCTGCCAAAATTACTGCCCGGGTTGTGGCAGACCAGAGAATGATGTCTGGTCGGAGGTTGGTTGTGGTGATCTCTGTTGGAAACCTGAGCTGCCGATCGAGGTCCGCTCTCAGGTTCCACTCACAACTGCCTGCCAGGGCTGATCTCTGTGGTTGCGTGATTTTTGTGGCCCCTTCTCCCTCTCTGACAAAGTGGATCGGCCATCTCTGATTTTGGTGGTAGGCGCTCCCTGGCTGCATTCCGCCCTACCCACCTCCAGGATCTCTGCCAGCTTCCGCAGGACACGGTCGTGGCGCCACCTGTACCGACCCTGGGTCAGTGCTGTCTTGCAGCTTGATAGGATGTGCTGCAGGTTAGGATTTGGGGCATTACAAAGCTGACAGCACTCCTCTGAGCCATACCACAGGCAGAGGTTGCTGGGGCTTGGGAGGGTGTCATAGGTGGACGTTATGAGGAAGCTCAGCCTGGCTTGGGGGATCTCCACATGTCAGCCCACCCTACGGTCCTGCTTATTACTCCCTCCCAGGTCGTCCAGCGTCCTTGCTGACCTTGGCTAAGGGCTTTGATCTGGTAGTTCTCCTCCTCTGTCCTGACCACCTCAGAAATCACCAGCTCTTTCCTCTCCTTCTTTGTGGCTTTGGACCACCTCTTCGGAGCAGTGCCCCACCCCAGGCCAGTTCTTCCTGACTGTGTCCTGCCAACAATCTCTTGGTGTTTTAGTCTGCTGATAGCCTGGCATTTACATAGAGCTGCGTATCATCGGCATAGCAGTGGAATGAAATTTTGTGACGGCTGATGATTTGGCCAAGTGGGGTGAGGTAGAGGATAAAGAGGATGGGCCCAAGGACTGACCCCTGGGGGACACCACAAGTAACTGTGTGTGGTTTTGATTTGGAGTGGCCCAGGGAGATGTATTCTGTCCGGTTTGTGAGGTATGATCTGCACCAACTGAGGGCAGTGTCATTTAGTCCAGTAGTGAGGTGGAGCCGGTTTAAAAGAATGCCATGGTCGACAGTATCAAATGCAGCAGAAAGGTCCAGGAGGATGAGAAAGGAGGGAGAGCCAGCATCGGATGATGTAAGGAGGTCGTTTGTGACTCTGACTAGGGCAGTCTCTGTGCTGTGTGCAGAGCGAAAACCTGACTGGAATTTTTCAAAGAGGTTATTATGATTGGGGTGATTTTGAAGGTGGGTGGCAACTGCTTTCTCAAGTACTTTTGATATGAAAGGAAGATTGGAGATGGGCCTATAGTTGGTTAGGACTTCAGGATTTAGAGTGGGTTTTTTGAGCAGTGGTGTGATTATGGCATTTTTTAAAACAGGGGGAACGTGACCAGTTTGGAGAGAATTATTTATAACAGCGGTGATCAGGGGACTTAGGACAGTGATATGGGTTTTTACCAGAAAGGTTGGGAGAGGGTCCAGGGGACAAGTGGAGGATTTCATTTTCCTAATGATGTTCTGCACCTCTTCAGATGAAATCTCAGGAAAGCAGTTTAAGGGTTTGGAGACGGTAGATTTTGGGGGGACAGCTTGGGTGGGAGGAGCAGAAAGGGCTGAGCAAATATGTGCAGTTTTTGATGTGAAGAAATCCATGAATTTATTGCACTGCTCTTCTGTAGTGGTGGTAAGTGAGGGAGATTGTGGTTTGAGAAGATGGTTTATAGTGGAAAAAAGCTGCTTGGAATTTCCTGGGCTATTTCTAATGGCATCGGAGTAAAACTGTGACCTTGCCTCATTGAGGGACTGTGCATATTTTTTTTGTTGCTCCCGGTAAATTTCTTTGTGGACAGTGAGGCCAGAGGCTCTGAAACGGCGCTCAAGGACCCGGCCTGCTGCCTTCATTTTACGAAGCCTGTCTGTGAACCAGGGTGCTGAGCAGGGTGAAGGTGACTGTTCTTGTTTTAACAGGGGCCCGGATGTCCAGGAGGCTGCTCAGATGACTGTTGTAGTAGTCCACTGCTTCGTCGGCTGATGAAAAGTGAGTGGAAAGATGCTGAAGGTCTGCTTCCAAAAGTTCTTGGTTAATATTTTTTAGTTTTCTGAAACAGATATTCCGCTTAGGCTTGGAGAGGCTGGATGGAGATGGCAAAACCATAGAAATGGCCTTGTGATCAGACACACCCAGGTCATACACCTGCAGGTTGGTGAGAGGGGCAGAGTTAGTAATGACCAGGTCCAAGGTATGCCCCCTGGTGTGTGTGGGAACACCAACAAGTTGTTTTAAATTAAAACAGTCCAGTAGTTGTAGAAATTCAGCCGCAAAATGGCAGGAGGGGGTGTCAACATGGATGTTCATATCACCTAAAATTATAAGATCAGCAGAGGATGTGCAAAATGTTGTGAGTAGATTTCACATCTCAGTGATAAATAGTGGGTTTGGTTTTGGTGGTCGGTAGATGAGGAGGAACAGCACAGGGGAAGGGGACTTGCATTTAAATGCAAGGCATTCAAATGAAGACAGTTCTGGTAATGGTTGCAGAGATAGCTCCAGATCGCTGCGATGGATAACTGACAGGCCGCCACCACGCCCTGTGCTACGAGCTTTCTGGAGATAGCTATATCCTTGGGGACAGCTCTCATTTAAAGAAGAAAATGTATTTGGTTGGTGCCAGGTCTCTGTAATGCACATATAATCCAGACCTTTATCCAGGATATGGTCATGAATGAAGCAGGATTTGTTTGTAATAGACTGTGCATTTAAGAGTTCGATTTTACTTTTTGATGATGCAACAAATCTTTGTACTGATGGTAGCAGACTGGAGTCCACTCCACGTTTTCCATTCAGCTCACTGAGAGGTGTTGCCATGGAGACGTCCAAGCGACTTATCCGGTAAAAGACAGCATTCTGATGACGTGTGCGTGGAGCGACAGTTCGCGTTGTTGACCAGAGAGCCGGGATGGTAGTGCTGTCACTCGTCTGAGAGCAGAAAAACTTTTTGCGGGAACTTCTATGGATGTAGCGCGAGCGGCGGAGAAGTCCTAGTTGTTTAATCACTGCAGTACATGCTGGAGTGAAGAAACTGTTGAGATTTACCAGCTGTTCGATGGAATAACTCAACATAGTGGTGATGCCGACGGATGGTTTCAGGCTTCCTAGATGCACTTTACGCTGGCATGGACAACTGTGTCCAGGCTGTCCAGGAGGAGACTTTTCCGGCTGCGGTAGCAGCGGCGATGACCAATTCCAGGGAGACTCCGAGCAGGTGTTTTGCTAGCGGCAACAGGTAGACCACCGCTAGACTCAAAGCTACCTGATACCTATCCAGATCCTCAATTCGGTGGTGCGGAAAGTAAACGTTATTTAAAATGTCCACTGGTTGGTGGCACGGATATTAAAAGTAATAAAAGAAAGTAAAAAAGGTATGCATTAGTTGCATTTTAAAACTTGACCGTATTTTTGCGTGACTGGAGAAGCGCGAACAGACAGCGCCTGCGTCCTCTCCTGTCCATTGAAATAAAGAGACAAAACAAGTTCTATTGAATTAAAACACTTTAATATTGGAACTCACTATAAATATATATATATATATATATATATATATATATATATATATATATATATATATATATATATATATATATATATATATATATTTGTATATATATACAACTAAGGTTGGGGCCCTTCCCCCAATGAGGTACTGTCATGACCCCCAGTATTTCTTCCTCTACTGCACTGGCTCCCAGACTTCATCTGACTCATTTTCAGATGATGGCCTGTGATATAAAACAAAAACAAGGAAATAAGTAATTTACAAAACATTTACACTGTTTCTGTATCCACACTCATATAACCAGAAACACATATGCACACAAACAACCAGGCTTATATACACTAGTTCATGAGCACACACACAACAGAAGTTAGAAGGAACACGTCTATATATATAACCTGTACATATACAATATAAACCTTTACCTGTATAAAACCTGTACATGAACACACGGATACGCGGTGCATAAGCGCACATGAACATACACACACACACACGACATATAACACACGACATAAGCTGGCAAGTACACCTCAAAACAAGCACATAATATTACCTCAGTATATGCAGTAAAATATGTTGTATAATAAAATAAAATACTTACTTGTCGAGAGTGACGTCTCCACCACCCAAAAACATCTCCTCTGCCACTGAGTCAATGGATGAAACCTCGCTATCTTCGTCTGATACATCATCCTCCGACTCATCGCTGTCACGCCGAGTACACTGCTCAATTACATCTTCTAATAAGAAGTGTGTTTTGCTGGTTTTCTTAGCCATTTTTGAACCTCGAACATTCTCTCACTCCAAAAACACGTTCAACTGTCTTTTGCGCACAGGCGCACCAGTCACTATGCAACTTTGCGCATGAACTTCAAGCATGAAAGGTTGAATCCTCTCACTAAAACAGCATGTCAATCTTTTCAGAAATTCATTGGCTATCAGAAAACACCATCATATAGTGAGGAAGAAAATAATCATTTAAACACAAACCATTTAAACACAATTGGCCTCTCAAGAAAACATCCACATGCCTCCTTTACCACGTATTTTATGAGGCTTTTAAATTGATCAGTTGATATACACGTTTTTAGTTTAAGATCTTTTTGCAAGTTATTCCATGACCAGAGTGCATAGTATGAAAATGCAGTTTTCTTCAGATCTGTTAAAACCCTGCACATTAAAAAGCAACCACTTTAGTTTAGTTTAGTTTATTTTCTTATATAGCACATTTCTACTGCCTCAAGTGCAGGGTCTCTTGGGTTGGAGGTAAATGCCAAGTTATAAAAGTGCTTTTTCAGTGCAGTTCTAAAGGAATGCAACGTGGGGATGGAGCGGATGGCGAGTGGTAAGGTATTCCATAGCCTAGGCCCAGCTATCGAAAACGCTCGGTCACCTTTCCTCTTGAGTCTGGACCGCGGCACCTGGAGCAGTAATTTATCTGCCGATCTCAGATACTTTGCTGGCTGGTGCAGAATGATTAGATCAGAAAGGTAGGAGGGTGCCAGATCATTTAAAATTTTAAAAATGAATATTAAGATCTTAAAATCGATCCGAAATCTGATTGGTAGCCAATGAAGGGACATTAGAATTGGGGTGATGCTATCTCTCTTTCTCAAGCTGGTCAAAAGTCTAGCAGCAGCGTTTTGAACCAGCAGCAATCAGTTCAGCAATGACTGAGAGAGTCCCAAATATACCACGTTACAATAGTCCAGTCTTGATGATATAAATGCGTGGATGATAGTCTCCAAATCCCTATGTGAGAGCATTGGTTTCATTTTCGCTATTAATCTTAGATAGTAGAAACTGCTTTTCACCACAGCACTTACTTGTTTAGTAAACTTTAATTCAGAGTCAACAAATACACCCAGATTTTTAGCGCAAGGGTGGATATTACTGGATAGTGGCCCCAAATAGGAAGAGATGAGTGGTGAAGAGCTAAGAGGGCCAAACACAATTGCCTCAGTTTTGCTCTCATTTAAGTGGAGACAATTCTTAGCCATCCAGCACTTTACCTCATCAAGACAGTTCACAAGATTAGAGCATGACTTATCAAGAGGGACATACATTTGAGTGTCATCAGCGTAACAGTGATATGTGATCTCATATTTCCTAAAAATAGAGCCTAAAGGTAACATATACAAGGAAAATAGTATAGGACTCAATATGGACCCTTGTGGGAGCCCACATGTTAGTGGTGCTGAATGTGATGAGTAGTTACCAATTTTTACTGATGCAGATCTATTTGAGAGATATGAATGGAACCAGCGTAAGACCACACCGCTAAGCCCAACCTCCTGGCTCTAGACGATCTAAAATAATACCGTGATGGATTGTATCAAAGGCGGCGGTTAGGTCGAGCAAAATTAGAATAGAGGATTTACCTACATCCAAAGTGCGCAAAAGGTCATTTGTCACTTTAAGGAGGACGGTTTCAGTACTATGACGGGGCCTAAATCCCGATTGAAATTTATCAAGAAGATCATGGTCTGTTAAGAATGCAGAGAGTTGGAGAAGGACGATCTTCTCCAACACTTTAGACAGAAAAGGTATTGTGGAGATAGGTCGAAAGTTATTAAACTCAGATGGATCGAGACTTGGCTTCTTCAAACATGGCCTAATCACGGTGTGCTTAAAACAGGATCATTTTAACAAGATCGATTGGAGTAAAATGTGTCAACTGAACATTATTATGGCTAGAATGGGAAGAATTAAAGGCATGATAGGTGGAAGAAGTGAGTGATTTGGAGGCGTGGTAGGTGGAGATGCTCGAGTATAGTACCTCAATCTTATTCCTAAAAAAATCAAAGAAATTGTGTACACAAATCAGGAGTAGCATCTGGATGTGAAGGAGGCTTTGTGTTAACCACATTATCAAAAGTATTAAACAGTACTTTAGGATTATGTGAATTTTTCTTTATCAAATCCGAGAAGACTTAATTTTAGCTGCTTTAACAGCAGACTGATAGGTGGACAGGTGGTTCTTGAAAATTTCAGATGAGACATGTAGCCTATCTTTTTCCATTTACGCTCTGCTTTACGGCACTCCTGCCTGAGAGCCCGGGTATGATGATTAAACCAAGGGCGAGAGCTGCGTTTAGAGCGCTTTGATTTTAGTGGTGCAACCGAGTCTGAAGATATTTGTACGTCTCATTAAACAACAAAGTAATTTCCTCAGGAGTGAGGTTAAGTGATGGGGCTTCCAAAACAGACCTTGTTAAAGACTCTGTATAGGCATTTGAAAAGTCAGTTATAGTTGAAGGCCTAATCACACGAGAGAAGTGTACATCCCTCTCGACATTAGGGGGTAGATATGGCACTATTATATTAAATATGACAGACATATGATCCAACAGGCAGCTTTGCTCAATATCAATGTTACATAATGAAAGACCACTTGGAGGAGCGTAGCTGATAACTAGCAGAATTGAGACAGAGGAGGGTACAGAGGTAAGCTGGAAGTTTACCTATCATGACTTTATATATAAAAATATACCGATGCTGTTTTCTGCGGGGTGGTCAGTGCTGTCCAACCCACCAGATCATAAAGAATGCAAAGGTGAGTGAGGGACTTTGCATTTGTAATTAAGCGTAGAGATGCATGATATACTGAATCAAGGCTCCGTAAGATGGAAGAGACTGCATGCATATATATAATATGTCACCATAATCAATCACAGACAGAAAAGTAGCTTCCACAAGTTTATTTTTGGCATTGAAAGTAAAGCTAGATTTATTTCTAAAATAAAAGCCCATCTTTACTTTGAGCTTCCTAACTAGATTAGCAATATGTACATTACATAAACGTTTGTTTTCTATCCATATACACTGTTAATTATTTCCCTGTTAAATAACAGGAAATTACTGGCAGCAGAGTTACCATTATTTTCCTGTTATTTTAACCGTTTATTCCTGTTAATGTTTTTTTTACAATGAATTCCCGTAATGTTTTTTAACAGGAATTTACTGTGAATCACAGAAAAAAACAGGAAACAACTGGCAGCAGTGTCACCATTATTTTCCTGTTAAATTACCATTTATTTTGTATCCATTAAATATTGTTAATTATTTTATAGCATATAGTAACATGTTCCACTGATTGTTATAGACAAAATCTATCTTGAGTTATTACAAGAATATAATCCATGAGATGACACTTAAGTGAAAGAAACGAATAGTTCCGTGTTGAAATGAACTTTTTTTATTGTAATACAAACACTGACAGGTAAATACTTACAAATGTAGACACACATAGATCAGACAAATCACAGAAATATACTGTATATCATGTTCATTGCTGACATCTGTGGTTGCTGGAGAAAAAAACAAAACAAAAAAACTACTGTGTCTGTCTTAAACTTACAAAGCCACTTGTGTTTGGCCATAAACCTCAACATTTAATGTTCCCTGAACTGCTAAAATCCAGCTAAAAAAACTCAAACCAAGGATATACACTGTGACTCCTGGTCACGTAAAATAATGTTACACGCAGGCTCAGATTAATCACAAACAAAGCTCATTTTTCTCACGTTCATGGCTTAAAAAGTAGGAAATACATTTTTAAATTCAAATACATTGTTATAACAAAATACTGAGCCTCAACACTTAGTGTTACCTAAACCACTAAAATTCAACATGTATGAATTCAAACCAATACTTGACAGTTAAAAGGGTTAGTTCACTTTGAAATAAATTTTTGATATGTTTAGCTTACCTCAAGGGCATCCAAGATGTAGGTGTCTTTGTTTCTACAGTATTTTCAATTTTGACATTTTTGGGTCAAACCGTTCTTGTCTGTCAGTCATATAATGGAGGTCTATGGGGTCCACCTCAAAGAGCATGCACAGAGAAGTCCAAATTAAACATGATTTAATGACTCGTAAATGTAAGTACACATTGATGGCCTAAGACACGAAAACGAGCGGTTTGTGTGAGAAAACGAACAGTATTTGTATAGTTTTTACCTTGTGTAGCAATACGTCCAACTGATCTGAATCAGTTGTCTAATGTTCCAACTGAACTGAACTGAATCATGTCCGACTGTTCTCGCGCAAGTGATCGCTTGCGTGTGTACGTCACTCATTGTTTACACAGAGATTTTGGAAGTTTTTCCTTTCACTGCGAAGATCTAAACATATTTAGATATACAGGAAATCGCAATGGAAGACGATTTCAATATATCTAAATGTGTTTAGTGAAAGGTAAAACTTCCGAAATCTCTGTGTAAGCAATGAGTGACGTACATACGCAAGCGATCACTTCCAGAGGAACGTTGGACATGATTCAGTTCGGTTCAGTTGGACATAAGACAACTGATTCAGATCAGTTGGACGTGTTGCTACACAAGGTAAAAACTGTATAAATACTGTTCGTTTTCTCACAAAAACCGCTCGTTTCATGTCTTAGATTTACGAGTCATTAAATCATGTTTAATTTGGACTTCTCTGTGCATGCTCTTTGAGGTAGTGACCATAGACCTGCATTATATGACTGACAGACAATACCGGTTTGACCCAAAAATGTCAAAATTGAAAATACTGTGGAAACAAAGACACCTACATCTTGGATGCCCTTGAGGTAAGATAAAACATATCAAAAATTAATTTCAAAGTGAACTATCCCTTTAATGGAACTCTTCATCAATAAAGAGCAATATACAATAAAAACACTGTCACTTCTTTGACCACTAACCATTTTCTCAAAGCACACAATGAGGATCCTTTGCAAAGTCTTGGGTCTGTAAATAGAGAGAGAGAGAGAGAGAGAGAGAGAGAGAGAGAGAGAGAGAGAGATGAGTTCCATAATTTCACATTTTGTATCCAAAATTATCACATTGCTTGACCTAACAATAGCTAATTTTAGAAACAGAGCACAAAACAGACAGACTAACATAAAATAATAGAAAGGGTGATGAGTATAATTATTTGAAAGAACAAAAAAAGAATGGCAAAAGAGCATGGAAGAGGAGTTCAGCATTCTAACTTAGAAAGGCGGTTGAGAATGAACATTAGAATGAATTTCCCCAGCCTCCCAAGTCATTGCCGTTTAGCATATGTGTAATGTATACATCTTACCATTTTCAAAAGAAATCCCACTGGATGTCCACGACCTTGCGGCTTTTTTTTTTTCCTCTTTACAGCCCAGTTTGGGTTTATTCCCACAAAGCATCTGAAAAATTATACACTGGTTAAAAATCTAGTAATTCACAGACTAACAGCACAACAAATGTACATGAACATGATCCCTCAACATGCACTATCTTCTTGCCTCTGCGAATTGTAAGTTGAACTAAAACTTTCTTATTTGTTTAGTTATTTGCTAAATCCCATCACCAGACCCATTGAAACCATGCTCGAGCCACAGCTAGGCCAGAAAAAATGCAGATGTTAACAGACAATATCTTACCTCTGGATGAATTCAATTATGCAGGCTGCCTCCTCTTGGTACAGTAGGTTAAAGATGTAAAAGCAGGGGAAAAAAGACAGCCCCATCACAAAGGTGGACTGGATCCCTTCGCAAACGATTTGGCCCTCAAGCCTGAGCATCCAGCACTGGAAGCGGCTTCTCGTTTCTCCTGAAAACTGTCAAATTTCTGTTTTAGTTTTCATTTTGAATACAGTTTAGTTTGATACTGTTGAATTCACTACATACAACACTTAGTCAACTGTCCTATCTAAAACCAACCATACCAAGAAGTATAAGACGATGAGTTGGAGGTATAGAGATTGAATTCTCAAGGTCAGCTGCAGTGGCATATTTCCCTAGGACATAAAACAAATTAAACAATATTAATGACATAAGACTACCAACAAGTGAGATAGCTATAGAATGAGAGATGGAGAGACACGAAGAGATAGATAAAGAGAGGGGTATAGATAGAGAGATAGAGATATAAATCCTGGGATATCATCTTGAACCGCAGTGTGATCAGGGATGGTATCCTGCATCTGCATCTGATAATAATAAAAAATAATAATAATAGGGTGAACTATACCAATGCAAAGAGAATAGCTCGTGTTCACATACTGCACTTGCCCAATTAGTAATAGCTGACTTTGCAATAACTTAGCTATAATGTTAAGCCATCAAAGACGAGCAGCTGACATGAATTTATCAAATACAGTCTTAGACCAACTAACGTTATCTACTACTAGTCTAGCATCACAAACAGAATAGATTCAAAATAGATTTATGTTAGCCGTTTGATGTTCAAGATGAATCTGCTTTAACCAGACGTACACGGCAAGAATGCCACACAAACTTGACCACGGGAATGCTGATGCGGAATTAACAGTCTTAACGTTAGCCTACTGTTTATAGATTTAGATCCTATACATAAATGGACATTAAAATAAACACATTGTTTCTAAAATTAATGGACAAACTTTCGAAATCACATACTAGGCTCATTAGCAGCTAACGTTAGCTGTTAGCGTTACTTCATTTCATGTGGTGTAAGTCCGTGGCATTTAGTTTAACTTAACGTTACATCAACATCACTGATGCTAAAACTATGTATGACTTTCAAGAAACTCACTCACCGGATTATTGTTATTTTGGTCGATGTAACCACCGCGATCTTCCGACAGACATGGATCTCCGTGTTCATTGCAGGTTCAAATGCCTTCTTCTACGCGCTCCTTCCCAGCCAGAATCCAGAAAAATACTGTATGAACATGTTATTTCAAATAGTGGCGCCGGTTTTTGCGGTTAAATAACAAGAACGAGTTGTTATTTAACAATGAGCTGTTAAATAACAAAAACGAGGTGTTATTTAACATATATTCAATAAAATTAACAGGAAGGCGCAGTTATTAAAAATAACAGGTTAATCATGTTGAAATTTGGCTGTAAATTAACAGAAACATTTAACAGTGTACCCAAGTACTTGGATGTGGGTACCCTTTCAATGGATTTACCATCAGATGAAGAAATGCTAAAATCATCAAGCAACTGTAAGCGGGCTTTTGAAAAGACCATAAACTTCGTTTTCTGAGGATTTAAAACCAATTTTAAATTGAGCAGAGCAGTTTATAATGACTGAAATGCAGTCTGAAGCTCTTTCACAGCCTGTGCTATGGAAGGAGCATGTGTATAGATGACAGTTTCATCTGCATAGAAGTGTACTTTTGCTTGAACGTCCTTACCTAAATCATATATAAAAAAGAGAATAGGTCCCAAAATAGACCCCTGGGGACCCCCTTAATATATCTCAAGAAACTCAGATTTGTGGCCCTCTGCATGGACACACTGAGACGATCTACAAAATAATTTCTAAACCATCCATCAGCATTAGGACAGAAACCAACATCCCTAAGTTTGATCAGCAACAATTCATGATCTACAGAATCAAATGGCTTGGATAGATCTACAAATAAAGCAGCGCAATGCTGTTTTCTGTCTAAGGCACAAATAAGAACATTTATTTCATTTATTTTTATTTCATTTATTTCACCAGCCTCCCGTGCACCACGGCCAAGTGTCCTGACGGATGAGGTCCTGGAATGATGGACAGAAATTTGTAGACTACTGGTCAAAATTAACCATTCATTAGCAGGGACGTGCACAGGAATTTTGAGGGGCAGTTGCTCTGACCTGAAAAAAGGGCACCCCCCTTTTCAGTTCTGATGGTAGGCTACAGGCAACTACGCATGACTATGATTGCGAAAAGGGAACATTAATTACAGTAGGGAACAGAATCTACTGCTAAACCCAGTGCCGATCCTGACCTCCCCGTGGGGCCCTAAGCAACATTCTGCTAAGGGGCCCTTCTACCTGATCTGAGATGCCATGAGCTATGTAAACCATTTGCCATTGCCACACAGTCACACCTGACACTTCAGCGCTCCCAATACAATCCTCCCTCCTTTAAACACAACAGTCAAAGAATAAGTACAACAATATATAACAGAATGAGGTTCAAACAAACAATATTTATTGAATAGAGTATTTTTTTATAGAATGTTAAGATAACAAGTGAATATTAACGTAAACATAAATAAGAAGAAAATAATAAAGTATAACCCTGAGCTTTGGCTTTTGGGATTAACTTTGGTTCTCCTTACAGCGTGATTATTTTTGGCATCAGTATGATTTTTTTTTTTATTATGCATATTGAAGCAATTCTTGATTTATGGTTATTTACTGAGGGATGTGCATCCATATTGACCAGTATGCCCAGTTAATCAACATTTAAAATTCAATATAGCATATAAATCAATAGTCAATGTCAAATTAGCAATACATTGCTTTCTATCTTGCATAATTAGAGCAGTTGTTTGGAGTTTGGAGTTGTTTGGAGTTTGAACTACACTGAGACTAGATAATCAGTGTCTTTATAATGTGTACTTTGATTGGGACTGCCATCATTCACGTGCATGTATTGTACAGTATGTCTGGTCTCCACATATTTCTGCTTGAAAAATGCGAGTTTCATTTCGTGCACGCGCATATGAACGCACCACAACACACGCGGCGCGGTTATGTTTTCCGAGCTGCAGTAAACAAACACCGTTGCACATTGTCATATTTATCAAAAACAAATGTAATAAATCTTGTAACTCTCACATTTGTCAGGCACAAAGAGATGCACTGCCTGCCCAGCTAGGTTAGCAAGACCGAAAAACATCAAACTTTGCTATCACTTAGAAAGGAGAGAACACAAGTTTACCTGATTGTTGTTCCCGCAATTCACTCTCATGGTTTTTTCTTCTTTCTATTTTCGTGACCAGAAGGATAGTTTCGCTTCATTTTGTCATGGATGTTGTATAGGCCTACACATTAATGGAACGCGACACGAGATGGAGGCGGTAATTTGCGGGGCCTTATGCACCGGTCGCGTGCAGTCTATGGTCGCGTGCATGTTTACAGTTTGCCCTTCCCTCACTGACTTTCACTTTCGGTGCCCGAATGGTATGGAAGTAATTGAGTCTTTGTGTTTTTTTTTTTTTTAATTTTTTATCTAGGCCTCTGTGAAATTCTGCATCCATTGTACGATTTTTTCGAGAGGGCATATGGGCAGTTGCCCGGGCAACCTGAGCAACCCCCCAGTGCACGTCCCTGCTTCTTTCTATTTTCATGACCAGAAGGATAGTTTCGCTTCATTTTGTAATGGATGTTGTATAGGCCTACACATTAATGGAACGCGACACGAGATGGAGGCGGTAATTTGCGGGGCCTTATGCACCGGTCGCGTGCATGTTTACAGTTTGCCCTTCCCTCACTGACTTTCACTTTCGGTGCCCGAATGGTATGGAAGTAATTGAATCTTTGCGTTTTTTTTTTTTTTTTTTTTTTTTTATCTAGGCCTCTGTGAAATTCTGCATCCATTGTACGATTTTTTTTTTCCTCGGAAGGGCAACCTGAGTCGAGAGGGCATATGGGCAGTTGCCCGGGCAACCTGAGCAACCCCCCTGTGCACGTCCCTGTTCATTAGTCTCAATAAATACAACATTAAAGCAAATAAATGAAAACTTAAAAAAATAAATAAACCAATGAAAAACGAAGTCTGTGTTATTTTAACTTACCCTTAAAACTGCCGAACAGGGTCCCGTCTCAGCTGAACAGCTCCACTAGCACTTCTGGGTCTGGGGCCAGCGTGTCAAATAGCACACGGTTTATCTCAGCCATCTTGTGCAAGACAGCACATGCCAAAATTATGTCACACACCTTCTTTGGCGAATAGAGCAATGTGCGCCCACGTGTGCCAGGCAGAGCATCTACCTTTTAGGAGCCCCCCCTGTGCCACTTTGCCTTTGTAAGGCCAGTTATGAATGTAATTTGATACTTCTGTTCTGAGTGATCATGCCCAACGCGCGTTCCGTCTGTGTTCACACAGTTGTGCAGTAAGACCATAGACCTGCTACAGTCGATGGACACAGTCGGTCTGCAAACATTTTCAGCGAATTGTAAGTGTGTCCCCCATCATTACATTAGTCTGCTATCAGTGGCTCAAACCTCCGACTCTAAAATGACGTTTTTGAATTATCAACGGAGGCATGGGATTAGAGGCGTAAGAAATTAGTCCTACATACAAGAGCGCTTTAATATCAATAACTTGACAAACGTCTTGATATGAATCATTTGAACAATGTTTTGAGGTGTGGTAACTGTACTATAAGCGGAATAATTGACTCCAGGCCGTTAAATTATCTGAAAAATAATGCACACCCGAGGTGTGCATTATTTTTCTAATAATTCAACGGCCTGTCGTCAATTATTCCTACATAATTATATATATATATATATATTAAACAACTTTTTTTATTGAACAGAGAAGCACAGGGGATACATCAAGCACAAAAATAAATAAAATAAAAACAAGAAAAAGCACAAAAAACAGTGTACTCAAAGACAAAGTAAGCAAGACAGTAAATAAGGGACAGTCGAATAATCAACAAATAACAAATCACAAAACATGTATAAAAACAGGAGGTGATGAACTCATAATTTCTTTGAGCAAAAAAGTTAGCAGCTTTCTTGTTAGCTGATAAACAAAGAGAGTCATAAAACAATTTTAATCAACACAAAAAAGTTTAAAGTTGGGCTTAGATTCAGTTACTTTACATTTATGAAGATGAAATTCACCGCATAATGTAAGCAGTTTTAATCTGTCATCCATCTCCTTTGACCCTGAGTCCCAAATCAAAAACAACACATTATAAAGAGTTTGTAATAAGCAGAAAAAAATAAGCCAGGCTACTCTTTTCCAAAACTCATTTACATAATCATATTCAAAAAACGAATGTGGTATTGTTTCAAGGTTAGAATTACAGAATGTGCAGTGTGAAGAGACGTCCAACTTAAATTTAGAAAGAAGAGAGTTACAGGGATAGTAATTTTGTAGAATTTTAAAGTGAAGCTCTTTCCACTTGTTAGGTAACAGAAACCTATTAATGCCAGTCCATGTTTTAATGGTAGAAAGAGAAGGATAATTTAATTTCCATTTGAAAAAGGCTTTGGGATGACAGCTGATCTTCCTAATAAGAAATCTTCTAATCCAAAAAAGGTTACATTTGACATTGGAAATCTCCAAACCCCCAATGGATAACTGGGGCATTTCACAGATGGATGCTCTGTAGCTACAGTATGACCTAACCATATGCAAAAGTTTAGGAGAAATAGAATTACTAACCCTGTTATAAACTGCAGGTGAGGAATTCACTCCAAAAAGATTGATAAATTCATTGTAGGAATAAAAGCTGCCATTCTTAAACAAATCCAAAACAAAAGTAACACCTTTGTCAACCCAATCCTTAATAAAGATAGATTTTTTTTTTTCCACGCCAACACGGTCTCACTCCCTACTCGTCAAATGGCTGACGCATGGTCAAGGGACCCTGGCGTCACTTTTTGACGCACTGGGTATACCTTCGGCTTCATTTTTCAACGTTGAAATTTGACGTCTCTGGGTCGATCACCACACCGCAACCCGTTGTCTGCCTTGTGGATCGAGACAACAATAAATAAAAATAAAAAGGAATATGCTACAAAAAATAAAATATGCCAGGGCGATTCAAATGCCCTCCAACTGGTGTTTGATGTTTAAAAACCCTCGCAATCAGATATCAGAGGGCCCTCAAAAGTTTAGCGCGTTCATCAGCGGTGAGTTTAACAACGCACATGGTGTGCAACCACATTCAGCGGTGAGTTTAACAACACTCAATTGCAGGTAAAACGTTATTCATAGGTAAGTTTGACCAAAGCAACGCACAACTGCAGCTAAAGCGTAATTAAAAGGTGAGTTTAACGCTCCAATGCGTGTGCAAGTCTGCAGTTTAAGCGTTTCCTTATCATTGCTTTATCTAGAGCATGCTGGATAACGTATTTTTATTGGAGGTTTGTTGATTTTAATATGCTACGATTGTGTTCTATTAATCGTTTTTTTTTTATAATTTGTATTTTTACTAAATCCTCTAAATTAATAGCGCTGACGTCACCGAATGGGAGATCCCAAGGTCCATTGCGATTTTCCACGCGGTAAGTAGAAGAGTTCATTAATTACTTATCAAATTTACTAATTTACTTATTAATTTACTTATCCAAAAACGGTTGGATCAGGACAAGAAATTGTGTTTAGAAACTTGAGATTTGCAAGGTGGCCCTTTATTATGACGAGAAATGATAGAATACATTGTAAAAAATATAGCTTTCTGCACGAAATGTGCAGGCTAGCAAAGTTAGCTAAGTTAATTGAATTCAAGTTCATTTTTGTCGCATATTATCATGTAAGGTACAATCATAGGGGAATGTAAGATTTTCAGATTTTTATTACATAGCCCTCAACTATCCAACATTATAAATGTTCAGAATGAAGAACGGTGTTGCCAGATTGGTTTTGTTTCACAGCCTAATTATTAAAAATCCATTGTATTAACAATACAAATTAATCACTACATTGTATCTCATCAACATTTTTCAATATGAAATAATAATAATTCATGTATACATAAATAATCTTGTCGTAAATGATTGACTGATTCATCTATATATATATATATATATATATATATAGTAGCTTCCAAAATAGGTGCACTCCAAAGTGCACTGTAGAAAAGTCATGGCATGGAGACTGATATAAGTGCATGCTTATTGTTACAGTGACACTAAATTAGCTAACAGTTAACCTTAAAGTTAGCTGCTCAATCGTTCTCATTGTTTTGGTAGAAAGCAATTATGCCAATAAGTTGTGTTGTGTTTCTTTACACTGTCTTAAGTGCACTCTAGAAAATGTGTGTGTGTGTGTGTGTGTGTAGATTTCAAAATGTCTCGAAAGAAGTTTAGGCCTTGCCCCTCCTGCCAAGCACCTAACCAGGTCAGGGAAAGTCGAATAAAGCATTATGTCCAATATTCAAATATGTGGTTTTAAATGTTATACATTTCTCATTATTAGGTCAATTGGACACTAAAGTATACTCCTACTAAACGACCCTGTATGATAAGTGTTCTGTGTTACAAAACAGTGATAATTTAAGGCATGTGGCTGATATCAATTTTGATTGCTTGTTTTGCACCAAATGCCATAGGCAACATTGATTTAGCCTGGGTGTCTCCTACATCTGCCACTTTCACTGTATGATAATAATAGAAATAATCCTGTGTCAATCTAGAGACGCATATTCTGAATTGCATTGTGCTTCGTGTGTTCCTCTCTTTCCTGTATACAGCCAAATTAAACTGTATTGATTCTACTTCTTCTCTGTGACTCTGTGACCTGATGTCTCACTTTGGTATACTTTTACTAACACAGGTGAGCCGCAAAACCTGCAGCTCTTGTTTAGCCATCTCCCAAAAAAGAAAGTAGCGGCCAAAAAAGTGACCCTGGACAGGAAGTGGGGGAAGGGTCCTAAAAAACAGAAATGCAGGAAGAGTGGTGGACTCTGCCCATATTGCAGTAAGTAGAAATGCTCATATTTCATTAAGCAATATGATTCACTTTCATTAATATTTTATGATAGGCCAAGGGCCTCATGTTACAAAAATTAAGTTTAATTTGTCATTGAATGAATTTGAGGTCGTCATAAAATGCATTGGTGTAACATATTATTTTAATTAATTTGTAATTTGCTTGACATGCAAAGAATAGACTTTCTTTTTGGCCAGGCGCTCATGTACATTTGTTTACATATACAACCGGCTACATTGCAAATATAATCTTAGTACCACACAGGTACTTCAGTATGCGTGTTACTGAAGTTTCTGTCTCAGCTAAAGACAGATCACAGAATTCAGACCTAGAATCACTATTAAAGACAGTATTGCATGATTATGTAAGTAGATAACATGCTCCTACCTTGCACTACCACCTCTAACATGTGAATATTTCATCGCACACCTATAGTGCCTTGCGCTGTGTTAATTTTAGAGAAAGTGCATGATGATGTGGCAAAATAACTCAGGACATGTGTGAAAGCCATGCTGTGTGCAACATATGTGTTGTTAAAAGCGAGGCCATATTCCTAGTGTCCTATTTCAAAGACACAACTTAAAAAAAATAATTTGAATTACTACAGGGGAGATTAATGTTGGGGTAAAAGTGGAAAGGATTCGACCATACCTACTGGAGTAGGACCGAGACCAGGTTCTGTAGTGCAGCTGGCTATTTTATGTCCGTTAAACATTTTCAGTGTCTGGATCAGGTGGATAGGTGGCCATAAAGAGGTAGTCCAGTCAAAATGTATTTTTATCATATTTTGTTTTGTGTGTGTCCAATCAATATAATTATTTTTGAAAGGTGTCAGGACTTTTAGTGTTCCCTTTAGAATTCCCAGATTGCTAACTACACCAGCATCCAGCACAACATTAGATGAATATTGGTTGTATAACGCAGGGGTTCTCAAACTGTTTGTGCCAAGGACCCTTTGTATGGGAGAACAATTTCCAAGGAACCCCTCATAATCAAAACAATTAAGGATATGCTTGCTACCATTTGTATTCTTTGATGCCATTTTTATTCTATAATTATATGAATTTTTATTATATAATTATATAAAAAAAGTTCACTATTCCGTGTTTTCTAGCTGGTGTGTACTTACTTGGTCTTTAGTCAACTTTGGATTTTAAATCACTTGATGTGGACTGACTCATTTATCCATGTTCAACAGCTATCTTAATGGCAAATAAGCCAAGCTAAGCAGCAGGAAGAATGGTTCATCATGACCTGAGTGAAGTTATTCAATTGATTCACAACAGATTGACTTGATAAATCATTTTAAAAAAAAGTTCAATGTTAATGTTTTAATTTATTAGTGCATTCATAATTAAGATTTTATATGTAGATTCTAGATCATTACATTGTAATTGATAAGCATTTTTTTAACGATTAAGCACAACTTTCTCATTCAAAGCAAATCCACTTTGAGAACCACTGGGATAGAGTACATATTTCACAAGTTCACACTTACATCAATTTAACAGAGTAGAGATTATGAGTATTTGGCATGCTGTCCGGGGAGGTCTCCGAGCTCAGGATTTTTGCCTGAACCCAGAGTACTTCCCCCATTGTTATAAAATTATTTGGGGTTAGAAGTGAGGAGATGGGGTGGTGGAGCGATGCTGTCAAACTGTCAACGGACAGAGGCAAGCTAAGTTATATATACACCTCTTAACTCTTTGATTGGATTGATTAGCGGAGTTAGCTCCACTCGTGTCTAACTAGGTTTAATTATCTGAACGTGCTCCTCCTGAACTTTGTTAATAAAACATCATGTAATGTTGTTTCTAATGAGAAAAGCTATTAAGGTTGGTCATGTAAGTTTTGTGCCTAACCTGTATATTAGAAACAGTAGCACTAATGTATTTAATGCAAATTTGTTTACCAATTGGGTGGAAAGTAATGCAGTGGGAATAACTAATGTTTGCTGTCTGCATTTATTTATTTCAGGTGAAAAAACTAAGTGCATTGGGCTATGTCCCAATTCTATTTTTGGCAAAGAAAGATAAGGCCTCTGGAAAGTGGGTGTCTGATGTGGTGACCCATCTGCTACCCACTGAGGACAATCTAAAAATTGTGGCCACCATGAGAAAGGCCTACAATTTTGTATTGATCAAAGAAGGTAGGATTTGTGTAATTTAAGTCATGCCTGTTTTTTTTATGATGGTGAAATATTGAAAATTAACATACTCATGCAATATTGTAGGGAACTCCACGACGACATTGCCCGAGTCCACACCCTCAGGCTCAGCCCGCCCAGCCCGATCCACACCCTCAGGCTCAGCCCGCCCAGCCCAATCCACACCCCTCAGGCCCAGCACGATCCACACCCTCAGGCCCAGCCCGATCCACACCCTCAGGCCCAGCCCGATCCACACCCTTAGGCCCAGCCCGATCCACACCCTCAGGCCCACCCCGATCCACACCCTCAGACCCAGCCCGATCCACACCCTCAGGCTCAGCCCGCCCAGCCCAATCCACACCCTCAGGCCCAGCGCGATCCACACCCTCAGGCCCAGCCCGATCCACACCCTCAGACCCAGCCCGAATCCACACCCTCAGGCTCAGCCCGCCCAGCCCGATCCACACCCTCAGGCCCAGCGCGATCCACACCCTCAGGCCCAGCCCGATCCACACCCTCAGGCTCAGCCCGCCCAGCCCCGATCCACACCCTCAGGCCCAGCGCGATCCACACCCTCAGGCCCAGCCCGATCCACACCCTCAGGCTCAGCCCGCCCAGCCCGATCCACACCCTCAGGCCCAGCGCGATCCACACCCTCAGGCCCAGCCCGATCCTCAACCTCAGGCCCAGCCCGATCCACACCCTCAGGCCCAGGAAAAGGAGACATTTTATATTTTAGATTTACACCCTGTCTCTCTCCCTGTGAAGGAACAACCCCCCCCCCCAAAAAAAAAGAAAGTGTAAGTTAACTGTGGTCTTAGCACACTATGTATGATTTTCTCCTTTTTGTAATCACTATTCATGAAATACAGAAACCTTTAGGTGTATTTAAGTGCAGTCAATAACCATAGTTAATAGTGAGTAATTTTCAGTGGCCAGTCTGATACACAAAGGAGTTTGTCCTAGCATGCATACCTTTCAGTACTGAACACGCACACTCTAGGAGTAAAGCAATGAGCAATACACACTTGAGGAGAGATGAATACACACACACTCACGCACACATCACTGGGAAGCCCAAGTAGCTTATCCCCCAATCACTGTTCACAATATGCTTCAATAACTTTAGGCCCTGGCAGTAGGATAATTAGGCTAAATTTTGGCTATGAAATCACAGAATCTATTGGCTAAAGAGCAGTTCATTCTAGGAACTATAACCATAACGATAATAGCCTCCAGACTGACCAGCTATAAGCAAATTCTCACCTTGTGTTAATAAATGTGATGGCTAAGATGTGATAGGTTCTAATTGGTTGTTAGCTCTTCTTTTTATTGTTCTCAAAATCGCTTTAAAAGCGATCCCCAACAATATTGTTCTCAATCTCGTTATAGTTTAACATATTAATGAGAACAATATTTTTTTATATAATTATCATTTTTGGTGTGAATAGCCCTTTATATGTGTATTCTTCAGTTATTGAGCTGTATTTTCTGACGTTTTCAAAGTTCAAGGACAATGCTTAAAGTTGTTCCCCAGGTTTTATGAAACTTTAAGTTTAATTTCAAGTTTTTTTTTTACATTTATGGTTAATTAATATTATTATTATTATTGTCATTTTAAGGTTGCCGGAAATGTAGTAGGCAAAAAGTTTTCAAATATGACTCCATAACAGGACGAAGGATAAATGAGGTAAGAAATATATTTTTCATTAGGCTGTCTGATCATCTCTCCATTGTCTGAGGCTCATCTGGCATTTCACATATCACAAAATACTGACCATTAAAGCATTGGTAATTTGAGTCCATTTAAGTTCAACTCAGCCCCAAAAATTATGAAATTCAAAACCTGATTATATGTTTTTGTCTTTCTGTAGGGGCAAGAGGAAGTAAGGGTGAAATGGTTACCTTGCTCTGCATGGTAAGTACTGCTTTATATTGGTTTATTGCCTTCATACATGTACTCTGTTTCCACTTTTTACCATCTCATAGGTAGTGGATAAAGGTTGAAATTTATATTGTAGCACACACACTAGGGCTGGGCGATATATCGACACAATATTATTATGCGCACCTAATCAGTAAAGCCGGTTCCTTGATTAGCAGTAAATCACCTTCACATGCTTTCAGATGGCCGATATGAGTGTTAAAGTTAATGAGATAATTAAGCGATTAATTTAGTGATGATTGAGCATTAATTGAAGACACCTGATGATCACAAGCAGAATCGCTGAAGACATGTGAAATTGTAAGCCACCGTTATGGAGATCAGTGTCTGCTTTAGTTGGGCTCTTGACACTTATATATTTAACTTTATATTTTAATATACTGTTGCATCTGAGTTATATCTGTCAGATGAACAAAGATAAACAATTATAATACGATGTTGGTCACATAATGACACTCATCATTTTAAATTCATGTTTGTGATTTATACTGTTTGGTTCGTGTATAAATGAGATTCTGCATAAATATCCAGAATGTTGAATATAATAATTTCTTAAACATTGTTTAAAAAAAAATCCTTCTGTAAGGCACACACAGACCTCAAGATTCAGTCAATGCTCCTCAACAACGGTGACGAGTAGAATATTCAATTAGGAAAAGTAAATTACATAGACAATTCAGATCATAATTTATTCATACCGCAATGCATGATGGGAGCCATTAATGAGTTGTGATTGGTGGCAACAAGGTCACCACGGTTGAGACAGACAGTCTGATTATTGAGCTCTGTGTTTCTAAATAAAGAAACCATTGTTTTGATCAGAATATTTTAGGTTATAAGAATAATAAAAATATGCAGTAGAAACACAAAACTGTTGTTAACAAGTTATATCAAATACTTTGAATAAATTTAATTTTTCAGATCACGGCTTGTTTATGTCAAAACATAACCAACACTATCAGAACACAGCTGTCTTTGTTCATTTGACTGTTATAAATCAATAACAGCAGACAAATAAAGTTTAAAGTGAAAGTATAAGTGTCAAGAGCCCAACTAAAGCAGACATTCATCTCCATAACGGTGACCTGAAATTTCAGTTTTCTCCTTCAGTGATTCTGCTTGTGATCATCAGGTGTCTTCAATAATGCTCAATCATCACTCATTTAATCACTTAATTATCTCAATAACTTTAACACTCTTGAATGTGGACTCATATACACTCAGGTGTGTTTAATACAGGAGATTTTGTCGTGACTAAGAGCCGTAATTAACTGACAAGCTGAGCCATATCGGATTAAATATCGCTATCGATATGTCCTCGATATTAACGCGATATGGCTCAGCTTGTCAGTGATCTACGGCTCTTTGTAGTAAATGCCGCTCCATCTGAAAGCAGGTGAAGGTGATTTACTGCTAATCAAGGAACCGGCTTTACTGATTAGATGCGCATAACAATATCGTTCGATATATCGCCCAGCCCTAACACACACCTTTAAATGTACAGGTGGGTCTCAAAGTTATGCAACCAAAAAGAAGCGTTGAGAGAATTGTCATGTCCACTAGGTTTTAGGTCCAGCATCAATGCAGCCTTCTACCTGGAGATTTTAGAGCATGGATCTATCTGCTGACGAGCTTTACGTACATGCTGATATCCTTTTCCAGCAGGACTCTCTAGATTGAAAAAGCGTCAATGCAATTTTTTATATCATTTCTCATGTAACGAGTTTGACAGTATATTGTATGATTCTTTGGCTAGCAGTTGTGGAATAGACATAACCAGAAAGACTACACGTCGTATATGTGACGTCGCCGCATAACACATTTTCCCTCCACAAATCACGGTTCTATAATTTAAGGAATTAGGTCGAGATGCCTGTGTGTTTTGTACCCAAATGTCACCATCCAAACAATGGTTTGTTTAGCGGGATCCTTGTGCTAGTATATCAAACGCGTCGAAAGCAGCGAAGAGTTGTAGTCCACAAAGTGCTCTCACACAAAGTCTAACCGTATGCAAATTCTACCCGCTAAATTGTAGCATTCTTTACATGAAAAATATTTAAAAAATTCACAGACAACATATGTTCACATTCATTGCAAAATTCAAACGGGATTAGAAAATAATTATTTTCTCTCATTCACTTGCATTGACGATTTTTCAACCTAGAGGTCCAGTGGGGTTAGCTGAAGGGGCGGGACTTACCAGCTCTACAGAGAGGACAATGATAGAAACCAAACCCAACATTACAGACAACTCCAAGGTCACTATCAAAGCAACACACCTCAGCAATGCCATACACTGATGGCCTCCACACCACACCACACTGATGCAGTAATTTCTGTAAAAGCAGCCACACCAAGTATAGAGTGTATGCATTAACAGTTTTTGATAAGTCAGATTTGTTCATTTATTTTCGAAAGGTCGACATTTCTGCATTCCTCTTTATTATAATGTAGTTTATTTATTTAGTTATTTTTGGTTTTCATGAGCTGTAATGAAGATTAAATCAACAAAAATTGCTTCAAATGTTGCACATTATTGTAATTGTAGACCCATAGGGTGGATTAAATGCAGTGTCAAATATTGTCTCTTTTCAGTACTATGCATAATTCCCCTGGTGTAATGTCTATGTAGGAGGCAGACCTTCTCCAATATATTGGCAGAACATCAGTATTGGCCAAGATCATCCTTGTTGACTGATGTCAGCAATTGACTTTCTATGACTTTATCTATGAGAGTGGCTGATGTTTATCTGTTACATTTCATCAAGCACTATATATGTATATGTTTTATAAAAACAATGAAATACAACACCGCACAATATTTTTAGAAAATATTTATGATATGAAACTATTGTTAAAATGGCTCCTGTTTTTCACTGTTCTAATGTTATTTTTTACTGATACTTACAGTGGAAAAATCTGGGAGGAGACATGGGAGCCGGTCTGCCAGTTCTCCTCAGGTGCCAACCATGTGTAATGTCACACATTGATCTGTAATTCAATGAGTTAAACCTGCTATGAGATGTCAAGTTTGCCGTTACGGGCCCAGCCATCCTGATTGCGGATGTTGACTACTTTAGATGAGGAGGAGCCGCGTTACACACTTTCAATGGTTTCCACCCAAACATGCTGTCATGCT
Organism: Hybognathus amarus; assembly: GCA_030378365.1. Classification (NCBI taxonomy): domain Eukaryota; kingdom Metazoa; phylum Chordata; class Actinopteri; order Cypriniformes; family Leuciscidae; genus Hybognathus; species Hybognathus amarus. Next base: position 191,707 of record JAQIUQ010000074.1, read on the forward strand.
GTTTTATTTATTTATTTATTTTTTATTATTATTGATTTTTGTTAAAAGCTGTGTTCAAATAAATCGATGTATACCTTTATCTCTGTTTGTCTTTCTATTCACCTTGTGGTTTAGCCAATCATCTGAAGTCTTCAATGCATCAAATGATATATTGTAATGTGATGCACAAAGTATGTAGGTGTCACGGCTGTAGTGCGGAGAGAAGAGCGAGGAGACGGGATACAAGTGAAGAGTAGTTTAATTCCAAAAAGGACAAAAGAACAGGAGCACTCACAGGCAGCATAAACTTGCGTGGAAACACAAACATTGACAGACAAGGACTGAGGGCAAACACAGGGCTTAAATGAACGGAGACTGAGGGGATAATTAATAGAACACAGGTGATAGGAATTGATAATCAACACAGAGCGGAAACATGAACAGGACTAAACCAACAGTACAATGACGGGGGAACCAAAAGAGACAAACTGTGACAGTAGGAAGGTGGGACATGTTTTCATTCATATTAATTGACACCATTAAGGAGCCGTTGATTCCACCAGCTAAACCATACATTTTCTGTATAACGTGTAGCTGAGGTAGGCAGGGGTGGATAAATGAACAGGCTTACCAGGACCAGAGGTCAAGAGGGTCCAGAAGCCTCAAAAAATGCTCTATGTATTCAAGTCTACCCCAGATGGGTGAAAGCAGAAGACTATATATATATATATATATATATATATATATATATATATATATATTATATATATTTATATATATATAAATTACTTTTGTTATTTCAGTCTATATGGGCCAAGCTGGGTTTCTTGTTTATATTTTTAAAATTGTCATTATTCATTTAGATGTTGTCATGGTATTTATTTACTTTAATATTTCGCTCTCATTAAAGGTGAAATATTACAGTATGCTGTAATACAGAACATATGATCCGAGCTAGACGCAGAGATTCCACAATGATATGCGGGCATTCATTCATAGAATCGGACAGCTGGTCAGCTAAATGTACAGGTGGGTCTCCAGTACACGCCAGTATCGCTTTAATGTACATAATATACAATCATTGGTTGTCACCAGCAAAAACATAACAACAGCCGTAATACCAGAGAAGACTTTGTTAATACCGATTACCGACCGAAGACTCCGGAAGTGACGTGGTAGATAAAAAAAATACATACGATTACACCATGATCATTCATTGCTATTGGGTGTTCAATTTGTTTAATGCTTTTTTTTAAATGTTCTAGATTTCTAAGAAATGTGTTTTTGCACTATTGTAAAACATTTCTTGAATTAAAAAGATAAAAAAAATACACAGTATTTGTAATATTGATGTTTTTGTCTAACATTGTATTTGAGGATTTAAACAATAAAGATAACAAACCTAATAAAATAGTTTAATGTATTTGTCTCATGTATTGTGTGCTCGTTGACCCGTGGGAATCTGAAATGGATGTCCCCCCACCCCCACCCTGGAATAAACACCCCACCCTGGAATAAACTACACATAAGCACATGCTTTGTAACAGCTAATGTGGCGCGTCTCCTATGGGAGTTGTAGTTTTATAGTTTAAGTATATTGGTATACCCATTTCTCACAAATAGAAGTTAAAAGTGTAAAATTTTGGATACACCCTGTGTTTTTTGGGGATGGGGAACACACTGGTGTTATCAGATTTCAAAGAAATAATCGTTAAATAGGTGAGACAGATTATTTCCATATTTGACAGTGCTTATACAGTGGGTAAACATTGGTGACCATATCTACATGACTGCAGAGGCCCAGAGCTTTATATATAAATGCTGGTCTTGTGTTTAGCACCTTCTGTTGCAAAATTACAAACCAAGATGGACTGGGTTCAAGGTTCAGAGGTCAATATTTCAAAGCAGGAGTAATGTATCCTCTTCAGACTGAAAAATGTTACTCTTCAGGTTGAGACCTTTCCAACGATGTGTTTGCTATAGTCCCAGAACAACATTTTAATTTGTACACATTATGGTTTGCAGATGATCAACTTTGGGCGATAGCCTCCTTTATTGTCCCCAGAGGGATCTTTACCTTGAGGTCAAATGCTTCACACATAACAAATGACTTATTGTTTTATCATACAGCTGACATATACTTACAAAAACAAACAAACAAAAAACATAAACATAGTGATATATAGTCAATCTAAAGCACATCACACAACAACAATCTATTGCTCATCTTTCACAAACAGTGACAAGAGCAACACACAACCATTTGCATTGCATCATGAAGCTATTACACAACCAGCCAACATTATTTAAAGTTTAAATTGAGGTAGGTCCAAATTGTGCTATAGTTTATGTATAGTTAAATGTATAGTATAGTTATAGTATAGTTTATGTATAGTTTGTGCTATAGAAATGTTAAGTTTAGATTGGGGTACCCAAATCTTCTGCCAGAGGATAAGAGCTCCCCACTAAGCAAAATGATGTCCAAAAGACGTCTTTTCAACGTCTTTGTCACCAAAAGTCTGACAGATTGAAAAGACGTCCACTGAGGGCCGGAATGAGAGTTTTATGACGTCTTTTTTGACAGGTTCTGGACGTCTGAAAAAGACGTTAATGGATCCTTCGTACAAGGTTAAAAACTAGTTCAAATGTGGCCATTTTCAACATTATGGTCTCATTTAGACAATTTCTGGACCAAATAAACACTCTCAGGATACATTAAATTAAAATTCATGTTTATGTCAATGTAATTTCCTAACATTGTTTAGATGGTGATATTATTTAATTTTAAGTCACACATTGTGGTGATCAGTGTTTGCTTTAGTTGGGCTCTTGGTCCCAATAATTTGTACTCTAACTTTTCTTTGGCTGTTGTAACTGTGTGTTTGAATAACACCATTGTTGTGACTGAGTAAGCCAAGAAAATTGGCTCCCATCAGCTCCTTGTTGTTGTTGATGATGATGATGAAATCAACATAAAGTGGGCATTTAATGTTGTGTTTATACTTTTGTGTTTGTATCTGGAGTTAATAACCACTAATGTTGTGGAACTTGCATTATTTGGGCTAATGGCATGGAAGTTGAACAAAAAGCAAATTTACACAATGTATTGAGAAAATGTACCATATAGTCACACACAGACATCAATATTTTGCATATGATTCACAAAAATGGTGACAATAAATAAAAAATGCTTCATACTGCAATGCATGATGAGTAGCTTTCATAGTACAAAACATCCTCGAGTTTCCAGGCTTTTTTGTTTTGGTTGTCACCGTCGTTGAGAGTCATATCCAAAATCTTGATATCTGTGTGTGACTATGTGATTCACTTTCTTAAAACATATTGTACGCAGTGGTCATTATAAAGTTACTGGTCCAAATAATACAGTTCCACAAGATGAATAATTATAAATTTCAGATATAAAAACAAAGGTTTAGATGTTGTTTAATGCTTGCATTGTGTTGATTTTGTCACCATCAATAAAGAGCTGAAGACAGCTGATTTTTTATTTTCTTGGCTTTCTCTGCATTATCAATGTTGTTATGCAAACAGTTACAAAAGCTAAAGTAAGAAGAATTGGGACCAAGAGCCCAACTAAAGCAAACACTGATCACCACAATGGTGATTTAAAATGAAACAAATATCACCATCTAAACCACATCTAAACAATGTAAATAAACATGAGTTTTAATTTAATGCATCCTGAGAAGTGTTTATTTGGTCCAGAAACAGTTTAAATTGTCTAAATGAGACCATAAGTTATGTTGAAAACATGTCCACAATGGCCACATTTGAACTAGTTTTTAACCTTTACCTCTATATCGGACGTGCAGAACACGTCAAAAAAAGACGTCATAAAAACTTTCATTCCGGCCCCTCAGTGGACGTCTTTTCAACGTCCGACTTTTGTGACAAAGACGTTGAAAAGACGTCTTTTGGACATCATTTTGCTCAGTGGGTCACTTGGTATGGTATCTCACAGGTAGGTCCTTCAGGGTCGCATGGAGAGGCGAGGTATCCAAAGCACAACAACTGACCACAGGGGTTCCCCAGGGTTCAGTGCTTCGACCCCTCCTCTTCTCCATTTACACCACATCACGGGACCCATCATACAGGCACATGGTTTCTCATATCATTGCTATGCTGATGACATCCAGCTCTACCTCTCATTTCAACAAGATAATTCCACAGTAGCTGCACGAATCTCTGTCTGTCTAACTGTCTTGCTGATATCTCGGCATGGATGAAGGAACATCACCTGCAGCTCAACCTGGCTAAGAATGAGCTTCTCGTCCTCCCCGCCAATCCGTCTCTACAGCAAGACTTCACTATCCAGCTAGATTCTTCCTCAATCACCCCATCAAGGTCGGTCAGAAATCTTGGAGTGATCTTTGATGATCAGCTGACCAAAGACCATATTACAAAGACAGCTCAATCATGCAGGTTTAAAATACATAACATCAGGAAGATCAGGCCTTTCCTAACTGAGCAGGCGACACAGCTTCTTGTCCAGGCCCTGGTCATCTCTAGGCTTGATTACTGCAATGCTCTTCTGGCTGGACTTCCATCTTGTGCAACTAAACCTCTACAAATGATCCAGAATGCTGCAGCTCGTCTTGTCTTCAACGAGCCCAAAAGGGGCCCTCAGTCACTCCTCTGTTCATCTCTCTGCACTGGCTGCCATTCGCTGCTCCATTTCTTGCCTCCTCACGATGACTTGTTTGGTTTAGTCCTAAGATAAGAGTCGCTTTGGATAAAAGTGTCAGCTAAATGACAAAATGTGAAATGTAAATGTAATGCCTTGTTTCCACTGAGGGGTACGGTGCGGTACAGTTCAGTATGGGTCAGGTGAGTCGGGTACACCATGATCAGGCTTGCGTTTCCACCGCCAACAGTACCCCACTTGATAGGCATGGTGTTTGCTGGAAAGAAGCGATCGACGTAATTTTCGCGTGAAGAAAGCGACTTAGTAAACAACAATGGATGACAGACAGCAGATCTTGTTCTTGCTTTTCTCGGCATGTTTGTCACTAGAAACAAGCGCTGGCATTAGGCGTTTCTCAATACTCAGGAGAATGATCCCGAGGACGCGAGTCCAGTAATTCTGCTAATGGAACAGCGCGTTCTTGACGCGCACTGCAACTCGCTCTGGCTCTGAGTCTCCGGTTATCTCTGTATGTTCATTTTAGGCAACAATAAAACGAAATATGTTATAAAACACCACTCTGCTTCTTTTCGATTTCATTTCAATACATTTTAAACATTATAAAGCACACAAATGAGGTTCAGGCAACGCATAGCCGAATTATATTCACTGCATACATGTAACGTTATATATTTATTACAAAACTAAATATAAAACACAACCTGCATCTATTTGTTTAAATTTAAAAATATTAAACATATTCCAGGCAATATGTGATGTAATGTATTGCATATCGCATTGGTAAAAATGTTGCAATAAACATAGATGATCTTATAAAATAAAATAAAAATGACAAAACTATCTCTTTTTGTCAAATTTCAGTTTATCAATAATAGCCATTATAAAAGTTGCCTACAAGTAAAAAGTACAAAAAGATTTAAGTTACTGTAAAGCTTTAATAACATAAAGAAACAATTCAGTCAGTCAAATATACAAATTCAGCGCTCAAAGATAATGAAACTTCACTTCCTTCTGCCAAAACTATTGGCAGGGAACGAATTATAGATTCAGCAGACCGAAGATCACCTGTTAGGTTTATACAAGATGAATTATATCTCATGTTTAATCACTACACAGAGACGTCCGAGTCAGCGGCAAACGATCAGAACGACTAGCCGAGGAAAGGCTGTTCAGGCGGGGAGCATAAGCACGGAGCGTGCCGGTGATCCGCTTGAAATGGATCTCAGTCAATTGATCATATATCTATAAATAAACCACAGATTTGAGCTTTAAAAAACTACTTTCTCGCCTGAAAAACTCTTAAAACTACAGTTCGTGACACAATAACAGCAGTATTTATATTTCAAATGTATGCTTCTAATGCTCTTGTAGCACGCGCGAGTGACGATACTCTGTCCACCAATCACCGTTCTGCAGTGAGTCTAGCTCCACCTTTTAGTACCCTTTCACTGTGCTCAGGTACCCCAACGAAAGGGTACCCAAAATAGTAGTACGGTTACGTTCAGCTTTTTGGTACCATTCACAACTTTTGGCGGTAGAAGCGCAAATAAATGGGTACCGAACCGAACCGTACCAGTACCACTCAGATGGAAGCGAGGCATAAAATGTATGTAAAATAAGATGGATTAGACCACATTCTTTATGCTTGCCTGGAGAGACTGGTTTCTATACTTCTCCACAACCTTCATGACAGTCATAATTAAAATACTACTGTAATGCAGCCTTGTTTAACATCAAACCCTCTCAATTTCAGCTGTGAGTATTTGCTCTGATAACACCCACTTTCAACACGGGCCTTCCAGCCAATATTGTCCATATACACCCCAAGGTGCCTGTAGGAGCAGAGCTGATGGATTGGTTCATCATTTATGACTTCTTCTAATACCTTCTGACCCATGTCAAGACTTCCTTTCATCAACTTCTGAAATGGTTGAATGAGATGTGCGAGTTGTGTCTATACTTCGCACATCTCTTTCACTGAGGCTTGTGCCGCTGTAACCGAGGAAGAATATGCACAAAAATGCCAAAACACGGACTGTACACTGTTTGTACACTAACCCTAACCCATAAATTGAAAATTCAAAAAAGTAATTCATTTAAATTTTAACACAACTAATAATGCAGTATGATTTTAAATCAAAGTCCCACCCATAATTATGCTCATGTTTGTTCCCCTTTAGTCTTTGCTATTAACATTTATCAACCACAAGAAAAATTTTAAAACCAACCACGAAATTGCTTTTTCAAATAACTATGCGTGGAAAAAAAAATGCTTCACTTTTATAGTTTTATTTATTTATTTCAACACAGTACAACAAATACAAATTAATCAGAACAAGCCATTAGGCTGTATTTTTAAATGCTCAACTGTATTATATATATATGTGTGTGTGTGTGTGTGTGTGTGTGTATATATATATATATATATATATATATATATATATATATATAGTATATAAGGCAAATCAAAAGTGCTTTAGGTCTTAGGAATGTTAGTTTCTAAAACAAGTCTTGAAGTAATTCAGACGACACTTCCCAATTAAACATCAAAATTCAGAAAAATTGGTTTGTGTGTATATAATAACCACTATAATGTCTATAATTAAGTCATTTTCAAGTTTTGGGCCAGTTTTTGATTTGATCTGAACCTCTATGTACCTTCACTGCACATGAGAAGCAGTTGAATAAATCCTGTCAAATACTACAGAGACCATCTGTGGCAGTTGAGTTGATGCAAGAGTCCAAATTAAAATAAAAAAAGGGTTATATGTCCATGTAACACTGTCAGAAAACTCAGATTTGCAACAGCAGATGACATCAGTGGAATTATGTTTATTATTACTAGTAAAGTACTCATATTTACACCTTCCTGTAAACTTGCTTCTACCATAAACAAAAGAGGACTATTGAAAAACAGTTACTTAAATTAATTTCAGTTTGTATGACTACATTCATAATTATTGTTGCAATGTAACATGTAGATATAATTACTTTTATTCAGAGCATATCTCACTTACAAACAGTGTTTCCTCTTTGTTGATTTGACTGTGGTGGCCCCCCACAGCAACATTTCTGCACGAACTTCAGGTGTGTGCATGTGATTGTAACGTGCAGGGGTAAGCTCTCTAGCACCCCCTGCGCTGATTAGAGCCTGATAAGTCCGGGGGCGGTGGATTTCTGCAAAACAAATAACATGCTCCAGAAGGGTAGGTGGAGTTAGAAGCTTGGCAGTTTTTTCTAAAACCACTTTATTAATGTTGTTCTGTTGGATTATAGTGTCGACTTCACTGAATATGATCAAAAAATGTTGCCAACGGTAGCATTTTTTGGACCTGCCCCACTACTAAAAACAAACAAACAAACAAAGGAAACACTGACAAATTTAAGAAATCAAACCAAAAGTAAATAAGTGGTCATTTATCACTTCGCAAGCTCCTCAAACTGACAGTCCTTAATCTGACAGTTCAGAATCACTGTCATATCCATCCCAATCATTCTGGAAGTCCATACTTGTTCCAGTCAAAACTTGAGTGTAGCAGTCTCTTGCATGCTTCATCATTCTGGTGACTTCTTTGCTTCTTCCTCAAAGTTAAGCTGTGGAAAACCTTGATCCCTTCTTCATTTAGAGCCCACAGCTCACCTTATGGGAGTTAAAACAAAAATTATCAGAAAAAAATATTACAATGTGAGTAGTAGTATTACAACACATTACTTAAATAAGTACTTTGCAATGCCCCACTGGAAAGCTGGGATGACATCTCCTTGAGTGTGTCTGCACAAGTGGAGAGAGATTTCCAATGCTTTGCCATCTCAGAAAGAACAATCTTCTTCTCCTCCTCAAGTCTCCTTATGGCCATCACAACATCAAACGCCTTCCTCTTGATTTTCAAATCTACAGCGTCTGGGATACAGTTGTGGAAAATAAGTAAATTGTAAGTATGATTATTTTTCAAATAATATTTGAGATAATCTGGGATAAGGCATAATTGGTTTTGTGCTACTATGTGAATCAAACAAAATTGTCAACAGATTTGTGTACATACCACCATGTGAAAGTTGCCATGGCCAAACTGTCTCATCAGAGAGAATGATGTCAAAGATGATTCTTTCTGCATCTGGAACCATACTGTTGTATTTTTCAACGACAGAGCTAAGAATGGCCTTCTCCTCTCTGATTTTGCGCCGAATCCAGGCCCGACCTTTGCTGCCATCGAGTGTCTATGTAAAGGTGCTGGGACCTTCTTTTAATGCTGGCCACCAGCACCTCCATTCTACTGGTCACCGCGTCAAGATCGGCATTCTTTTGGGATGTTGTTGCTGAGAAGAAAAGAAGTGTAAACATTTCACTTACATTTTCATGGCAGTAACTGAAACGAGCCAAGTCCCAGTGCAACACAGAACGCCACAGGGATATCATAAGGATTATCTTAACCTCTTTGCTGCCTTTTTTTTCTTTATACAATAAAAAGCTCCTGGAGGAAGGACAGGTGAGTCTTAATAATCATTTCATATTTATTAGCGTGTATAGGAAGTATGTAACAGGGTACCAAAGAAAATGACAACATAGCAAATATGGGATCCGCTAACTGCAAGAAATGTCGGAAACACTTTATTTCACGGTGTCCTTGTTACATGAACTTAAAATAGCAATAACAATAAATTATGCATAATTACATGTAACTAACCCTCAACCAAATCCTAATCCTACCCTAATCCTATAGTAAGTACATGTAGTTAATTAATATTACTCCGTACTTAAATGTATAATTACACTGTAAGGACACCTTAAATAAAGTGTGACCGAAATGTCCAATGTTCCAACTTTTGAACTGTGCACCATTCAGGTACTTTCAGGGTACTTTGTTTTGACATGATTTCCAGTGGGCATGCACTACATCCTAAATTTAGCATTTTAACTGCACAAGTAAATGACCAAGAAAACAGTGTATGTATGATTTCATTTTAAAACAGTAATGACTTGCAGAATTGTTCTCCCATTACTAGTCTCCCAATATTCTGCTAAGACATTGAAAGTAATATTATAACTATCACCTTCTGCCCACTCCTTAGATATCAGTGACCCAGCCTTCAACTTCAACCTGTGTCACAGCCAGCTGGATTTTCATACTTTCCAGATCCTGAAGTTGGCTTTCCAGGCGTTTTGTGGCCTTCAAATAACAACAAAGGAAATGAAATAATAAATGTTATACCTACAAAAATATACAATAGAAGGTATTTACAATAAAAGAAAATAACAATACTCATCTCTACCTTCTGATATCGGCAGGCAAGTGAAGCAGCCGAGTTATTAAACTTTTGCTGATTCCAGCGCATGGCCATCAGTGTAAGCATGTCTGTACGTCCTGCAAAAAAGAAGGAAAAAAAATACACTAATCTGTGTGTACCACTGGCTACAATTTTCTTGCAACACTTTCAATCTAAGTAGTGCAGTGTGTGGTTACCTTACCTGCTTTGGACATGTGCTTCGTGGTCACAGCAATCCTGAGAGGAAGGCGTTACACTGCTCAACCTCCTCCCCAAGTGTCAATCCGGCCCCTTGCTGGTGAGCTCCACTCCATTTAACCTATTGAAGAAAATACTTAAAAGCTGCCAACATACCTTTGCAGGTGTTTAGGGACGGTTAATGACATGGCAATGTTTCCTTACCTCACATTTAAAATCATGGGCTTTGGCATGAAACACTGAGAGGAATGGTTTCATGCTCAGAAGGTGCTGGAGCTCTGGGAAGCTTTTTGTCACTTTATTGAGGTAGGGCCAGTACTTGCAGGTTACATCCATGGCAAAAAAGCTTATTGACTTATTTGCCAGCTTGTTCTGCAGGTAGAAGGGATAAGCATATATTTCTCCCTGAACATGTTGAGAGCCCCAAGAAAACTCCATGTCGACAGACCGCAAGCTCAAGTCCCTCCTCATCAATTTTACTAGAGGATCTCTGAGAAGTTTCCTGGCAGCTGACCACTCCCCTCCACAGACACCTCTTCCAGAGACCTACAACATGGAAAAAGGTTGATATAAATAGTCAGGACTCACCCAAACAATGCCAACTGAAAAATGTTATTGGTGGTGTTTTAGAAATATTATACAAGTTTACATAGTTAGTGTTGGAATGAATGTAATCCACAAATTTTTCTACTTCATCATCTTTTGCAATGAAGATGCCATCAAATAAGGCTTGTTCTTCAGATGTTAAATGAAAGAAAGGTACACATTGGTACAAGGTACACACCGACCACTATAGGTAATGTTTGAATAGAAATAGATCAGGACACATTTACAAAGCCAATAGCACAGCCTTGTTTTTTTTTTTTTTGTTTTTTTTTTATTCAAATAGGAAAATGAAAAGTGTCAGGAAGCGACTGGGAGAGCCCTATGGGTGGAATCAGGTTAAAGTCCAACCCATGTCCGTATGGGCACTGTGCCCAGAATGTGAGATGGATGCTAAAGCCACTTGATCTGGAATGTTACTTTAAGTTCATTTTATTCTTACCATTCATTGTAACCACAGCAACAACTTTTCCTGGGTTGACACTCAACGATCCTGGAGAACAACTACATATTGTTTTGGGCATCTCCAACAGCACAATACACACTGAAAGACACATCATATGCAGGGATTAAAGACATGCATCATCCTATGTACTAACTGGGAAGTATTCTGCAATCATTTTCTTTTTTTTATTAATGATTTGAAAAGCTTTAAAGATAAAAGGTCATTAAGTGTGTTTCAGAGAAAGTACTCAAAACATTCATGTAAAGCCTATTATACTGTAAAGTTATTTAAATAAATTGAGGATGGGACTAGTGCAGCACAATATATAATTGCACTTTTTCTGACAGATAAAGCGATTACCATTTCCAATACAATTTTTGAATGTGTATGATTTGATTCAGTTCAATATTCCAAATGTCTCTTTAATTTGTGCCACCCCTGATAAGTAAGCACAGCCAGTGTACAAGACTAACACCCACTGACCGACTGAAGTTCACCAATTCGAATTTTTGTCCCCTTCACACACTAGCGCACACCCACCAACCAGAAGTTGCAGTCAAGGAGGATGATGTGAATATTAAAGTCAAATGTCACAAATGATATTTGAAGATTTTACCATTAGGCAGTTGCTGTTGGATCATATTGCAATTACAATTGCAATAATTGTGCAGCCCTAAATAAGACACTCAAAGAAATACAGCTTACCACACTTACCACACTGGGAAAAAGCCCTCTCCACGACACAGGTTGTTGGAGGCAATGGCTGAAAGAATCCAGCTATTGTTGCATCCCTGTTGTGGAACACATGGTTTCGGTGTATACTGACATCACAATCAGCACAGAAGAATGGTTTTGGTCGGCAGTCACGACAACGGATAGCAGCTGGACTGCTGCCACATTGTTGGCAGATCTGAGTGTTCACATTTTGTTGTGCCACCATGGTATTCACCAGACAGGGTCTCTCTTTCTCCCACCTCTCCGAGAGGAGACTTTTCCGTGTAGACCAGTCTGAGGAAGCTCGTGGTGGTGCTGGTGCCATTTCCTGATCGTCCAAGTCAACACCCTGTGAGTGGTTTAGCTCTTCAAGGAAAGTCTCTGTTAAAATAGTACATCATATTTAAAGTGTAACTAAACCCCTGGTCAAAGCCTGACTCCACCCACTGGCAAAATTTGAAAAATGCTAAAAAAAGTGGGCAGACCCCAGCGGAGACAGAGGGGACGAGCCAAGGGCGGGGCTGAGCGGGGAGCGTGCACATGAGACCCGCAGTGACGGATTAATTGAAAGCTGTAGTGGTGGGAAGTTCGGATCATTTTACTGACTCGGATCTTTGAGGTCTCGTTCAGCAAAATGAACTAATCTTTTATCGAATCATTTCGTTCATTTCATCATTATATAATTAAAATGTCATGTTAAATATTCCAAAACATCTAGTAGGCTACTTACGAAAATCTCATTACATTTACCGGATGGTCAAGATGTGTCTTGGTGTAACTTCCTTCCGAATTGACGCGGATCACTCGCGGCTCGCGGAAAATAGACTCAGACGCCAAAACTGGTACTTCACGGCGCGGGCCGGCTGCGCCTCGCCGCGGCGCTCCGCGTCTGGGTGTAAGCGACACCATAACATGGGCGCCGAAAGGAAGCGGCCGTGCGATATAGCACAGCAGTACTGGAAAGAATAAAGATTAGTTCATCTCTCAGAGTCTTTCGTTCTTCCTGTCAGTCCCATATAGTCCATGCTGTCAGCACCGGAAAGAGAAATGATTAGTCCATCTTTCGAGTTCGGGTTCTCATGATGCTATCCTGATCGTTTTAAATACTCAGAAATCCAACTCCTGACTCGCTAGAGTAGTTCTGATGAGAACCAGATGCTTCTATACCAGGGGCTGCCAAGGGCGGTGGTGAGCTCACACCAAGGCGCGTGACAGAGTAGTGTCAGAGAGTTCGCTACGTCAGAAGAAGTACCCCTGCTGCAGGAGCTTTCCGTTTAACCTGAAGAGGCAGCACTCAGAACGTCTTTACACCATATATTTGAAAATTAAAAGACTTTATTGCCAATTGTCAAAAAATGTACTCGAATAAATGAACAGCATTTATGAAGCTCCATTCTTACAGATCATTAACTAAAAAAAGTTGGTTAAGTGTTTAGTTACTCTTTAAAAACAATTTTCTACTCTATCAAAGTGTGCAACATGTTGTCAGTTATTCTGTTCGCAAAAACGTAATTTACATTCTTAATTATTTGAATCTATAAACATAATGTCATCGGTGTAAGCTGAGTGCAGGCAGAAGAAGGAGACGACAAGAGGAAAGGCTTCAATTCAATAGCTTTACTAATAACTCAAAAATGGCACACAGGCACAGAAGGACAGGTAAGAACACTCAAAACACTGGTAACATTAACATTGGCTGACAAAGACAGAATGGAAACAAGGGAACTAAATACACAGAGGAATTAGACATAACGAGGTGCAAACAGGTGAAAATGATGACAGAAGACGCTGAACTGGAGACTGATGAGGGAGTGAGATCAGGTGTGCAGACAAGAGGATCATGGGAAGTGTAGTGCCGAAGACGCAGACAGGACGGTGAAGACGGACGACTGTAACAGAACTCCCCCTCCCGGGAGGCGTGACCTCACGCCGAAGAGCAGAGGAGGGAGGGGGGACGATCTGAGGGGCGGGGCGTGGCCAGGGTGAAGCTGTGGGACCCTCAGGCGTCCAGGGCGGAGTTGTGGGACCCTCAGGCATCCAGGGCGGAGCCGGCTGTGGACGTGGCCAGGGCGGAGCTGTGGGACCCTCAGGCCGTCCAGGGCGGAGCCGGGCTGTGGACGTGGCCAGGGGCGGAGCTGTGGGACCCTCGGGCGTCCAGGGCGGAGCTGTGGGACCCTCAGGCGTCCAGGGCGGAGCAGGCTGTGGACGAGGCCAGGGCGGAGCTGTGGGACCCTCGGGCGTCCAGGGTGGAGCTGTGGGACCCTCAGGCGTCCAGGGCGGAGCAGGCTGTGGACGAGGCCAGGGCTCTGGCTGGAACGGTCTCGGGCTCGGGCTGGACGGTCTCTGGTGCGGGCTGGGACGGTCTCTGGTGCAGGCTGGACGGTCTCTGGTGCCAGGCTGGACTGTCTCTGGTGCAGGCTGGACTGTCTCTGGTGCGGGCTGGACTGTCTCTGGTGCGGGCTGGACTGTCTCCGGTGCGGGCTGGACTGTCTTTTGGACAGTCTCTGGTGCAGGCTGGACGGTCTCTAGTGCAGGCTGGACGGTCTCTTGTGCGGGCTGGACGGTCTCTTGTGCAGGCTGGACGGTCTTTTGGACAGTCTCTGGTGCAGGCTGGACGGTCTCTAGTGCGGGCTGGACGGTCTCTAGTGCAGGCTGGACGGTCTCTAGTGCAGGCTGTTCGGGTGGCCATGGCGGTGAGGACCCTTCGGGTGGCCATGGCGGAGAGGCGTGAAGACCCCTCAGGCGGCCACGGCGGTGAAGCCGAGGACGGGACCAGGGCAGAGCAGATGGTGGGCGGACAACGGGCTTCGTCTCTGGCGGGCAGGCAACGGGCTCAGGCTCTGGCGGGCAGGCTACGGACTCGGGCTCTGGCGCAGGATGACGGGCTCTGGCGCAGATCGACGGGGCTCTGGCGCAGGATCAACGGGCTCTGGCGCAGGATCAGACGGGCTCTGGCGCAGGATCAACGGGGCTCTGGCGCAGGATCAACGGGCTCTGGCGCAGGATCGACGGGCTCAACTGTGCTGGACGGGACCAGCGGAGAGGAGGGTTCGGGCTCGGCCATGCTGGACGGGACCAGCGGAGAGGAGGGCTCGGGCTCGGCCGTGCTGGATGGGACCAGCGGAGAGAGCGGCTCGGGCTCAGCCGTGCTGGAAGGGACCAGCGGAGAGGGGTGGAGGATTGGAGGCATGAGGATGGCTGGGGCCAGCTGGACGATCACTGGGACGGGCTGGACGGGGCTGGCCGGGACCAGCAATGAGGACAGCTTGGGTTGGACAGGCTTGGGCTGGACGGGCTCGGGCTGGGCTGGTGTCACTGTGAGCGAGGAACTGCAGACCCAAAGAGCTCGGTCCAAGAAACTCCACAAACTGGAAGACCCAGGTCCTCAAGCAGCAGGATCTGGGTTAACGGGTCGTCCAGTCCTTCCCAGAACCGCTGCTTGAGGAATTCCTCATCCCAGTAAGGGTCCTGGTGGAGGTGAATGTACACCTCCACAAATTCCTCCAGAGAAGCCCCATTTTGATCGAATAAAAAAGCTTCCATCTCGTCATCCATCTTTTTGGGGTCAGCCAATCTGTCACGGTGTAGCTGAGTGCAGGCAGAAGAAGGAGAATGACGAGGGAAAGGCTCCAATTCAATAGCTTTACTAATAACTCAAAAATGGCACACAGGCACAGAAGGACAGGTAAGAACACTCAAAACACTGGTAACATTAACATTGGCTGACAAAGACAGAATGGAAACAAGGGAACTAAATACACAGAGGAATTAGACATAACGAGGTGCAAACAGGTGAAAATGATGACAGAAGACGCTGAACTGGAGGCTGATGAGTCATTTCTTATTACTTCCTTTGATAAGCAAGCATACTACATCACAGAAAGTGCTGGGAATATTTAATTTCTCATCTTTTTTTTATTTCAGGTAAATAAGGTGTGGCCCCTTTAAGAGCTGCGCGCTCTCTGTTGAACTCTCTGCAGTGTTATATGTGCGCCTCAAACACCCCATGTGTGCGGGTAATTTCTGTTTGATGCTACTTATTTTATCTTATGTTGTTTATTAAGTAACGATGTGACGGTAAAACGTGTGACAGACAGTTATACGAGTTTGTGAGATGTCAATCGCCTCCGTGAGTCTGTCTGGCCTCTGCAATAACTTCAGCTGTGAGCTATCCCGTCGCGTAATTGCGTCACTTCATAACGTTCCCAAGGAAACAGGGGGAAATTTTTTCATTTTTTTGCAACGAAAATTTGAGGATCATGAAATTATGCAAACCCCGCATATTTTGCACGAAATCGGCAATTATGCGGCGAAAGTGCGGCGTATTGAAAAAATGCGCCCGCATAAATATGCAGACTTTGGCTGATTTTGCATTGAATTCAGCGATCGCATAATCGTGTTTTTCTGGAGGGACTGGTAAACACAATCATGGTATACGAGGACATGTGGTTTAGCAGGACTTGTGTATGTAGTTCTACAGCCGACAGTTCCTCTATATCAAATGTGTTTGTGTAAACACAATCATGGTATACGAGGACATGTGGTTTAGCAGGACTTGTGTATGTAGTTCTACAGCCAACAGTTCCTCCAGATCAAATGTGTTTGTGTAAACACAATCATGGTATATGAGGACATGTGGTTTAGCAGGACTTGTGTATGTAGTTCTATAGCTGACAGTTCCTCTATATCAAAAGTGTTTGTGTAAACACAATCATGGTATACGAGGACATGTGGTTTAGCAGGACTTGTGATTTAATTCTATAACCGACAGTTCCTCTTTATCAAATGTGTTTGTGTAAACACAATCATGGTATACGAGGACATGTGGTTTAGCAGGACTTGTGTATGTAGTTCTATAGCTGACAGTTCCTCTATATCAAAAGTGTTTGTGTAAACACAATCATGGTATACGAGGACATGTGGTTTAGCAGGACTTGTGATTTAGTTCTATAACCGACAGTTCCTCTTTATCAAATGTGTTTGTGTAAACACAATCATGGTATACGAGGACATGTGGTTTAGCAGGACTTGTGTATGTAGTTCTATAGCCAAAAGTTCCTCTATATCAAATGTGTTTGTGTAAACACAATGATGGTATACGGGGACATGTGGTTTAGCAGGACTTGTGTATGTAGTTCTACAGCCGACAGTTCCTCTATATCAAATGTGTTTGTGTAAACACAATCATGGTATACGAGGACATGTGGTTTAGCAGGACTTGTGTAGTTCTATCCACAAGTTTCCTAATCCCCATGAGGCCTTGCGTCAAAAGTGGGCGCGTCTTCCGGTTTGAAGTAAACAAAGCGCAACTTGACATGCTTGACACTCATTCATTCAACAGTTGACAGTCATTCAAGTTATAGAGATCCAAACTAGCTAACTATGCGGAGAACAAAACCTCAACGAAATTAAAAAGGGTGAAATAACAGTAGGCTACCTTTACCCTCTGCAGTAGTTGGTTGGGAGTATTAATATTATTAATAATCAATACTCATTTAGGCATGGTGACAGACAGTTGTGTGAGCTGACAAACAATTAAAATGAAAAACACACACTTAGTCACTGTGCTTTGGAGTTTATTCAAAATTATATATGAATGTGCCACTTGAATACATTAACTGGCACATTTGGTCAACAGTGGGATTCTGTCTGAATCTGTCAACTCAGGCTTTGATCCTGAGTTTAGGTGTAACATCAGTAGCGAACAGCCAATCACATGCTGAGAGAGTTTATAGAATATTAAGAATGTAAACAAATTAGCATTAGACTACATAGTTTATTTTTACTAATTGTCTTAATTTTCCATATACAATTGAATAGAATTAGCAGCTAGCTAACAACTTGGTTTGCCATTTTTATTCTGGTGTCACTTCACTCCAGTCTTAACAAAATGTTTTGGGGGGTTATTTTTCTACACATTGTCATAAAAATAACCTGAAAATACTGTTTATCAAGGTTAAATCTTGCTAAAAAAAATGGGGTAAGCTCACTTACGATCTCATTTTAAGAGGTGTTCTGAGTAAATGTGGTTTGATTTTTTTAACATTAGTTAATGTATTATTAGGCTAACTAACATGAAACTTGAGCAATACATGTGTTAAGTCCTTCTCTATATGATTTTGCAGCTTCCGTATGTTTTTTTTTATGTTTTTTAACATGTAAACACAATCATGGTATATGAGGACATGTGGTTTAGCAGGACTTGTGTATGTAGTTCTACAGCCGACAGTTCCTCTATATCAAATGTGTTTGTGTAAACACAATCATGGTATACGAGGGACATGTGGTTTAGCAGGACTTGTGTATGTAGTTCTACAGCCGACAGTTCCTCTATATCAAATGTGTTTGTGTAAACACAATCATGGTATACGAGGACATGTGGTTTAGCAGGACTTGTGTAGTTCTATCCACAAGTTTCCTACCCCCATGAGGCCTTGCGTCAAAAGTGGGCGCGTCTTCCGGTTCGAAGTAAACAAAGCGCGACTTGACATGCTTGACACTCATTCATTCAACAGTTGACAGTCATTCAAGTTATAGAGATCCAAACTAGCTAACGATGTGGGAACACAACCTCAATGAAATTAAAAAGGGTGAAATAACAGTAGGCTACCTTTACCCTCCGCAGTAGTTGGTTGGGAGTATTATAATAATATTATAAATAATCAATACTCATTAAGGCATGTTGACAGACAGTTGTGTGAGCTGACAAACAATTAAAATAAAAAATACACACTTAGTCATTGTGCTTTGGAGTTTATTCAAAATTATAAATGAATGTGCCACTTGAATACATTAACTGGCACATTTGGTCAACAGTGGGATTCTGTCTGAATCTGTCAACTCAGGCTTTGATCCTGAGTTTAGGTGTAACATCAGTAGCGAACAGCCAATCACATGCTGAGAGATTTTATAGAATATTAAGAATTTAAACAAATGTACACAGGAAGATTCATCGTCTTTTGGGAGGTGATGGAAACTACAGTCGTTGGCAGGATCACTCTGATTTCGTTTTAGGCTTATGTTCAAAACAATCACGTTTAAGCCACTGAATTAGTTTATTCCAGTTATACGTACTACCGCTAACACGTTGTCCCTGAGCTTCGTAACGACATCTCTCATAAACGTTTGCGTCTTTAAATAGTAAAATAATTCTCAGAAAAACAGCTAGCCTCTTCGCTAAATAACACACAAAACACCATTGGAATGCTACTTCCGCCACCTTACCGGAAGTTGCACCCACTTTATTTTTTACAGGAGCGCACCCGGAAACTTGTGGATAGCCGACAGTTCCTCTATATCAGATGTGTTTGTGTAAACACAATCATGGCATACGAGGACATGTGGTTTAGCAGGACTTGTGTATGTAGTTCTATAGCCAACAGTTCCTCTTTATCAAATGGATTAATTAATATTAAAAAAAAACAAAAAAAATGTCAATATATTTATGTTAAATATTAAAAATTTGACACATTGTGGCAAACATTTTTACTATAGTCTTTACAGAACTCCTAAAATAGATAATTTAGCCACTTACCATCCTTGCCATTTTGGGGAATTTCTGCCTGGATTTGGCCTACCCAAATTAAAAAGCTTCCCATTCCCACATACTTTGGCCTAAATACACAGTTTTGGTGTCATTTTACAGGAAACCCTTTGCAGTTTCATAAAACAGTACTAAAAGTGATACACTTTTAAGTATATGTTGCCTGAGCTGTAGTTAGGTCAGTGTATCTTTTGGTCATTTGATTTCCTGTTTGAAATGGAATAACGAGAAATGAAAACCAGCTAGTTTATTTAAAAAAAGTAAATTAAAATTTTGGCTCAATTTGTCATTTTTAGTGTGTGGTTACAAATCGGTTTATGGGTTCGATATTTCATTTGCACACGTGGGGGGCGCTAAAGTGGCCCTTTCATCTGATTGGTCAAACCACACCGCCTTCAGTACAAGCTTTTCTTTCTGTCATGTTGGTCAGGCAGAATAAGAGTCACGAGTGTGGTTCTGACAAATGCACTTTAATAAAATAATGTCTGAAACCAACACTCACTATTAACTACGCACAACATTTGAAGCAGAAATATGTTGCTGGTCCAAAACACGTGCTGGTGCGACTTGCAAGCGACCCCAGTAATTTGAGCCACAGGCACAGTATATGACAGATTATTTTAGCAACATGTATTTCCCATTGATAAATACAGTGCAAATTGTTCCGTCTCTTTGGATAAAAGGGAAGTGGGAAAAAAATCAATAATAGGGTGAACTGTAACATGATAATAAAAGTAATACAGTTTTATTACATACTGAATTGGTCGATGTTTCTCTGAGTTATGTTTATTATGTTGGCTTGAGAAGGCCAGCATGCATATAACATTATTATTATTATTATTATTATTATTATTATTATTATGAGAAATTGACTCCGTCTAGAACTTGCTTCACCAAACTCAGATCAGACCTTCAGACTGGTCTGACTCACTCATGTCTTTTCTAACTGGTCAGACATACTGTTCCAAAAAAATCCATTGACTTGCGTTTAACTCTGCAAACATCTGTCTATCTATCTGTCTGTCTGTCTGTCTGTCTGTTTGTCTGTGTGACTGACTGTGCGAAAAAACTTGAATGCAAACATTTATGCATAAATATATCTTAATAACAGTTTAAAAAAGTTGATCTGCTATTTCACAAATGAAGCCCATTTGTGCGTTATACGAGAAGGACATTCTGAATATTAGCCTAACGTTACTGTAAAATTAGCTGGCTTAAAAATGCGGGCTGATCATTGCACAGTTATTCCAGACGCCTCCCGCTGCTATTTGTATTGGAATTTTTGTTATCACAGATTATGAACAAATGTTTTACACAACAAGGATATATTCCCATTGGGTTGACATAATGATTTTTATACTGTACAAACTGTGTTATCCCTAACTCTAATGTAACCGTTATGGGAAGGTCATCTACGGACATCTAATGTTACGGACATTATCAAGGTACAGTTTAGCCTATTATTGATTTTTATTTCCACTTCTCTTTTATCCAAAGAGATGGAACTATTTGCACTGTGTTTATCAATGGGAACGTTACATACGTCATATGTAACGTTAGGCCTAGTTTAAAAGTCAAATCTAAGAACAAATTAATCTGTAATGTTAGTATAGGTAATAATAAACATCATAACACTACATTTGAATCATGATGTAAAAATGTATTAGTTAACCAAAAGCCACAGAACAGCTATTGTAATTACAGATACAACATCAAAATGTAGGCCTATACATTTTCTATTATTTTCTTTGTAAAATTATACACAACTGTATTCATCCGTGGATATAAGAATACAATAACTTGCGGAAACATCGCCAATATGCATTTCAATGCATAGGTAAAATCTTTATGTGCACATATGAAATGCATATGCCCAAAACAGTCCAAAATAGTCATTCTGACCGTCACGGGAAAATAATATGAAAATATTATAAATATTATACACTGCGAGAAAACAAACTGATTTAGTAACCAATATTTGTTTTAGTGAACAAAAAAATCATGCAGTAAAAGCAAATATAAAAATGTTGTAATGTGTTCTATTGTATTGGGGGCAAACAGCGTGCATCAATTTCACTGATGCTTGTGGATCTTCAAGATAGCGGAAAAAAAGGAGCAACCGACACACAGTCTGTAATGCAGAGGGTTAGTATGACTGTGGTCATTCAAGGTAGGAATACTTAAAACTCTTTTGTGTCTTGTAATTTTAATAAAATAACAATGATAGAATAAAATATAGGCACATTTAGGAAAAGTAAGGGTCATATTATTTACATGAGTTTTATTTCAACAAAGTTATTACATTGCAAAATTTTAAAACAGTCAAAAGGACTGCCTTGGGAGTTCTGGTGTTAAAGGGAAATGACATTATAACATGTGAAAATGTACATTTTGTAAAAAAAAAATAAAAAAAAACGCGAGTCTGCGCGTGCGCATAACCAGTAAACTGTAGCAAAGCTTGATGGGTAGCATGAATCCTCAGAACACCGGTGCTACGGATCAACTGGGGATCATGTTAACTGGGGATGTTAACACGCAAATAGTTTTACCTGGATTTCCAGCAGATGTTAATAGCGACAGATTCATGCTTTGGAGATCACCGATTAAAAACAAATATTTCACCAGTTGTATACCCGGTATGCAAATAAACCGCCTTGTTTTTGCAGTGTATGATATTCCTTCGTATTTGACGCATTTTCAAAGAAGTTTAACATACTTTAGTGTCAAGCTCAGAAACCACGCCCATGTTAACAAGGGTCATAGAGCATCACAGTCCCGCCCACAGCCGGTGCCGGAAGTAAAAATTCAATACAATTTCTCCATTGACATTTGAGATATAAGCCATAAAAACATAACCATACGTGGTAGACTTAAAACCAGCTACGGCTGTACTAAGCGATTGCATATGCTCCTATAAACGCTAAAAGATCATGGGGCACTAACCTTGTTTTAAGATAAATGCCTTTTATTCGTGATGTATTGGATAAGTACTTCATTACCCACAATCCTGATCAATCCCACAATCCCACAGTGATGCATTTAATTGGTGGAAGTCGTGTCATGTTTCTGAAACCCGCGAAGGTATGTGAAGACTGAAGATCGCGTAATGACGTAGGGCTAAGTTCATTGGTCGCACCTCTGAGACGCCCTCGAGCTATTGGATGTCCAGTTGCTCACAACACAGCCAATGAGCGAGCCAGCTGCTCAATATTTTAGCATGTGCATAAGCTTCAGTAAATCGAGGAAAAGTAATTTCCCTGCACATTCACTATATAAAATTCACAGGAGGAAAAAGTTCACGCGGCCGTCGTCAGATTTGGAAGTCACTCAAAAGGCTCTTTCACGGTGGCTTTCAGTCGGCTTCAGTGAGGCGCAGTGGCTTATGGGAGGAGTAGTTCCTTTGCTCGGGAATAAACATATGTACACAGGCTTGTACCTTTGACTTTTTTTTTATTTCCTCTTCGTTTTTTCACTCGAAATGATACGTTGTATGCTTATGAGTTCAGCCGTAGCTGGTTATCCTCAGACATGCTCTAATACTCTTTAGATATGGATTTTACAAAATGTCAATGGGAGAAATGAATGGGAAATTTACTTCCGGCACCAGCCCTCTCTCGGGCTGTGGGCGGGACTGTGTTGCTCTATTCGCTTTCATTGGATGAACAGACTTGTCGGCGCACTTGTGTTGTCATGAGTTCTAATCACAAATTACAACAGATGTAGATTAAGTTAAAGTAGGCTACCTAAAAGAAACATAAATTGGAAAGTCATTTACATTTTTTCAACAAGTTGCATTTATCGATCTGCATATAGCTTAATTTTATAATTAATCAATTATTTTAATTATCTCATGTTAATTATCTTATGAACTTAATGTAACATTTTCAAAAGATTCATAAAATAGGAAATAATTTCTTTGTTTCTTTCAGAACAATTCTGTATTTACTACTGCATCTTCGTAGAAGCATATAATCATTTGATTAACCAAGTGATCATACCATCGAATTAAACATTCCTGTAGCTCAAACAGTAGTGTTGTGCTTACAACGGTAAAGTCAGGGGTTCGATTCCGGGGAAAAAGCAAGTACTTAAGAAACTTTAGAATGTGTATTTTGAAATGCAATGTAAGTTGCTCAAACACTGTACATTATGCTCAGTAGCATGAACTTGAATGTTGTGTATCTAATGTCTTGTTTTGGACATTTAGAGAACATTTTGTCTTTAGTGATTAAAGTCCTGTGAAAAACACAGAGTGGAAAGTGCAACCACAAATTGTATTACTGAAATAAGCAGAACATATCGTGATGATGAATTTTACAAATATATAGGCCTGATATTAAGTCTAATTTTCACCTGCATCACTAACCTCTTAATCATTTGTCACCACACATGAATAGCCTGACCCTCTCTAAAACAATAGGAAATGGTTTATTGTTTACTTTTTTGCTGACCTCTTTAACAAAAGAAATATTACAGAATGGTCTATGAGTTGTCTAAATAAAATGTAATGTGTTTGGGCAACTTTTTATGCAAAATATAAATTATGCCAGTTCTCTTCATTTGACTGGTATCATGAAATTCATAAAAGGATTAGTTCACTTTCTAACAATTTTTTTGCTGATAATTTACTCACTCAGGAGTGTTTTCCTCAAAAACCTTAATTTATTTTCGACTGAAGAAAGAATGACATGGACGTCATCTTGGATGACCCAGGGCTGAGTAAATTATCAGCAAAAACATTTTTTGAAAGTGAACTAATCCTTGAACATATTCTCTTTACTTGTTATTCATCACATCATGTGCATTTATTGATGTCATCTGCTATCTTTTGGGAACAGATTAAAAAAAGGTCTATAAATTAAGTGTCTCTGATTATTGTTACTGGTTTCATTGTTGTTAGGCCATAGACTACCACAGCAAATTGATGCAATTAAAGGTAGACAAATCAAAAACTTTGTAGGATGACCAATATCCTGGCAGCTGCTTAATAAAGGAACACTGGATGTGAGAGACCGTGTGCGTCTGCAGGTGATTATGGATTGCTCATCAACTGAGTCTTCCTCGGTCAGAAGGAATAGGCAAATCCAATGGTGCAGTTTAAGTATTTATTGAGGAGTCAGATACATGGAGATGATAAGAGTTTGCAGGTATCAATATGACAAAGTATGTTATGTGTGTATGTGCGCATGTGTGTGTGGTTATCTGAAACAGAAATACAATAAAGTGTATATTAACAAACATGTAGGCTATGGTTTCATGCAGTTGCATAAAGAAATGAACAGTAGTACAACCAAAATCCACTAGTGGGAGCTCTAACACTATAAATGAACTTGCATAAATGCCACAAAGTTCCACACAGCAAAAAGTACCAAAAAAACAGGCAATCTATGCATTAAATATAATATTGGGGTTATTTGCAAGCAATAATTAAAGTATATACAGTGAATGGCTACTATATGAGGGAATGCAGAGCACTGGAGAATAAGAAACAGTATAGTAGCATTGAGTTACACGATTAACAATCTCCTCATCTGAGCTAATAACTCTGTATCAAACATAATTTATGCAAAAGCCGTACTTACATCTCAAGGACGCACACAGCACTCTTACACACAATATTAGCGCAGGATTAACAAAGGATGTCAGTTTTCTGCTCTGAGGATGCTGCTCTGAGGATGCGAACACTAGACCCCATCGAAAGTGAAAGCGTCTCGCGCAACCGCGAGCGATCGGAACTACAATGAACGCATGCATTATGGGTAACGTAGTCTATATAAGGGCACGGACTTTTAACAGCCGCCCCTGTATTTGCCTAGCAAATACACTCATTCAAAAGTCAACTAGTTTAAGTGTCATTTGAATCCTCAGGCATTTCAGGAAGTTCCACCAGTTTGGTTACTGGGCGAATGTAGATACTGTCTTTAACCTTCACCTCGGCAGCTCGAACAACACCATCTGTCCCTGGGAAAACCTTGGTGATGGTCCCAACAGGCCAAAGTCCCCTGGGAAGGTTGGAATCAACGATCATCACAATTTGTCCCACAGTAGCATTATCAGTGGTTTTCCTCCATTTATGTCTCAACTGAAGCCCTGGGAGGTAATTCTGGATGAAGCGTTTCCAGAAATGATCACTGATCACCTGACTGTGTTTCCATCTTCTGTTGGAAAGGACATCATGAGGGCCGTATACAGCCTGGGGTAATGCAGCGTCGCGCCGCCCCATTAGCAGCAGGTTTGGCGTGATGGGGTCCGGGTCAGCCACATCAGAGGAAGCATATCCGAGTGGTTTGGAATTAAGGAGCCCTTCAACCTCTATGAGAGCTGTTAGGAGCACTTCCTCTGCTACAACTTGGTCTTTCAGGACACCTTGCAGGGCTGACTTAACAGATCGGATTTCCCTCTCCCAGGCTCCCCCGAAATGAGGAGAGTATGGAGGGTTGAAGTGGAAGTTGATAGTCTGATTAGCCAGTTGCTGCTGTAACTTTGGTGCCATGCTCTCAAAGGCGCTCTGTAGTTCTTTATGGCCGCCTCTGAAATTGGTGCCCCGGTCGGACCACAGCTCGTACGGCTTCCCCCTGCGTGCAATAAACCTGCGTAATGACATTAAGAAAGAGTCAGTATCAAGGCTAGGGACAGAGGTGGAAAGAGTAATAAAATATGCTACTCAAGTAAAAGTACTACTACTTCAATAAAATTTTACTTAAGTACAAGTAAAAGTACTGGTCTAAAAATCTACTCAAGTAAAAGTAAAAAGTAGCTCATTTAAAATTTACTCAAAGTAAAAGTTACTGAGTTACTTTTTTAACACCGCGGTGGGAGAATGCCCGTGTGGGGTTGTAATGGTATGAGATTTTCACAGTATGATAACGTCTCAGAAAATACCATGGTTTACAGTATTAATCAATTATTAAATAAATTATTATCATCAGTTAAAATTATTACGAAAACAGGGCTTTTATTTGGTTAAACAAATGCTTTTAATTATAGTAAACTTGAAACCATTTGTTTGTTTTGTTTATTAAAATTTTAACAAAACATGTCTAATAAATCAAATTCGATAATTGATAATGACAACTTATTTTTAGCATTAATTATTTATTAAAATGTTTAAGAATTATATTGTCCTATGAAATGTATTTTATTCAGAAAATTAATGTTTCTTTGATTTAATACAAATATATTATCAAAAACGGTGGTAATCAAATGTAAATTTAAACTTGTGTCCTTTTATTTTTGGGGGAAGCGCTGCAAAAACAGATTTACTAAATTAAACCATGGACAAAAAAAATATTCCTTTAAATAATGAAATGTATTAATATTGTTGTTGTTATTATTATTATTTTGAGAGGTAGGCTACGATTCTTCTGTATGCCTACAATAGTAATATATTTCTGTCATAATTTCTCATAGTGAAACCCAACTTTTATTTTGACGGGTTGTAGTGAAGACCAAAAGTGAAGAAAAGTGTAAAAAAACAACAAACGTTTTTTCTCAAATAAAATTATGAAAATGCCCATTAGGCGTTCTCTCAGAGCAGCTCTGGAAATGTTCATATTCACAAATTGTTTGCGAGACGCTGAAAACACCATTGCTGTGTCCGAAATGTCCCACTCCTCACTATTTAGTGGACTATATAGTGAGCTCGCCATTTTGTAGTGCTGTCCGAATGTATAGTGATGATTATTATACCCTATATAGTCCTCTCAATGTATCCCAGAATGCATTTTGAAAAGTAGTGTACAACCATGTTTACAACCGATGGTCACTAACAAAGTCCTACACCATCATGCATTGTGCGGATCGTAAAAATAAGTTATAATCATGTGTGGAGTAGTGCATTATAACAAAAACGGCCAGAAATCACTTTTAGTTTTTAAATTTTGGAGAAATAAGCTCAGTATAATGTAATGTATTTATTTTAAAAAATCAATTTAGCCCAGAGCCGACTGGGCACCAGCTGACAGGTAATGTAATCAACGGCGCAGAGAGACGATCGAGTAGTGTCCTAAAGTGGTGTTTCTATTATGCTGGTGAGCTCACTATATAGTGCTCTGCTCTCTACCCCCAACATAGGGGTTAGGGAGTAGTGCTTTGAGTGGAGATTTCAGACACAGCACATGAATGTCACGCATACTTGATTATGTACTAAGTTAACTTAGTAGACAAAAACGCGGCGCAGCTCAGCAGAACAAATAGGGTTATACATTTACATGCAGTATTTTTGTGCTTAAATATTCACACGATTGGATTTATTGCACAGTTCTACTTTCCATGTATCTATCCATTATTTTGCATGTTTTACGTGATGCGTTAAGTGTATAATTCCACTTTCATGACTGGATTTCGGGATTCCCTCAGCATCACGTAAGTCATTCGAAGTTATAATCGGCACATACCTTTATCTGCAGGATGGGTAGTGTCCTATATCCTCCTTTTGCAGCCACTTTGCGTCCACATTTTTAGCAAACAAATCCTCCAGAGGCGAAACCTTTGTAGCGCGATTCGTTTTCAGCTTCAGCTGGGTCTGTCTATGGGTCTGCGTGTCACCTTTCTTGCGTTTGTTCTCCCGCTTTCAACCAATGCAGTAGTTTCCGGAGTGTGATTTTTTTTTCTCCCGTGTACTATTATTTTTTACTCAGTAACGGATATGATTTAAAATGTAGCGAAGTACAATACTTCAAACAAAATGTACTTAAGTAAAAGTAAAAGTACAGATTTTAAAAACTACTTAAAAAAGTAGAAGTACACAAAAAAACTACTCAATTACGTAACGCGAGTAAATGTAATTCGTTCCTTTCCACCTCTGGCTAGGGATGAGATCTAAGTGGACACATCTGGTGGTGAGACATTTGTAGATGATTCCCCAGCGCTTCTCTCTTCTACGTCCAATCTTAATCAAGAATGGTCCGAAACAGTCCACGCCTGTAGACCAGAAAGGTGGTTTGTAGAGGTTTAATCGAGATAAAGGAAGGTCAGCCATCTTTGGTGTGGAGGGTGAGGCTCGCCATCTCCTGCAGTCCACACACCGATACTGATGTTTTTTAATGGCCTGACGACCTCTGAGGATCCAGTAGGTGCGGCGTAACTCTGCATAGAGTCTCTCTACACCAGGGTGGAACAGCTGAACATCATAATGCTTTATGATGAGCTGAGTCAGAGGGTGATCAGGTGATAATACAACTGGGTGGATGTCTGTCAGGATCTACATCTGTCGCTTGACGCAGGCGGCCGCCCACTCTGACTAGTCCACTGGGCTTGTCATACTCAGGGGAAAGGGCGCTGAGACGACTGCTCGGGCGAACAGGGTTACCTGCTTGTAAGGCTTGGACCTCCTCTGGGAAACTGTCCTTCTGTGCAGATTGAAGCAGCTGGGCCTCTGCCTCCAGGCGTCCACTCGCAGTGTAGGGGGTAGCCGCCCCCTGCAAGGATTGGTGAGTGGCCAGAATCAAATCATCTAAAGATGTGTACTGTGCTGGATCTGGCAAGCTTGGTGATACATCTGTAAGACCACAGAAGGCAGACTTTCTGAGTTCTTCACTGCCACATTCTAGGAACTCTGTCAGGGACTTCGGCCAGGTGTCAGGAGTCTGTGTGAGAAAGTGTGGACCCTGTGACCATCGACTGGAGACCGTGAGCTCTGACAGTGGCTTCCCTCTTGTGATGTCGTCAGATGGATTATCATCAGAGTTCACATACCTCCACTGCTCCGGAGAGGTAAGCTCCTGTATCTCACAGATCCGAGTCCCCACAAAAACTTTGTACCTGCAAGAACTGGACTGGATCCACTGAAGCACTGTCGTTGAATCTGTCCACAGGTAGACTGAGTGAAGGGGTAATGTTAGCTCAGTTTGGAGTACCTTGGCCAGTTGGGCTCCAGTGAGCGCAGCACACAGCTCCAGCCGGGGTATCGACACCTGCTTGCGGGGCGCTACTCTGGAGCGTGCCATGATGAAGGAGGTGGAAATGTGAGTCTGCTGCTCTATGACTCTGAGATAGGCCACAGCTCCATACACCTTCTCTGAGGCGTCACAGAAGATGTGAGCCTCATATGTCGCACTGTTGCTGTTGTGAGGAGGAGCGTAACATCGAGGGATGGTGATATACTGAAGGTAGGACAATTCCCTTTCCCATTCGAGCCAGGACTGAAGCAGGTTTCCTTCTATGGGCTCATCCCATCCTCTTTCTGTGCTCCACAGGGCCTGCACAATGAGCTTTGCTCTTGTAGTGTAGGGACAGATATAACCCAATGGGTCATACTGACTGGCCAGGACTTTGTAAACATTGCGCAGCGTCACAGTTGTGTAGGTTACAGGGCGGTGCTTATATCCCAGGACGTCAGTAGTGCAGTGCCAGCTGAGACCCAGTGTAGACTCCTGAGGATCAAGGCTTTTAAGGTTTAGCCATAGTTCACAACTGTTTGACCTGGCTGTACCTGGCAGATGAGCGACCACTTCAGGGATGTTGCTTGCCCACTGGCGTATTTCAAATCCACCTTGGAAAAGCAACTCTCTCATTCTGTCAATGAGCAACTTGGCCTCTTGTGGGTCAAAAAGGGACTGCAGACAGTTGTCCACGTGAGAAAGCGGTGTGGACAGAGTCGTAGACATCTTTATAGGTGTCTCTGTGCTCCCTTACGTGGCTCTGAAGGGCAAAGGTAGCACAGCAGGGGCTACATGTTGTCCCAAAGGGCAGGACTCTCCACTCATAGACATCTGGGGGCCTCTCTGTTTCACAGTCTCTCCATAGGAACCGCAGCAGGGGGCAGTCTTCAGGGAGCAGGCGGATTTGGTGAAACATGGCCTTTATATCTCCGCTCACTGCTACAGGATACTGGCGGAAACGCAGAAGTACACCCAGCAGTGTAGGCCCCAGGGGAGGTCCTGGCAGGAGGTACTGGTTGAGAACAGTCCCCTGGAACTCAAAGGAGCAGTTAAAGACCACCCGAGCTTTGTTGTTGTGATGTACAATGTGGTGTGGTACATACCAAGATTCAGCAGAGCTATGAATCTCTTCGGAGTCAGCTTTACAACATAACCAGAATCTATCAGCCTTTTGATCTCCTGGTTGTATGTAAGTGTCAGGTCAGGATTCCTAGCTAGCCTACGCTCAGTGGACCTCAGAAGGCCTTTAACTACTTCTGAGGAGACATGCATCTGTGGGAAGTCCTTCTTCCTGAGCAGGGGGGTGGCATATCGCTCTACACCATCCACAGGTACCCTGATAGTCTTGGCCTCTAACATGGCTATGGCTTCTCTGTCCTCCTTTGAGCGTGTGACCTCCTTCCCAGGTCTATGAAGAGGAGCATCTAGTTGCCACAGACGCTGTACATCCCTTTGAAGGGCAATGGCAGGAGAAAGGCAGGATATGTTCAGGCAGTGCGTCTCCCCCTTCTGAGTAGGCATACTACAGCTTGGACCCTGGATGGCCCACCCGAGCTTGGTGCAGACGGCGACAGGTCCTTGGGCTGAACCACGCAGGATAGAACGGACAGGAGTTATGAGGTGAGCATTGTCAGATCCAATTAACACAAGTGGCTGTATCTGATTGAATCCTTCAAGCTGCACTCGTTGTAGGTGATGATACTTCTCCTTTAAGAGCTCCACTGGGCATGACTGTTCAGCTAGACTGAGCTGTTGGGCGGTAAAGGCACGCGTGATCTTGTAGCGTATTTTCGGCTTGGCCTTTGGGGATACATGGAAAGAGACATAGCCTCCTTTAATATGGATCACATCTTGACGAATAGTACGCAGAGACAGAGTTTCCTCCTCCTGGATTAAGCCTAACGACTTGACAGCAGCAGGGAGTATAATGGTTTTCTCTGAGCCATCATCAAGAAGAGCATATGTGTCCAGAGATTTCCTTTGATAGTGTAACTGGATGGGCACAACCTTAAGCATCACACGGCCAGAGTGACTGATAGGAGCCAAAAACACTCGACTGGTACTCACTGTTAGGATATCGGGTCCCTCCTCTTCGCTTCAGACAGGTCATGAAGCACTAATAAGTGCTGTTCTCCACAGGTGCTACACATCTTCTTGAGAGTGCACTGCTCAGGGGTATGTTTACGGCCACAGCGCCAACATTTGGATTTTTCCTTTATCCAAGAAGCTACAGCTTTGAGGTCTAGCTTCTTAAAATCTACACAGCCACTGAGGTAGTGCTCTGTCCCTTCACAGTATGGGCAGTATGGCTTAAACTGCTTCTTCTTAGAGGAGGGATAAGGATTAGTAATGTATGCCTTAGTGTCCACCTTTGGCTGTGTTTGAGCGGGATCTGAGCCATAATAGATGGATGTAGACTTACTCTGTGCCCTGGACCCTGCAGAGGCTCTGGGGTTCCCCCTCTCTGGGCGTGATCTGTCTGAGGGCTGTAGCTGAATGGCTTGCCGCGATAACTGTAGAACTTGGGACTTGCGCTCAAGCCACTCGGAGAAGTCGTACATGTTGTAGGTTCTACTGCTGCCAGTGCGTATGATGCCACGTGTGATGCAGTACTCTATGAAACTGTCTCTGTAGCTAGGCGGAAGCTTAGTGAGTAACCTGTCTACGTGTGAACCACACTGGAGCTCGCTGGCTGCTGACATCGTCCATAGTACTGAGGAGGCCCACTAGGCTGGACACCGCCAGGGAGAAATCTTCAATGGCTTGAGGTTCACCTGCCTTAATAGGAGAGCAGTTAAGTATAGCACTCAGTTCACTCTGGACTAATTGCCTGGGTTGCCCATATCTCTGCTCCAAAGCTTTCATTGCACTAGTGTAGGGAGTGCGGTCGTGAATATAGCGTCTGGCCACTTGTAAGGCACATGGATGCTCTAACTGATCTATCAGAATGTGATATTTATACTCCTCTGTGAGATGAGCGTGTGGCCCAAGTAGGCTGTCCAATCCTTTCTTCAGTAATAGAAAGTCACTATCTCTGCCTGATTTGAATGTCAACAGTTTAGGCTTCGGGATGCCGTATGAAGATGCTAAGAGCATCTCCATCAGGTTTGGCTGGGTGATTTCAGCTGCAGGAGGTACTGTGTCTTGTGCAGTAAACGCAGCAGGCAGTGAAGGGTAGGCAGAGATTGATGGATAGGCTGAATCAGGAGGTGGAGCAGCATACAGCTGGCTATAAGTCTGTGACGCTGATATCCCCGGTGGTGGTTGATGCAGTGATGCTGATACTGCAGAGAAATCATGGGATTGTGCAGAGAGTACCTGGGCGGAGCTGCTTAGAGGCTGTGAGTGTTGGTACCTCTGACTGAATAAGGGCGCAGCCTGACGTGGTTCAAACCTCCCAAACTGTACTGATTGGGCTACTTGATTGACAGGTTGTAGAGTAGGCTGAATCACATGACTCATTCTGGGGGTGGAGCAGGTAGCGGTGCCGGCTGAATACCTGGATGGACCGCAGGGATTCTCAGCGGGGGAGCAGGCTGTGGCGCGGGCCAAGATGGAGACTGACTTGTGGGCTGGAATGCAGTATACACCCTGGGCTGCAGTACAGGCTGTGTCACTGTCGGTTGCTGAAGCACAGGTTGAGGTATTAGCACTGCGCCTGGCTGCTGTGCAGGTTGAGCTACAGAATTCGGTGACAGCGGCACTGGCTGAATATTTGAAACAGGCTGAATGATAGGGCTTAATGGTAGTGGAGCTGACTTTGGTACTGAATGAATGGGGTTTGAATTTCGCAGTGGTGAAGATGCAATAGGTTCTACTGGCCTTAACAGGTTCACAGGAGTTCCAGTATCTTGCCTCTCTGATGGTATCAGTACGTGTAGCTGATCAGTAGTATGGATGCTGCTCATGCCTACACTGCTGTGCTGGGGTGTTTGGAGTAGAGCAGGAAGTGAAGCGGCTCTATCTTGCTGTTGAGCATCACTCTGAGTAGGGAGAGGACTGCATGATTTGCACGCTCGCTCCAGTTGTTCTACACGCTTGGTTAATGCACCACTGGTCTCCTTCATTGTGATTTGCATCTCATTCATCGTTTTCAGTACACTGCCCCAAACTGCCTCCATTCTCTTCCATTTTTTCATCTTCTTCTCCTTATCAGATTCCTCTGAACTGCTACCGCTTGAAAATTCTGTCTCCTCTGGATCAGGTAGGTCGTGCTCATACTCCGCCAGATGTCCCGGAAGCTTTCTGCTCCTTCTTGGACGGGAACTATGTTTTGGACTCTTCTCCTGAGGAGCTTCATCTTGTGGAGTTGCCATCTTGTTGACTCAGCCAATAAACATCCGGCTCGAAGGACCACTTGTGAGAGACCGTGTGCGTCTGCAGCTGATTATGGATTGCTCATCAACTGAGTCTTCCTCGGTCAGAAGGAATAGGCAAATCCAATGGTGCAGTTTAAGTATTTATTGAGGAGTCAGATACATGGAGATGATAAGAGTTTGCAGGTATCAATATGACAAAGTATGTTATGTGTGTATGTGCGCGTGTGTGTGTGGTTATCTGAAACAGAAATACAATAAAGTGTATATTAACAAACATGTAGGCTATGGTTTCATGCAGTTGCATAAAGAAATGAACAGTAGTACAACCAAAATCCACTAGTGGGAGCTCTAACACTATAAATGAACTTGCATAAATGCCACAAAGTTCCACACAGCAAAAAGTACCAAAAAAACAGGCAATCTATGCATTAAATATAATATTGGGGTTATTTGCAAGCAATAATTAAAGTATATACAGTGAATGGCTACTATATGAGGGAATGCAGAGCACTGGAGAATAAGAAACAGTATAGTAGCATTGAGTTACACGATTAACAATCTCCTCATCTGAGCTAATAACTCTGTATCAAACATAATTTATGCAAAAGCCGTACTTACATCTCAAGGACGCACACAGCACTCTTACACACAATATTAGCGCAGGATTAACAAAGGATGTCAGTTTTCTGCTCTGAGGATGCTGCTCTGAGGATGCGAACACTAGACCCCATCGAAAGTGAAAGCGTCTCGCGCAACCGCGAGCGATCGGAACTACAATGAACGCATGCATTATGGGTAACGTAGTCTATATAAGGGCACGGACTTTTAACACTGGAGACGTGAAAATGTCTCAATGAAGGGTGATTGTGAGTTAAATTGCTCTTACTATAGAAAGGTAATACAACTGTGACATTTATTTTCTAATATAACATGATTACATTAGATGGAGAGCAGTAGGTATGAAGGCCAAACTGGCCAATAAGAAACATTTATACACATTACAAAACAAGTAACTGTTCTTCATTAGCATGTAACTTATATTCTAAATTATTGCATAGTTTGTTCATCCTTCCTTAGATTGAATGTTCAGAAGGTGAGACTGTGTGGTCAGACCTTCACAGATGGCAAATACAGCTGTCCTGCATGCATGCACATTTGCCTATTTTTTTTTCTTTTGTTGCTTTCATAGGTCTGTTAGATAATGAATATGTTTGTTGAACATTCCCCTAAATGCTGTGGGTAAATCACAGGATCCATAAGCTATGGCTTTGGAATCAATTTTCACCACTCTTTATGAACATTTATGGAGTGTACTGTATGCTTTATGCTTTAACTCATTCCTCAGCAACATTAAAATACAAATAATATATAAATAAATGATTGGCATGTCCCTTTAACCACAGCAGTATTGCTGCTCAATTTAAATTAAGCCACAAATTGACATCATAACAACAATCTGCGAATACACACGCACTGCAAATACACAATGTCAATAGTTTAATTTTTAATATATTTACAGTTGTCATCAGATACAAATTTTATTGAAACGAATGTAACAAAATAATGTGGGCGTGGTCTGTGTGTCGCGAAATTAAAGCACATGAAAACTTCCCTTAAACTTTAAAGGCATGTGAAACATACAGCGGAGCAGCGCAGAGAAAACAACGGAGCCATAATATGATACAAACATTTAACAATAACATGGACAGCTTTTAAATCTGCTCAGTGAAAAATTAGCAGTGACGAATCTGTAATCGTTTAACATCTGCTGGAAATCCAGGTAAAACTGTCTGCGTGCACGCGCACTTCCCAGTTAACATGATCCCCAGTTGATCCGTAAAACCGGCACTTTGCAACAACACAGCCTTGTTTCGGCAGCGACTTTCAGCATGTTCCCTGTAACAACATCTAACGTGTAACTTGAAACGGATTTAATGTGCTTTTTTGGATTGACAATCTGAATGGAGCCTATGTCGGGATTAGAAATGGAAGGAAGAATGAGAAGCTAGCTCACTCGGATCTTTACCACATAATAACTATAGTTCGTCAAAATTCGACGCTCTTTCCTGCTTACTAAGTTCTTCTCTATATGATTTCGCAGCTTCCGTTATTTGTTCCCCCGTGGTTTAGACACAAATTAGTGTAACAATGTGTTCTGTAGTACATAAACAGTGCAATGAATCCATGCTGTTGTTTACATCCGAGTCCCTCCATTATGTCTGCGCATCCGGGTAACTGACCAAATCATGACGTAGGTGAAAAACCCTCTAAACTTTTTGCGAGAGAAATAAATTTACAGCACATTAGAAACTCTGACCATCATGAACACTCTCCCTCTTATGAGAATGAATGAATGAAAAATAAAAAAATAAAATTATTTAATATTATCCTTTACACTTGAACACGTGATCACTTTCCGCGCCACACATGGGAATGCCCGGGAAATGCCCCTCAGAATTTTCGCGGGAAAGTCCTGCCGTCTCTTTATCTACACAGGCTTCTGGAGAGTGAAGGGACAGAGACAAGCTCAACAAATAAAAGTAAGTAGTTATATCATCTATAATTATGAATTAAATTATTTTTCATGTAGGTGAAAATAGTAATCTCAAAAGCTTATTTTCATAAAGTTAGTGAAAGATTCATTTCAATCGATCCCAGAGGAGAATCGTGTCAGACGCGGCAGTGCAGATGTAGGCATAACATTAGCTATATGATCAAACCTGACCATCAAACATTAATAAGCATATAAATCAACATTTTTTTGTGTTACTACATGAAATGGAAGCTATCAAACATGTTTGTGTAAAAAGAATCATAATGTACAAGGAAGAAATGTGGTTTAGCTGGACTTGTGTAAGTAATGTCACTTAGTTCTATAGCTGACAGTTCCTCTATTGTTCATACACTATTATTGTATACTAAGAATAATAATAGTTTAAAAAGTAGAACAAAATGTTGCCTTATTTCTAGCCCACCTTATAACCGTTTTGTGTGAGAGAAATAAATTCACCACACTAGAAACTGTTTTTCATATAGGTAAAAATAGTTAAGTTAGTGAAAAAAAATAATTTCACATTTCTTCTACATAAATTAACCATTTTAAATACACATTCATCTTTCCAGAGGTGGAATGACCCTTTAATAAGCATATAAGTCAAAGGTTTTTTGTGTTAATACATGAAATGGTATATGAGGACATGTGGTTTAGCAGGACTTGTATATGTAGTTCTATAGCCGACAGTTCCTCTATATGTGTTTGTGTAAACACAGTCATGGTATTCGAGGACATGTGGTTTAGCATGACTTATGTAGTTCTATAGCCGACAATTCCTCTATATCAAATGTGTGTTAACACAATCATGGTATACGAGGACATGTGGTTTAGCAGGACTTATGTAGTTCTATAGCCGACAGTTCCTCTATATCAAATGTGTGTAAACACATCATGGTATACGAGGACATGTGGTTTAGCAGGACTTGTGTAAGTTATGTAGTTCTATAGCTGACAGTTCCTCTATTGTTAATATACTATTATTGTATAATAAAAATAATAATAGTTTAAAAAGTATAACAAAATGTTGCCTTTTTTCTAGCCCACACTTTATAACCGTTTTGTGTGAGAGAAATAAATTCACCACACTATAAACTGTAGCCATCATGTTCACTCTCTTATGAGAATAAAAGAAGTGTGTGTGTGTGTATCCCCATATATCCTTTAAACTTGTACATGTCATCTCTTTCCCCCACACATGGAAATGTCCCACAGAACTTTCGCAGAGAAAGTCCTGCCGTCTGTTCATCTACACAGGAGTTCACTTCCGGAGAGTGGAGGGACAGAGAGAAGCTCAACAAATAAAAGTAAGTTGGTATATCATCTATAATTATTAATTAAATAATTTTTTCATATAGGTAAAAATAGTAAAGTTAGTGAAAAAAAAAATATTTTCACATTTCTTCTACATAAATTACCCATTTTAAATACACATTTATCTTTCCAGAGGTGGAATGACCCTTTAATAAGCATATAAGTCAAAGGTTTTTTGTGTTAATACATGAAATGTGTATGTAGTTCTATAGCCGACAGTTGCTCTATATGTGTTTGTGTAAACATAGTCATGGTATAGACGCTTTCAGCAGTGACAACATAAACAAACGGTACTGCGCATGTGCATTAATCTGGCCCAATGGTATTACTGCAGTCAAAGAAAAGAAATGTTAACTTACCTGGCCCTTCTTGTGACCCTACCAGACCCGTTGAACAAAAATTGGAGACAAGATGTTTTTCTACCGACGTGTCTGAATTTACCGCAGTGTTAAAAAGCTGTGGTGAGCGCGACGGCGGGGTTTGATAAGGTTAACATAGCTCTCCTTATTAGCTAGGCTTTTTACATGCTTGCTAACCTTTTTTAAGGTGGGTCTCCACATTGACAGCATGCTGGATGGATCTGTGCAGCGCTGTTTATGATACTAACCGTTCAATACACAGACTAGTCCTCTGTCAATGTGTTTGTGAGAGAGGGAGAGAGCGTGCGATATGCGCTGCTCGCAACTCTGCAGTCAATTACAACTTTTCCAGGGTTCCCACGCGTCCTGGAAAACCTGGAAAATTAAAGGCCTCTTTTCCAGTCATGGAAAACACATGGAAAATGGGGAAAAA
Source organism: Hybognathus amarus (assembly GCA_030378365.1). Classification (NCBI taxonomy): domain Eukaryota; kingdom Metazoa; phylum Chordata; class Actinopteri; order Cypriniformes; family Leuciscidae; genus Hybognathus; species Hybognathus amarus. The sequence goes on from JAQIUQ010000074.1 coordinate 229,977, forward strand.
TGTAAAATGTCCTGGAAATGTTTGCATTGTCCTGGAAAATAATTTTCGGGTTAAACACTTTATGCATGAATGTCTGTTTTCAGCTGCCTTCAACGAGTAATATTGGGCTGAAGCGCTTGTCTGCTTTCATTTCTGCTTGTAGCCACGTGACACAGCACCCCACGTGACACAAACCTGCCAATATTTACGCAGTACGCAATTTGACATCTCAGTACGCTGGTAGGACTTGCCCAGAGACTTTATCAAAAATATCAAAAATATTTTAACATTAAAAATGATAATGAATATTAATGAAAATTATAGGTCTTTAGTGATGTTTTATATTTATAACAGTAATTATTTTATTTCCTAGCGGCGAGGCAACAATCAGGGCAGCTATTAGCCGAGTGAGTTGTTGTTGTGGTGCTCCTGCTAATGTACGGACTGTAACAAAGTTGGCTGTTGAAGCTTGCGCAGTTATTTATAACATATACATTTATAGTTTAGAAATAATATAGGCTACACACGATCAGAGTTCTGTTTTCCTGAAAGCCATCACGATTGAAACTGAGATATTGATTTCATAACAGTTCAATAAACTAATAGTTAAAATAGTTAAAAAATTATTCAGACAAGAGTGTTTTCAATAATGAAACATTGACAATTTAAGTTTGAAGGGAGTAAAGCCTCTGTTTAGGCTAAAAGGAAATTTTTCTTCAACTTTTAATATAAATAAATGTTAATTTTAAATCAGCCTACTTCAGTGTTACATGAAACCATGTTATCATGCTTAAGTGAATAATTGTAATGTGATGATCAGATGCAGATATCTAAATCAAAGAATATGTGGTTGGCACGTGTATTATTATTTATTTTTAACAAAAGAATCGAGTGACTCAAAGTGCACCAGATTAATTAATTTATCTTTAAAATGTTAAAAAAATTCTCCCGGGGGGGGCGTGCCCCGAACCCCCCTAGTGTTACGATTTTGCCTACTCAGCTTCATTTTGAGCCACGAAAAACGCTCTCATTGGTCCATTTCTGTCTACAGGCTACATAGTGTAGCAAGAATTTTTTTTTCTCATTTTAGAATTACACATGGTCATATAAGAAGTGAAGGAGCAGTAGCCCCCCATTATGGTGGGGTAATTCGCACTTTGCATGTTCCAGTCAGTATTTCATGCTTGTTTTAGAAATATAATTACAACAACAAAAAAGGTTCAAAGATTTGATAAATCAAAATAATTTAAAGTCAAAAATGCATAACTCATCAGTTTATGCCATTATGTATAGCTACAGATGCATAATGTGCCTTGGTGCGAGCAGATGCAATTAATTTAGAAGTCCGATAATAGTTTAAATTTTCTAACGTTAGTGACTGATTGCGAATACAGGTTGACTGTGAGAGTTTGGACTTTTAAACTGATATCAGCAAGTAATAGTAAAATAGCAGTGTATGAACTAAATTAGAGAATAACTTCTGTTTTAGTGTGGTATTGCAAGTAGAGGAAAGCAGGTGGCATTGTGAAAGACAACAATCTTTGCACAACTATAATACAGATATAACAGTATAGGTACAATATCACATATTGGTATATCGCCCAGCCTTAGTTGTGATAACTTGATTCGCACTGTAGCAGCTGAAAAAGTCTTGAAAATGTCCTGGAAAAGTCCTGGAAAATCATTTCAAGAAAAGAGTGGGAACCCTGCTTTTCCCATCTTAAATTGTTAAACACGGAAATCAATATGTGGCGTTCAGCGCTGATAATGTGGTGGGCTTCCACTAATAAATGTATGGGAAACACTGTACCGGTAATTGTCACTCCAGGGTTTCCGCCAGGGCTCGAGACTAACGGTGTCCTATCGTCCTGGGGACGATAGAAAATGTGTTTAGGACGAACAGAAATATTCTCCAGGACGCCTACAGGACGAAAGACATTTTGTATGTATGTTCACAGGGCTCGAATTTCGGAGCGGGTGTTGCGCATAATTATAATCATTCCCGCAGGTATATTTATAATGTGGGATATTCCCGCAATCCACACAGAATATACAATCAAATCATTCTTTTAATAACTAATAACTAATAATCTGCCAGACGCAATTTCACAAACAGCGTGAGTGTTCAGCGGTGCCGCGTCTTCTCTTCTCTCAAAATGTGTTGGCCAAGGCAAGCATCAAGCGCTGCCGCGATAATACACACTCGCGTTCAGGAGTAGGGACATGACGGAATATTCACTTGCACAATCGGGCCAGCAGTGCATCGTGAATGAAGTTTACCATTTGCACGTCTTTTTAGTCTCACCAGTTTAAACATTAAAGCGATTTTAAACTAATCAGTGCTCGCGCGCTCTCTGGGATGATTTTCTGCGCGCATTCATAGAAAATCCGCCTCAAGAACAGCTGGCCAGTAACAAAAGTTATTTTTCACGCATTATATTGCTTTAACACGCAAAACTGTGTCTATTTCGGTCTTTGTGAGTATAATAGTCTAAACATAGTACGTTTTGTCTTTAATAAGCATAAAACGCATGCCAGTGTAATGAACACAGGATCCGTGCTCTAGCTCTTAAAGTGACAGCAAACATACAGTATGTGTCGGTCATTAATTTTGTCGTCAAAACAATAAAAGAGAGCTTTAAGTTAAAGTAATCAGGATTAATAGCCTATGTATTTAATTTATTCAGGATTAAAATACTATCCAGTGTTATTTTCCATTTGATTTCTTTATTCAGTTTCTGTCTATGAATAATAGTGTTTGACCTATTCAAAAACTTTTCTTTTCTCTTTATTTGTATCTTTATTCTATTGTTTTTATTTGTGCAACTTTTTTTCAATTGTATTGAACAATTAAAATCAAGCTTCGTGTTGTGTAAGTTCTTAACAACATTACCCCATTGTAAAAATGCAATGAGCGCAAACATTCAGGCAAGATAAATAATAATTTTGTTTGGCAAAAATTAAGGTATTTTTTTTAAGTCACAGTAGTTAAATCTGTATCTGTATTGCATGTTCAAACTTTAAATCATTCATATTATCTGGATAATAGATTTTTTCTCTGGAAGTATGTAGGTTTGGAAATTTTAGAGAAATTCTAAATTAATGCATTACAATTTTACTAAACCCATTATATTTTAGTCATCTGAATTGTTTGAGTTATCTAACAGCTATGGATGATAATAACAAAGTACAGAAACAACATTTTTAATTTGGGACGGTTGACATTCACTTTAGGACGGTTCAAATTGTTTTTTAGGACGGTTCCAGGACGGAGGTGAAAAAAGTTAGTCTGGAGCCCTGGTTTCCGCGCGGTAGTAAATAGAATCTACCAAAATTACGGCCCTTGAAAGGTAGTAAAAGGTAGGAAATGCAATTTGACTTGGTAGTAAATTTTTCATCACCGCCTTAATATGAGTTTCCATTTTTTTCCAAAAAAATAAGACTGTCTATGAAGTAGAGGTGGGCATAGATTAATTTTTTTAATCTAGATTAATCTAGATTAATTTTGAAATTAATCTAGATTAATCTAGATTAAAATGGCTCATTTCAATTCTACCAAAGGCGTTCTTATGTGTGCTATATACCCAAATAAATAACCTCGCAGGTAGTTTGTAATTAGGCCTAAATATGTTTTATACAAGATTTAACACTGGAATGTTCATATTATTATAAATAATGAGAGTAATCATAATTATTTTATTCTATTGTCAACCCTAGTTTTAATTATTTTGAATTATTTTGTAGTGTCCGGGAAGTTCTTTTTCTTACAATACAAATGAATAGAGAGGGATGAAATATCTGATGAATGCATAATACAGAAATCAGCTGCTTGAATGACAATTGCTGATGTTATTGGATTTTCAGGTGAGATTCTCAATTAATTCAGTTAAGGGATGCTCCGAAATGAAATCACTTCATACGTTTTCTGTATCCGATCTTGAAAAGACCAGGTGTAAGTTAAATGCCCTCCCAAACTCCGATCACTCAAACCACATCAGAAGGTGGTCTGGGCCACATTCCAGACGAAACTGAACATGTGTAAATGCATCTGGTTGTTGAAACCACATATGTAAATGTTACTACTCCCAAAAATGCTAAAATAATAAACGCGTGTTATAGGCCATATGTCATGTTATTTTAGTCAGATATGACGACGCTATGCGACGCGCTTCACCTCAGATCAGCAGCTGAGCGCCCATCAAGCCAACGCGCCACAATCTATCGCAAATCAAAATGAAAGTAACTCGAAGACACTTAACACTACAATCTTCATTAAAAGTAAAGAAAATAAAATGATCTCACCAAGTAGCCGCTCTCTCTTATTGCTGTCTTTGCTGATTTTGAAATTAGCCGATGATCAAAATGCAGCTCATGTTGTTTTCGGTGACGTGCAATTCATTAAATACGCATATAGCGTGGGGGAATTGAAGATCGGATTTATAGGCTATCCGTTTTGCAAAAACACATGTATGACCAGATGTAAATGGAATCGTTTTGATAAATCAGATAGCTATCCGATCTGAGAAAACGCATGAAGTGGTCAGGTGTAAACAGCCCCCTGAGACGTGGCGTGGCGCTGCACTTCTCGTTCAGTGTGCGACCCCTTTTACGGTTGTGTATTTCCCTCATATTAAATATAAAATGCATAGACTGATATTTTCCTAATGTCTGGATAAACAGATGTTTCAATATATTGGTTTTAAATGGCTCTTACAGTGCAATTCGACTACATCTGCGCTAAAATATCAAAGTGAAAGTCATCATAGCTTGCGTGGTACAGTCAGCTCCCAACTCAACTGTGAGAATAGATTAACGGCGATATTTTTTTATCGCCCGACAGAGAGTCTCACGTTCACGCAGCACGTTAACGCCGATAACGGCCCACCCCTACTATGAAGTAAATGTGTCTTATTAGTGGAATAAATATAGTAACATAACTTAGCTGTGGTGCGCGAGCACTGAAACGCGCAGTGGATTGAGCACGCAGCAGCACAGACGCGCGAGCTGGTCGAGCACATCCCTTCAAACAGACATCAGGGGAATGTTTGTAATTCAGTCGGATGTCAATGGCAAAGAAAATTAAAACAAATCATCTAGCTTAGTATTAACGTTAAAGGCCATTGCACACCGAGTACGAAATTTTCGGATCCGTTTTTTCGTGTTCGTCAGCCTAAAAATTCGTCACACATAGAAACCTTGCACACCGAGTCCGATGCGTATTTATTAAACCTATGCGGAAAAAACGCAAAAATACCAAATGGATTCGTCAGAGCAGTGAGGATGATTTTGTTGCCCTCTCTCTTATTGAAAAGAGAAGAAAGAGAAAATATTACGTCCATCCAATCCTGAAATTGCGCGAGAGGAAGGAGAGTTTCACCTCCTTATCAAGGAGTTGTGAATTTATCCCTAGCGATTCAAAATTTACCTCAGAATGTCAGTGGGACAGTTTAATGCTTTGCTAGCGATTCTGGAGCCACATATTAAAAACAAGACCACCAATTTCCGTGAACCAATCGATTCTGAACGGAGATCTGGCAGTGTGTCTAAGGTATGACGCCACCCCCGCCGCGCGGCCCGGTTGAAGCGCTGGACAGACAAAACAACTAGGCTGTTATATATTGTGCCCAAATAATACATTAGTTATCAAATTGGCTGCTCAATCACATCTTATTCGATCCTAAATTTCAATCAGATTGAAAGGGGAGGTTTATTAATTTCATAATCCAATATAGAGAAGAGAACATTAACACTTGATTGAACTAAAAACCGAAACTGAAAGCACGGAGCAAATGTATAATGATTTGAGGACGAGACTCCCCCGGCCCTATCCTCCCGGTCAAAAGACCTCTCAAAATGCTGGCTCTGGATGCGAAAAACGCATAAAATCGAACCCGATCCGATTAATTTTATGACGGACGAAAGTTTCGAGGCGGTGTGCAAGCATGATTGACATAACGTGAGGTCGAATTTTTTTTTTTTTAACGTGCGAAAATTTCGGATGCGAATTTCGGACTCGAGTGTGCAATGGCCTTTACTGATGAGAGAGAGAGAGAGAGAGAGATCGCGTGCACACTTCTGTTGAATCCTGATCGTTCTCTCAGCACTTGTTATTTGGATGAAAACTAAGTCGTATAATATGTAAGTAACATGACCTGTTACCTGATTTATGTATAACAACAAGTGGTTCCCTACATTATTCCTGTACGTGTGCAGGTCAAGAAGTTCCATGAACGCAAACATCCAGAAGCGCGCGCCCGCGCAAACCAGCGCCTCAGCGCGTAGAATAACGTTGCTGAAAATTGTTTTGCGCTTGTACGGACAAATTCAGACAAAATTATGTAAAAACGGTCATCTTGGCGCGTATTCCTAGTAAACAAAAGTCAGTTACATCTCAAGTGAACGCATTAAAGGGATAGTTCACTTTGAAATTAATTTTTATATGTTTTAGCTTACCTCCAGGGCATCCAAGATGTAGGTGTCTTTGTTTCCACAGTATCTTCAATTTTGATAATTTTAGGTAAAACCGTTGTTGTCTGTCAGTCATACACTGGAGGTGCAGGGGGTCCAGCTCAAAGAGCAGTCAAAATTAAACATTATTTAATGACTCGTAAATGTAAAGTACACATTGATGGCCTAAAGACACGAAACGAGTGGTTTGTGTGAGAAAACGAACAGTATTTATATAGTTTTTACCTCGTGTAATCACAGTGATGCCCAAGTGATCTGAATCAGTTGTGCAGTGTCCAACTGAACCGAACTGAATCAGTTCAATGTTACGCTGGAAGTGATCGCTTGCGTGTGACGTCACTCAATATTTACACGGAGATTTCGGAAGTTTTACCTTTTACTAAACATATTTTAGATATACCGAAATCGTCTTCCATTGCGGTTTCCCGTATATCTAAATATGTTTAGTGAAAGGTAAAACTTCCGAAATCTCTGTATAAACAAAGAGTGACGTAGGCGTGCAAGCGATCACTTCCAGCGCATGCGCTGACCGAAGCGCCCTGCTCTCAGATCAGTTGGTCGTGGATATGGTTACAAGGTAAAAAAGATATAAATACTGTTCGTTTTCTCACAAGAACCACTCGTTTCGTGTCTTAGGCCATCAATGTGTACTTACATTTACGAGTCATTAAATAATGTTTAATTTTGACTTCTCTGTGCATGCTCTTTGAGGTGGACCCCCTGCACCTCCAGTGTATGACTGACAGACAACAACGGTTTGACCTAAAATTATCAAAATTGAAGATACTGTGGAAACAAAGACGCCTACATCTTGGATGCCCTGGAGGTAAGCTAAAACATATCAAAAATTAATTTCAAAGTGAACTATCCCTTTAACGTTAGCCATGTTCAAATAGGGCCGTGCGTTTCGGTCTTAAAGGGGAAATGAAGCAGTGAATCAAGTTTACATGATTTACAAGATGGATTTCCAATATAATCAACAATTATATTAGAAACATGACAAATGTAAACATTTAGAAGAAAAAACGAAAAAACTTTATATCTTTCGCCGCCAGGGTGCCGCCATTGTGTAGTATTCTAACATGTGACGTCACAGGGTTGGTTGGCTCAGGCTCTATCCATAGACAGTAAGTGAATATCGCGACAATAAACTGTTTACACCAGTGTTTTGACCGCGAACGACTAATGTTAGGTACAGTCATTAGACAAAAAGACGATGTCTAATTTTATATGTTGACAAACTGCACATAGAAACATTGTTCGCGATGTCTGCCGTCATATTCCCGTCTCGTCAACACCATGTAAGTTACGTTGCTGTGTAGAAAAGCCGGTGGGGGTTTGGGGCGAAGAGCGGGTTTGCAACGCCACCAGGTGTCAGTGTGGCTGTTGTTCTGCGATGCCTACCGTGTCAGAGTCCATTTGCTGTCAAGAGGTTGATCTTGAGCATGTATTGCGTGGTCAATTCTGCATCACCGGCGCGCATGTTTACTAATATGCTGTTCCGTGAGGTAAGTTAGACGTGTTGGAAGCGGCGATGCTTTCCCTGAAGGATGTCAGAGCGGAGACACCTTTTCCTAGTATATGTTGGCTGTAGCTACTAGCACTACCAGTGCGAAAACATGGACGTTTCATTATTATTCGAACAAAAAAAAAAAAAAAACTTTTTTAAACAATTGTCATAGAGCATTTATAAAACAACAACGAAAAAACATACAAATAAATAAAACTATAATAATAATACAATTCTTTGAAAATTAAGTGATTTTTTTGCAAAAAGTGAGGAAGCTCTGTCCTAGGTCTATAGTGACAGTCACAATCGCGCACCTGATCACACCATGCACACGCTACAAAAAATATAACTGCTATCTGCCACATAATGCAAAATCTTAACAAAAACTCTCGTTTATACAGGCTATATTCTTCTTTACTTAAAAAGCTATGGGTTAACTTTTGTCCAGCCGATCTGAGGCGTTAAAAAAAAACCCTAAAAACAATCTGAAATAGGCTGTGTTGTAGGAAGGCTGCAAGGCATAGGTTTATTTTCGTTTTGTTACTCTATTTAGGCTATTTTCAAATGCGTCAAGTGTACAAATACAAAACGAAAACATATAAAGAAATCACAATCATGATAAAGCCGTTAAAAGGGCTGCTCACGTCTTTTGCGCGCTCAAGATCGATTTCAAATGTAGGCACGCGATGTGCGCGCTCATAATGGAGCAACTCGGTTCGCGGTCTTGTCGTCTTTGTTTTAAAATGCAGCCAGACAAAAGATTTAGATTTCGACTAAAGCCAAAACAAGTAGCATTTTACCTAAATGAATACAGCAAAACTACCTACCAGTATATCCCTTACTGAGCGCGAAGCAGCAGCGCAGCCAGCCACATGTGTGGTTCCCGAGTGTATAATGTGTGTGCGCTAAACTGTGGCGCAGTTACAAAAATAGCCTAAATGAAAGCATTTAAAGTTGGAGATAAAACATAGGCTAATTATATTTAGAATACAGTAATCAATAACTGCTTATAAAGGAATAAATATCAAGGAGTAAATCATTGAAAATGTATTTCTATTGGTAAAAAAAAAAAAAATGCGACTGGTCGACCAATAAGAATGTCAGTCGACCAAGACGGCATTGACTGATTAGTCGACTAAATTAGTCAACTGATTAGTTGACAGCCCTAATGCTAACTTACATGTTGTTGACGGGACGGGAATATGATGGCAGACATCGCAAACTATGTTTCTATGTGCAGTTTGCCGCTTCCAACACGTCTAACTTACCTCATTAAAAAATTATTTTTAAAAATAGTTTAAAAAAAATAGTATAGAAGTATAGTAATAGGTAAAATTGTAAAGTTAGTGAAAAAAATAATAATTTTACATTTCTTCTACATAAATTACCCATTTTAAATACACATTCATCTTTCCAGAGGTGAAATGACCCTTTAATAACCATATAAGTCAAAGTTTTTTTGTGTTAATACATGAAATGGTATATGAGGATATGTGGTTTAGCAGGACTTGTATATGTAGTTCTATAGCCGACAGTTCCTCTATATCAAATGTGTTTGTGTAAACACAATCATGGTATATGAGGATATGTGGTTTAGCAGGACTTGTGTATGTAGTTCTATAGCCGACAGTTCCTCTTAGGGCTGGGTATTGACACAAATTTCACAATTCGATTCGAATTTCAATTCGCAAGCTTGCAATTCGATTCGATTTCAATTCTGATTCGATTCAATATTGATTATTTTGGATATCAGTTACAATAAATGGCAAATATTCTCAAGGAAATCAAATCTCTTAACTAATGCTGTAAACTATAGGAGTCTAGTTGTAGTTTACTAGGCTTCATTAGCCTAATATGAAGGTAATAATTAACAGTTTTGTAGCTATACAAACACTTAAATTACACTATTATTTATTTTTAGACTAAGAAGATTATATGAAACAAACATTTAAATGGTGGCCGTCATAAAAACTTGCCAGATTTATTCAAATATGCATTAAATATTGAAGAACATTAAGATTATAATGCATATGTAATATGGTGTATATATTAAGCAAAATGCTTCTCACTAGAGTTATTTTTCTAGCTGACTAACAAGTTTATGTGGGTTTTCTGAGGTAAATATGACAATACATGACATTGACTGTCTTTCCACGATTGAAAAGCTGATTAAGTGAATCAATGTGTCATGATACGGATTTCGATAAGTTGTACTCTATCTTTTAACACACTTTCAGATGCTCGTTCATGTTTATTTTGCGCTGTAACTGGTATTATTAAGCTGGAAGAGAGATCAGCGCTGCTGCTTCTCTTGAGCTGCAACAGAGCAATCTCATGCCACAGCGCCAAAACGTTATTTATGTTTTTGAATATCTAAAGAAAATGGGCGTAATTTGAAATTTGAGACTTTGTTTCATATCAATAGCAACAAAGGACAAAGATTGTGATTTTTTGGATGCGCACAGCCGCGATACAATGTTCTATTCATTCAAATGAAACAGGATGACTAATCGATTCTTAAGATTTAAGAATCGATATCGGTTCGTAAAAATGACAATCGATTAATATCAGAAATCGATATTTATTACCCAGCCCTAGTTCCTCTATATCAAATGTGTGTAAACATAATCATGGTATACGAGGACATGTGGTTTAGCAGGACTTGTGTTTGTAGTTCTACAGCAGACAGTTCCTCTATATCAAATGTGTTTGTGTAAACACAATCATGGTATACGAGGACATGTGGTTTAGCAGGACTTGTGTAAGTGATGTATTTCTATAGCTGACAGTTCCTCTATTGTTCATACACTATTATTGTATACTAAGAATAATAATAGTTTAAAAAGTATAACAAAATGTTGCCTTTTTTATAGCCCACCTTATAACCGTTTTGTGTGAGAAATAAATTCACCACACTAGAAACTGTAGCCATCATGTACACTCTGCCTCTTATGAAAATAAAAGAAATGTGTGTGTATCCCCATATATCCTTTAAACTTGTACATGTCATCTCTTTCCCCCACACATGGAAATGTCCCACAGAACTTTCGCAGAGAAAGTCCTGCCGTCTGTTCATCTACACAGGAGTTCACTTCCGGACAGTGGAGGGACAGCTCAACAAATAAAAGTAAGTTGTTATATAATCTATAATTATTAATTAAATTATTTTTCATATAGGTAAAAATAGTAAAGTTAGTGAAAAAAAAAATAATTTCACATTTCTTCTACATAAATTACCCATGTGGAATGACCCTTTAATAACCATATAAGTCAATGTTTTTTTGTGTTAATACATGAAATGGTATATGAGGACATGTGGTTTAGCAGGACTTGTGTATGTAGTTCTACAGCCGACAGTTCCTCTATATCAAATGTGTGTAAACACAATCATGGTATACAAGGACATGTGGTTTAGCAGGACTTGTGTATGTAGTTCTATAGCCGACAGTTGCTCTATATGTGTTTGTGTAAACACAGTCATGGTATACGAGGACATATGTAGAACCATATGTAGAAGCTGACAGTTCCTCTATATCAAATGTGTTTGTGTAAACACAATCATGGTATACGAGGACATGTGGTTTAGCAGGACTTGTGTATGTAGTTCTACAACCGATAGTTCCTCTATATCAAATGTGTTTGTATAAACACAATCATGGTATACGAGGACATGTGATTTAGCAGGACTTGTGTATGTAGTTTTACAGCTGACAGTTCCTCTTTATGAAATGTGTTTGTGTAAACACAATCACAGTACCGGTATACGATAGGGCTGCACAATATTGGTTAAAGGGCACCTATTGTGCCCCTTTTTACAAGATGTAATATTGGTCTTGGGTATCCCCAGAATGTATTTGTGAAATTTCAGTAAAATACATTTACTGGAGGTGACGTTGGATCGCAAACAGTAGACGACGATCCACACTTGAGGATTAACTTTTAAGCCACAACAACAGGATTAACCCACGACTAAACATTTATGTTTCCAAGAGACATTACCGGCTGTCGTTGAAACAATGGAGGATGGTGTGTACAGATCACAGAGGGCAGGGTCTAGGCCACAACCACACTGTCAATCAAACCCCTTGCTCAATTCAACGTCACAAAGAGCTGAATCTTAGAACAGCTTGTTCTGAGACAGTGCATATGATTTATTGAGATTGTAAAAAACCACTGGGTGGATTTTTATCATTCTAGGGTGGTTTTGCTCACACACCGCCAACACATTTATGTTCAAACACCATGTAAAAGTGAATTTTCCATAAAAGGTGCCCTTTAAAGCTATGGTCTACGATTTCAAAGATTGTTCATTATTAATAACCTCGTTTAGATGCTGGTTTTAGTTCTATAGGGCAATCCTAACAATATGAATAGAAAAAAGAATGAAAAAAATCCATTTACTCTATTGAGTGCTGAAGTTACGACGTCACTCTGTAGGCCAAAACGCGGAAGTGAGTTAGCATTTTAGCACTATCGGTTCCCTCGCTCTAAAGCCTGTGGGATTTTTTTGAATGGGTTTTTGCTAAATCGCCTGAAATAAGGTCTGTGGTGAACAAAGCCTCTAAATATTTTCACTTTTTGATCTATGGCATAGAACACAGTTATAACCCGCTTGTGTTTTTTTTAACGTAATTGTGTCTGGTTGTGTTTTTAAAAAAACGTTATATAGGCTTCCAAATGTATAAATTTTGGATTAACTTGTAAAGATTATCTTGATAGACAAAACGTGTAAGGGTCACAACTCTTTAAACACAGATCTTATTTTTTTGCGATTTTCCAAAAGTCTATGAGGAAAATGCTTAGCTTTTCGAATCGAGGGAACCCATGCGCTGCTAGTTTCCGAATTGTCCTACAAAGTGATGTCATCACTTCGGCACTCTATTCAGGGTTCCCACAGGTCCTTGAAATCCTTGAACGTTTGTGAATCTGATTTTTTGTTTTCAAGGCCTTGGAAAGTTCTTGAAAATAAACATGCATAGATACAGGTCCTTGAAAGTGCTTGAATTTATTTTGTTCAAGAAGTTTTCTGTAAAAAATCCATATTATTCTCTGTCCACTAATGTGTTATTTCGCCAACACTTCGTGGCCTATGCACACTAGCTTGCTTAATTTACGTTAGCTACGCGCATTTACACGTTAAGTCAAGTCTCATATTAGACATTCTCTGGTCAAGTGTTTCCCGCGTAAGGCAGTTTGTGTTTAACGTTGCCATGACGTTCACATGAGCACGAAACTACAACAATGGTACCTTAACATTTCACAGACACACCGTGAAACATTGCAAAAATAGGCTGAAACCGCTGAAATGTGATGCTTCGAAAACGCAAGTTTCAAGATATTTGGCTCACCAAAGAAGATTACAAAGAATTTTTCTTTTTTTGTCCCTTATTTAAATGTAACATGATGCGTTCCGAATCAAATCAACGGGGACGTTGATTTGTCCATAGACAGTGGATTTGTCCCGTAACTTACATAGACCCAAGTCCCAGACATTCATTTTGTGGTTAATGCATGTTTGCATCTTTTTTTTTTTCATAGCGACAGAGTCTAGAAAACATGCGCTGTAAACAGGCATAATGCACTTTTTTTTTAAACCATGTCTTCTTATTCTCATGTTTTCTCATGTTTTATTGTTGAGCTGTCAATTGTCATGTTTACATAATCAGTTTCAGGACCTTGACACATTTTTTTTATATAATTAGGGCCCAAGCCCTGAAAGGGCGCAGAGCCCTATTGTTTTCCTTCCGATTTTTTTTTTTTTTTTTTTTTTTTTTTTTCTAGCGACTATTCGGGCACTTTTGGGGCCCTTAACATGCTCGAAAACTCTTGAAACTTTGCACACGGGTCAGAACCCGCGGCCATCAGAGCCGGGCTGAAGCTGGTACCCGGGCGTGGCAGGGCGGCTCGTCAGCGCCCCCTGGAATGGGGTCCGAACACCTGGTCCATAACTCAAACACACTTGCATGTAATAATATGAAACTCGGTACACATGTCGATAGCAGAATTTCATCTATACCTTCGCGTTCTTACTTTTTACCCCAGCCCAACAGGAAGTCGGCTATTGAGGTTTTTTTGTAAAACACACGCAATGAACTTTTAAATACTCCTCCTAGAGCTCTGATCCAAATTCGACGAAACTCGGTCAGCGTGAAGTCAAGACATTGAGGATGAAAGTTTGCGTGGGGATTTTTGATATCTCGAACGGTTTGGCCGTGGCGAGGAAACGAAACTATGGCGAGAAACGTGAAACAGGAAGTGTGTCATAACTTCAGCATACATTAACTGATCTGGATGAAACTTCAGCAGTGCGTTCGCTGTAAGAGGACGATCACATGGATGTGACTATTGTGAGTCAAAGTTATAGCGCCACCAACTGGCAGCAGGAAGTGTGTCACTTTCAAAATGCTTTGAAATCACCCTCTTATTTTTACCCGATTTGCTTCAAACTTCATCTGTATAATGTAAATACACGGCAGATGAAGACCTATGAATGGATTCTTGATATCTTTGAAACTGTTGCCGTGGCGACGCATCAAACTTTACCATTCTTTTAGGATGCATTCTTTTAGGGATTTGAACATTTGTCCATAAATCAAACACACGTGCATGGATTAATATGAAACTCGGTACACTCATAGATCACATCAGGCCAAACAACTTTCGTGCTCTAAGTTTTACGACAGTTCAAACGGAAGTCGGGAATTATGTTTTTTTTTTTAATAAATGTCCTAGAAAAACATCAAATTACAACCCATGCTGTTACCAATCACCACCAAACTCGGTGTGCATGAAGTCAAGACATTGAGGATGCTAAATTCCGGACGGATTTGTGATATCTCGAACGGTTTGGCCGTGGCGGATTTTTTTGACTAAAAAAGGACACATAAAGTGTGTTATAACTTGGTTAGTTTTACTGACAGTTACAAAACTTGCCGTGTATATTGTTCTATTCAAGCCAAACAACTTTCTAATTAACAATAATAAGCTCAAACCCACAGAAAGTCAGATATTGTAGTTTGAATATGATCATGTTCTTTCTGAGCCTAGGCCTGTCTTTGCCTTTGAGTCTCTTGACACACAGTCTGTGTGTGTGTGTGTGTGTGTGTGTGTGAGGGGGAGGGGGCTTAATCATTTCACTGTGTGTCTGGCCTGCTAAAGTAAATACATTTCTTAAGCCTGGTATTTTTTAAATAAGTTTTTATTTTTATTTTTTTATAAGTAAAGGCATATAACCTGTTTAATTGTAGTGCATTGACAATAGTTTTATATAATTAGTGTATTAATTAAATTAACTTGGTCCATAAATCAAAAAAGTAAGTAAATAAATCAAAAAGGAAGTGTGTTAAAACTTCTGCATACATTAACTGATCTTGATGAAACTTCAGCAGTGTGTTCGTTGTAAGAGGCCGATCACATGGATGTGACTATTGTGAGTCAAATATATAGCGCCACCAACTGGCAGCAGAAAGTGTTTCACTTTCAAAATGCTTTGAAATCACACTCTTACTTTTACCCGATTTGCTTCAAACTTCATCTGTATAATGTAAACACACGCCAGATGAAGAGCTGTGAAAGCATTATTCAATATCTAAGATAATGTTGCCATAGCAACGCATCAAACTTTAACATTCCTTTTTTTTTGATGATTTTGAGTCTCTTAGCGGCTTTTGGGGCCCTTAATGGGTTTGAAAACTCTTGAAACTTTGCACACAGGTCAGATCCCACAGCCATCAGAGCCGGGCTGAAGATGGTACCCGGGTGTGGCAAGGGGGCTAGACAGCGCCCCCTGGAACGGGGTCCAAAAACTTGGTCCATAAATCAAACACGCTTGCATGTAATAATATGAAACTCAGTACACATGTTGATCTCATCGTTTCATATATTCATATATTCTCCTCAAGCCGGACAACTTTCTAATTTACACTCATGAGCTAGGACCCACAGAAAGTCAGATATTTTGGTTTGAAAATGTTGAGTGTCTCTCTGAGCCTACACTTCTGTATGGCAAGCCCTTTTAACATTTAAAAGCTAAGTTTGACTATTCGTAATTAACATTGTAGATATCAACAACGTCTTTCTAGTCGTAATTACATTTTGGATAGTTTGTATTATCATTTAAGATATCTGTAACGTAATTGTGACTAGTCGAAACGACAGATAGAGTATGGCAAACCGTTTTAACATTTAATCATTTTAACCTACTAGTCTCTATTTTCATGCTACTAGTACTTATTTTTAGATACTAGTATCTATTCCATTAAGTACTAGTACTTATTCATTAGCTACTAGTGCTTATTCTTTAGATACTAGTGCCTTTTCTTTAGATACTAGTGTTTATTCTTTAGGTACTAGTACCTTTTAAAGATACTAGTACTTATTCATTAGACACTAGTCCTTATTTATTAGATACTAGTACTTATTCATAAGATGCTAGTCCTTATTCATTACATACCAATGCTTATTAATTAGTTACTAGTACTTATTCATTAGATACTAGTACCTATTAAATAGATACTAGTACTTATTCATTAGACACTAGTACTTATTTCAATGGTGACTAGTAACTATTCTTTTGTTACTACTAGTCACATTTTTCCATTGACTTCTATGGTGATCTGTCATTCAGATATCAACTATTCAGTTCTGACTAGTATGTTAGTATGTATTCCAATTGTGGAATACATACTAGTATGTATTCCAAAGCAGGGGTTACGTTTTTGCACGTCGTGCAGAATAACCCTAAAGGCACCAAGGTGGCGGTGCCACCGGCTTTATATATATATATATATATATATATATATATATATATAAATATATATATATATATATATATATATAAATATAGCTGCTCGGAGGGCCAAAGCCGGCGGTACCGCCATCCCGGTGCCTTTAGGCACCGGGGTTGCGGTGCCACCGGCTTGGGCCCGCAATCGCTGCTCGCAGCTATATTATTTATATTATATTTATCATTATTTTTTATAGGATTAGGATGTACCAAATATTCTTCGGTTTTATGCAAAACGTAAATACGACAAATGGAATATCAGATCTCTGTCATATGGCCAAAAATATATGCAAAAAAAGCTTTTTTGCCTAGTTGTTTGACAGATGTAAATTGTAACAAGGTATCTTACATACACTATTTAACCTTGCTCTCACTTGAATTGTTCCCACATTAAGTCCTTGAATTTGAGGGTAAATCTGGAAAATCCTTAAAAGGTCCTTGAATTTGATGTTTAACCAAGGTGTGGGAACCCTGTCTCATAGAGCATCACAGTCCCGCCCACAGCCGGTGCCGGAAGTAAAAATTCAATGCAATTTCTCCATTGACATTTGGGATATAAGCCATAAAAACGTAACCATACATGGTAGACTTAAAACCAGCTACGGCTGTACTAAGCGATTGTATATGCTCTTATAAACGCTAAAAGATCATGGGGCACTAACCTTGTTTTAAGATAAATGCCTTATATTCGCGATGTATTGGATAAGTACTTCATTACCCACAATCCTTAACAATCCCACAGTGATACATCTGATTGGTGGAAGTTCGTGTCGCATGTCTGAAACCCCGCGAAGGCGTTTGAAGACTGACGATCGCGTAATGACGTAGAGCTAAGTTCATTGGCCGCACCTCAGAGACGCCCGCGCGCCATTGGATGTACAGTAGCCACAGCAGAGCCAATGAGCGAGCCTGATGCTCAATGTTTTAGCATGTGCATAAGCTTCAGTAAATCGAGGAAAATGAGTTTCCCTGCACATTCACTATATAAAATTCACAGGAGGAAAAAGTTCACGTGGCCGTCGTCAGATTTGGAAGTCACTCAAAAGGCTGTTTCACGGTGGCTTTCAGTCGACTTCAGTGAGGTGCGGTGGCTTATGGGAGGAGTAGTTCCTTTGCTCGGAAATGAAAATATGTACACAGGCTTGTACCTTCGACTTTTTTTGGATTTTCTTTTCGTTTTTTCACTCGAAATGATACGTTGTATGCTTATGAGTTCAGCCGTAGCTGATTATCCTCAGACATGCTCTAATACTCTTTAGATATGGATTTTACAAAATGTCAATGGGAGAAATGAATGGGAAATTTACTTCCGGCACCAGCCCTCTCTCGGGCTGTGGGCGGGACTGTGATGCTCTATTGGGTGTACAGCTGCAGAGAAGCTGTACACTCAATGAGGGTACACCCAACTGATCTCATCCAATCACAAGCTCCACTTGAAACTGCCTGGTGCTCGCGTCTCCAACCCAACCATACCAGACCCCGCACCCCTCCTGCGACATGAAATTGCGTGAGCAAGCAGCTGACAGTCTATGGTAGCTAGCTAAGTAGCATCAGATCAGCAATGGATAAAACAATGGATAAAAATATAAACGACAGCAGTAAGCGGCCCCTGCTTGCCCCTACTGTAAAGTTTGGACAAAAGAGAAAGTCTGTAGAGCAGGGGTCGGGAACCTTTTTACCAAGAAGAGCCAAACAAACAAAACAAAATTGAGAAATTTTTCAAAAGAGCCAGAGCAAAGTTTACACTCGTATATTAGACAATTTGCAACAGTAATATATAATAACAACAGTAGTAATATACGACTTGCACTGGTAGCAGTTCTGGTAGTTATATAACGTTACAACAACACCGTTTTTTTTTTTTGTGTGGGGAGGGGGTGTTTGACTAGCTCTCGCGAGGCACATACGCGCGTGCATGACAGCTCTCTGCCATGCACGCGCCGTGCGCTATGTATGTTATGCGCGCAGTATGTTCTATCTCGCTCTAGATTCCGGGAGATTTTAACAAATTTTCGGGCATCAGGGAGACGCTATCATCAATATGCGGGAATCTCCCGGAACTTCCGGGAGATTTTGTTCACTGACATGCTGGTTTCTAGCACACTGGACGAGAAGCGCAGCGCCTCATTTAAAATTCAAACACTTTATTCTCTAGGACTCCTAGACTAGGAGTGTACACCGGTGACCGGCGGCAGTGGCACATTCAGTGTCTGTCCGCGGTGCCCAGCAACGGCTCAGGACCTTGTTCAAAATCCTGCCTCGCCACAGAGCGCATTTACATAGTTTTATATACAGTTTTATACTTTTATTTGTGTCAAACGGTCGTTAATGTAAATACTGACTTCACCGTGTGCTGCAATAGGCTACTTTTACATTCATTTTCAGAAATCAGCTGCTTAAATGAAAATTGCTGATGAAAATTGCTGAGGTAAAGTGTTCTGCAGACTTAGCAACGATTGTATTTAATTGTACAGTACAATTATAACATAGGACAGACATTATTTTAATTCCATAATGTCCTTAAACATAACAATATTGCCGGCCATAAACTGAGAAAGTGCGCGTCCGGTGCCTCTTTCCTAGACGCGGTGCGCGCTTCTCGTCCGGTGTGCGATACTTCTGTCCTAGACGCGCCGTGCGCTTCTCGTGCGGTGTGTGACCCTCTTATGACACCACACAAATTGAGAAACAGGCATCATAAACAAGTGATTAGCAAGTGCTGCATGGTGCATCTCAAATTGTCTCTTAATATTTTACTTTTTGAGAGCCTTTTTCAGTCAACATTTGAAAATTAGGAGAGCCATATAAAATCCTGAAAAGAGCCATATATGGCTCGCGAGCCATAGGTTCCCGACCCCTGCTGTAGAGGAAAGAGGAGAGAAGAAGGATACATGTAGGGTCCACCATTGACCGTTGGAGGAAGCTTCAGGGAGATCTGGGACTGAAAACCGATGCTGACACGGATGACTTTGTTGAGCAGATAAACATTTATTTATACTTTTATGGCGTGACGTGTTACATAAATAGCATTTTATCAGTCTGACAACATGTTCATGCTGCCGGTCAGCATTGGAATGTTAGCCATTTAGCATCGCCTATCACGGGTCAAAGTAATTATATTTCTTGAAGTGCTTGAATATATTTCAGTAGGCCTAGCAGGTTTCTGTTCGAGCCGATCGGAATTTGAACAAGATGCAAATGAATTTTAAACACGTTTCAAAAATAGACCTAATAATCTCTCTGTAAAACTAAAATAATAATGCTGCCACATTTCTAAAGTCCTTTTTACCCATCAGTAATTTGGCTCCATTTAATATTTTACCTTTCTTTATCATATGTATTTCTTTCATCAGAAGAAAAAATGATCAAATTATCAGTCTGGATTTTTTCAAAAATTATTATTTTTTGTATACTGTACACATAAGACATGAGGTCCTTTGAGCCGGGCTGGGCGGGGCTGGGTAGCAGGGGGCGGGGCGTGTTCGGTACGCAATGACATTATCGCGATTCGAATCGTGAGTTCTGTATCGTGGTTTTTCGGTTCGGTTTGAATATGGTTACACTCCTAATATCTATGGAGCAGCACCCCGAACCACTGACTTTAAAATAAAGCCCCAACCTTGCCTGTCGCGGGCCAATCTCAATCACGCGACACTGTTACTCAGGAGATCCAGTGAAGAAATCCATTGAATTCGCCTCAGAATTAAGAACATCATCGCTACTAGATCCACTGAGAACATTCCGATTCGGCGCAGAGTTCTGTTATAAACCATAGATATCAGATCAAACAGCGCTGACGTGGAAACTAGGAGAAACACTTATAGAAGGCTTTCAGTCCACAAATCAGCAACATTCACCATGGATTTAGGCTAAAGTAGTAACTTAACAAATGATTGTATCAGAGTCTGACGCAGTGATCAGGTGTATACGATCAAACATGATCATCAGACATTAATAAGCATATAAATCAAAGTTTTTTTGTGTTATGTGAAATGGTATACGAAGACATGTGGTTTAGCAGGACTTGTGTATGCAGTTCTATAGCAGACAGTTCCTCTATATCAAATGTGTTTGTGTAAACACAATCATGGTATACGAGGACATGTGGTTTAGCAGGACTTGTGTATGTAGTTCTATAGCCGACAGTTCCTCTATATCAAATGTGTTTGTGTAAACACAATCATGGTATACGAGGACATGTGGTTTAGCAGGACTTGTGTATGTAGTTCTATAGCCGACAGTTCCTCTATATGTGTTTGTGTAAACACAATCATGGTATACAAGGACATGTGGTTTAGCAGGACTTCAGCTGACAGTTCCTCTATATCAAAAGTGTTTGTGTAAACACAATCATGGTATACGAGGACATGTGGTTTAGCAGGACTTGTGTATGTATTTCTACAGCCGACAGTTCCTCTATATCAAAAGTGTTTGTGTAAACACAATCATGGTATACTTGGACATGTGGTTTAGCAGGACTTGTGTATGTAGTTCTACAGCTGACAGTTCCTCTTTATGAAATGTGTTTGTGTAAACACAATCATGGTATATGAGGACATGTGATTTAGCAGGACTTGTGTATGTAGTTCTACAGCTGACAGTTCCTCTTTATGAAATGTGTTTGTGTAAACACAATCATGGTATACAAGGACATGTGGTTTAGCAGGACTTGTGTATGTAGTTCTACAGTTGACAGTTCCTTATCAAAAGTGATTTTATAAATTACAAATATTTTATTCTTTAAAAAGTGTTAGATGTTCATCTTCAATGTTTTGTTCATTTAGCGACAAGGAGCAGTACGAGATCAAAGGGTGGACGTACCCCCATTGAAGAGGCGTTGTTTTATATAATGGAGAGTAGAGACAAGAACTGTATTCAAGCTGCTTTTATAAATGATGTGAAAGGTAAGCAGATCTATTTATTGCAATGTATGTTTATCAATTAACATTCTAATTAAAATCCAGAGATGTTGTTTGATCACTTAACGAGTCAGCAGATTTTATATCTGAAGTCTCCTTGTACATTCCTTCAATGCAATCATTCCAAACATTTTAAGTGTTTACTTGTTTAAACTTGATGTGGGCATTTTTGCATTTTGATCATTGAAAGGTCACCTAAATGTATAAAGTGTTGCCTAAATTAATTAAGCTCAGTATACAAACTTAACACTTAACTCACACTTAACTCCTCTGCAAACAGTTATGCTAGTAAGCAATAGAATTTGAGAAATTATTGTAGCTATAAGTGCAATAATTCCAAAAAATGTAAAATAAATGAGCCTGAATATTTGAATGCAATATTTTTGAAAAATACCCATCCCTAGTTTGGATAATGCCAGATTGTTGACGACAATACACACTGCTCAAACATTCTAAACCTTTACAAAACCAGTTGAAACAACTGGATTGAACACTTCAATTAAATTTTGAACAGGTTTCAAAAATAGACCTAATAATGTCTGTGTAAAACTAAAATAATAATGCTGCCACCTTTCTAAAGTCATTTTTACACATCAGTAATTTGTCTCCATTTAATATTTTACCTTTCTTTATCGTATGTATTTCTTTCATCAGAAGAAAAAAATATCAAATTATCAGTCTGGATTTTTTTCTTTTTTTTTTTTTTTTTTTTTTTTTAGTAGCACGGAATGACTCAAGTATTTACATACTTAATGACGCATATTTTTTTTTGTCAGGACATGGAGTATTTGCTACCCAAAACATAGCGAAAGGAGACTTCATTTTGGAGTATAAAGGAAAACTTGTGAAAAACAAGTTCACAATCCGTACGCATACAACTTCAGGCACCACAATATAGATTTCTGGTAAGTACTTGTTCTTAAAGTATGTTTAACCCTCTGGGGTCTAAGGTGTTTTTGGAGTCCTTGAGATGTTTTGACGTCCCCTTACATGTGTGTGATGTGTGTGTGTGTGTATATATATATATATATATATATATATATATATATTTGTGTGTGTGTGTGTGTGTATATATATATATATATATATATATATATATATTTATATATATATATATGTGTGTGTGTATATGTATGTATGTATATATATTGATAGATAGATAGATATATTTTTTATTTATTTTTTTTATTAGGGGTGTAAATCGGTGTAGTCTTGAAAGGAGTAGTTCACTTAAGAAAAAAAATACCTTTATTGATAATTTACTCGCCCCATGTCATCCAAGATGTCCATGTCTGTCTTTCTTCAGTCGAAAAGAAATTAAGGGTTTTGATGAAAACATTCCAGGATTTTTCTCTATTTAATCGACTTCACTGGGTACCAAGACAGTTCAAGGTCCAAAAGACAGTTTCAGTTAGGGCTGCACAATTAATCGAATTTGTAATCGCGATTACAATTATGGATGCCACAATTATGTAATCGTTCAAAGGCACAATTATAAAAAGTCCACTTACAATATTCTGTGTGCTTAAAATGTTTGTTTGTTTTACAGCTTATCTTAAGGGTTTTTTCCCATTGTTTTAATTTTAGTAAGTGTAACATTATAATTACAATTAGCATTAAAGCAACACTATCTAACATTGTTTACTTAAAATAATGCTTCCAAAATCTTATCAGTGGTTCATCAAGTTGTAACAGGGTGAAAGGCACTTCTGCCGTCGCCTGACAGGGTCTGTATCACTTTTACTGGCACATTTACTGGGTAGAAACCCAAACACAAAAAGAACTACAAAATTCGACTGCTTTACATCAAGCACTACAATAGTCATTATTTCGTTTTTCTTTGTTTCTGATGTCGCAATACATCATCCTTTCATGAAATCATGTAACATACACTACCTTGTGTAATGACTCTGGGCGGATGTTGATCGAGGGGAATTTGCATATCATAATTAATAATTCATAATTAATAATTATTCATACAGATTTGGATCAGACCGGTCTTACATGTTAATAAATCCCTCGATGAGGGCTTTCTGTTAACTTTACTTATATGTATACATGTGTATCTCTGCAATTAACCACAAATTAATTGTGATAGATTGCACAGACCACGTCTTACAAGACAAGTAAAATTAATTAGCTCAATTAATTTATAGAGCAGGGAAAACCTAATTCTCTGGCCAGAAGAATTCAGCATTCCAACTCCATAAAAAAATACCCTTAAGGTATTTTCAGTTATGTAAAGCATGTAGCATTCGATCTCGACACTTCAGGGACTTTATTATGAGCATTGGAACAGTAAATCAGTCAGGATGAGTATATTGGTTTAATTAATCAACTATAGCATTCAATAAGGCAACTAAGTAAGCATTTACTACGTTACAATGATACATGTATATACAAACATTAAACACAAACTAAGACGACGCAGGGCGTTAGACGATAAGTGATTTGGAGAGAGAGAGAGAGAGTGAGGGTGAGAGAGAGGGAGTTACAATCACCAAACAGTCAATTAATCTTTCTGAACACCATGAAAACACTTTCTTTATGCTTCTGAGAAGCTCTAAAAGAAGGTAACGTTATACTTGCACAACATGTTTGGTCTGTGTGTGTCACGGACTCGTGGCCAGGCCCGGTTGGGCCGCACGATGAATGGAGAGGCTCTCCTGTGTGCGCGCGTTCCGTGGAGCGCGGCGCTTTTGCACTGCCCGTCCTGGCGCGTGCATGGTTGGTTGCGTGCGCGTGGCTTCTTTGTTCCGTGGGGAGTCACGTGGCGTTCGTTGGCATTCGGCGCGAATGTTTGAAAGGCTTAAAAGTCTTTGAGGTGACGTTACCCGAGGAAATAGATCGGCAAAGTCCACTTCCTTTCCTGGGAAACGAACTTGGTAGTTCATTTGAGGAGAAGACGAAACTTTGGACGATCAAAGAAAGGATCCCGGTTGGGGTCGGATCTCCGTGAGGAGATCCTTTACGTGCTTCTTGGCATGAGGCGTTTTCGGAAGAGAAAGGGCGGAGCTGGCGCACTGCCTTTATCCTCTTGGAGACATCCATCCCCTTCCTGTTGGCTTGAGCCAATCAGGGAGATGGATGTTGCAGCGGGAAATTCTTGGTTTTATTGCTCTTTGTTTCACAGAGCACGCGCTCCTTGTGGGAGGGGGTGTGTTTCAAGGAGGCTTAATAAAATAACAGTTTGATCTTCATTGGCAATAAAACATATTAAAAATACCCTTTGCCTTATACCTCTGTGCATATTCGAGTGTTTCATTTCCTACGCATCATAGAGACACCAAGGATCATTATGTTACATTAAAGGAAAATACACTTACATTTAATCATGCATAAGGCCGGTATTCTAATTTCTATTTATGCCACGACCAACAAAGTTTCTTCACTGTGACATGGGGGAAAAACACACATACATAGAAACACATTGAATATATCTGGTTAAATGTCTTTTAACACAGAAAAGTCCATCTCTTGGTTCAGAGACATAGAGCACATTCCACAGTCTTGTAACGTGATCTCACTCCAGTGAGTGGAAGAATGTGTGTGGCGGTGTACACTCACCGGCCACTTTATTAGGTACCCCATGCTAGTAACGGGTTCGGACGCCTTTTGCCTTCAGAACTGCCTCAATTCTTCGTGGCATAGATTCAACAAGGTGCTGGAAGCATTCCTCAGGGAGTTTGGTCCATATTGACATGATGGCATCACACAGTTGCCGCAGATTTGTCGGCTGCACATCCATGATGCGAATCTCCCGTTCCACCACATCCCAAAGATGCTCTATTGGATTGAGATCTGGTGACTGTGGAGGCCATTTGAGTACAGCGAACTCATTGTCATGTTCAAGAAACCAGTCTGAGATGATTCCAGCTTTATGACATGGCGCATTATCCTGCTGAAAGTAGCCATCAGAAGTTGGGTACATTGTGGTCATAAAGGGATGGACATGGTCAGCAACAATACTCAGATAGGCTGTGGCGTTGCAAAGATGCTCAATTGGTACCAAGGGGCCCAAAAAGTGCCAAGAAAATATTCCCCACACCATGACACCACCACCACCAGCCTGAACCGTTGATGGATAGATGCAAGGCAGGATGGATCCATGCTTTCATGTTGTAGGCGCCAAATTCTGACCCTACCATCCGAATGTCGCAGCAGAAATCGAGACTCATCAGACCAGGCAACGTTTTTCCAATCTTCTATTGTCCAATTTCGATGAGCTTGTGCAAATTGTAGCCTCAGTTTCCTGTTCTTAGCTGAAAGGAGTGGCACCTGGTGTGGTCTTCTGCTGCTGTAGCCCATCTGCCTCAAAGTTCGACGTACTGTGGGTTCAGAGATACTCTTCTGCCCACCTTGGTTGTAACGGGTGATTATTTGAGTAACTGTTACCCTTCTATCAGCTCGAACCAGTCTGGCCATTCTCCTCTGACCTCTGGCATCAACAAGGCATTTCCGCCCACAGAACTGCCGCTCACTGGATGTTTTTTCTTTTTCGGACCATTCTCTGTAAACCCTAGAGATGGTTGTGTGTGAAAATCCCAGTAGATTAGCAGTTTCTGAAATACTCAGACCAGCCCTTCTGGCACCAACAATCATGCCACAATTCAAAGTCACTCAAATCACCTTTCTTCCCCATACTGATGCTCGGTTTGAACTGCAGGAGATTGTCTTGACCATGTCTACATGCCTAAATGCACTGAGTTGCCACCATGTGATTGGCTGCTTAGAAATTAAGTGTTAACAAGCAGTTGGACAGGTGTACCTAATAAAGTGTGCCGTGTGTGTGTGTGTGTGTGTGTGTGTGTGTGGGGGGGGGTGTGATTCAGTCTGGCCAAAATCATTACACTTGTCTGTGTACATCGTTCATTCTAAAGCCGGTGCTGGATAAACAGCGAGCGTGTGTGCGACGGTAGGCTAAATTATTTACGACAGCGGCAATGGACAATTTCGTTTCCAACCAGTAGGGCGACCGAAGAGGAAAAGTTACTTGGTGTTACTTTAAACCATAGAAAAGCATTGAAAGTTTTTCAGGAGTTTTCAGCCGTTTTATTTTGATATAACATTTTGCATGCAGTCACTTCGAACAATGGCATAAAGCTGTTCAAAAGATCATTCAATGTAAATTGTGATAATCGTAATTAATAATCGCAATTATAATTTCAAGGCAATAATCGACAATTATGACTTTTGTCATAATCTTGCAGCCCTAGTTTCAGTGCAGCTTCAAAAGGCTTTAAAGTCCCTGTAAAGTCAAAATTAAGTATGTGTTCTGAGTTTGTCACACCACAGAAAAATGTGTTATTAGCCACCCAGCCAAATTTGAATGATAAAAAAAGCCGGCAAGTACATAAAATAAGCTATCAAAATCATGAAAAAATGAGCAGTTATCTCTGTTCTCAAATGCTGGGGGCGTGTCCGCTGGCTGCGTGGAAACCACGCCCACTCGCGGGAAAGCTGTTGATGGTGATATTAGCTGATTAGCTTTTGGAGACGGGAGGATGAACACTGAGGCGGGAGATCGTCGTTTCGGCCTTGTTCACCAGTAACAGCGGATTATCAGTGAATCCCAGTTGTCTCTGAGGAAAGTTTATAAAACGATCCAGTGTAAAACGATCTCTACAGAGGCGGGTGTTGGCAGTGATCCTCAGCTCTTCATCACGGTATAGGCTCTCTAAAAACCTCTTCTTGATGTGATCGTTTTAAGGGAATTTAATTGAAGATACCGATCTGTTTTGTACATGATCGCATCCAGGTAGTAGCCCATGCATGTCCGTGTCGAAGGCATAGCTAGCTAGAAAACTGTAGGCTCAGCTGTAGTACCTAATAGTACTGACAGTCATTAGCGATTGAGCGGTGAATGCGAATGTGCTTCGGGGAGTGTTATCGTGTGTTATAGGAGAGATCAGACTCTGTGCGTCATCAAATAGGGGGGTGTCCAGGAGTTCATGGGCTCCAGTGCGTCATTGAGCCCTGTTTTAGCCCCGCCCAAACAATCCGTAAAATTGCAATGGTGAAAAACTGTTTAACGGTCTAACTCCACATTTCAGTACTTCACAGTTCACAGACTTTGTAATATGTTTTAGCAATACATATGTAACATTTATGTGTTTAGAACTTTTTTGTAGAATTGACTTTACAGGGACTTTAAACGATACCAGACGATGAATAAGGGTCTTATCTAGACGTTACGAGCGGTGCTTCGAGTTCGAATATATTGGTACACTCCTAATGGTTCGTTCACACCGGATGCGAATAGCGCGTCAGACGCGAAGTGATTTGAAGTCAATGCAAAAACTCACCTGTTTCGCGCTTAAAAAATTACTGCGGCGCGAATGAGGCGTAGAGTGTGGCGCCGTAGACGCAAAAATTGAGCGTCTGGCGCGTTAAGAGCAAATGATTTAGTTAGTTTTTCTAAGTAGCAATTGGGTGGGTTTTCTTTTGAAAATCTGGCAACCCTGCATGTCCTGTTGTTCAGCTCTCTTTACGGCATGTCTCTCAGGTGTTGTTAAGCATTTGTATGACAGTTTAGGACTGGGATCGTATTAGAGCTGCAACTAACGATTATTTTGATAACCGATTTATCAGACGATTATTTTTCGATTAATCGGATAAAAAAATCTATTTATTTTTTTTGCTTATTATACCTAAATAAAACCCTAAATCGGGGTTGTGGCGAGCAGGATGAGGACTAGATCAGGGGTTCTACACTCCAGTCCTCGCGACCCACTGCTCTGCATATTGTGTATGTCTCCCTCATTTAACACACCTGATTCAGATCCTCAGCTCGTTAGGGTTACATAGAGTCTATCCTAACGAGCTGAGGATCTGAATCTGGTGTGTAAATGAGGAGCATACACAATATGCAGGACATGGGTCGCGAAGACTGAAGTTGAGAACCCCTGGACTAATGATCTGATAATCACTCTCTCCTTTGTGTGTTACAGGGTTCGTACATTTTGAAAAAAAACTGAAAGTTATGGAATTTTTTTTTAATCTTTTTGAATTTTGTTATCTTGTTTTTCATGAATGTTTTTTACAACAATATAAAGAGCAATGTGTATTATCCACTAATCTAGTTTATAATAGCATTTGTCATAGATTATGATCATATATTATTTGGATTTGTTGTTTTATAATGAAGTTGTCTGTATTAAGTAGATTGTGTTTAACACACACAAGAGTGATTATTAGTTCAACACACAGAGTTATAGAAATTCTACTTGATAAAAAAAACTGCGCTGGTATAGGTCAATACTCAATCAATTTTTGGTATCGGATTGATTCTGAAAAAGATGCTATCGGTGCATCCCAATGTTACATTTACTAAGTTCATTTACTATTACTAAGATAATTAATATCTTTAAAATGGGAAAATCAGCGCCAGCTAGCCATGCTAAAGACGCCAAGTACCAGGCAGTACTGTCACTTGCAGACTTTTTCGGGAATACATAGTCATGGAAATGTGCTGAAAAGTCATGGAAAAGTATTGTATGATATATATATATATATATATATATATATATATATATATATATATATATATGACCATAACCTATGACAAAAATGCTATTATAAACTAGATTAGTGGATAACACAGCAAAACTTAGCCAAGAAAAATCACAAGAACACAATAATTGTATAAAAACACAGAGCAACACAGAGTCACTGGGCAGCGCGTAATTCTTCGAGTCCACATTGAAAAGTTAGAAGAAGCACCAAGGAAAGAGAAAGACATATCGATGCATAGTGTTTTATACAGTATATATGCAATAGTTTATTCAGCCTTTTCTTTTAACTGTTTTAAATTTTAGTTAGGCTACTGTGAAGAACAATTATAGTGTGCTGACTCTATTGTTGTGATCTAACAGACACTCAGGAGAAAGTGATTAAGTTACAGCAAGAAAAGTCTAGCAAGCAAGATAGTAATTTTATGCAAACCATAGACCTTTATCTACGGATCAATTATAATAATATTAACATTGAATCAACTTGGAAAGAGCTTCATCGTGTTCACTGTCGTAACCGAACGCGACGCGCTGTTTGAACACCGAATGGAGAATGACTGGCAGCCGCAGTGGAGGGAAAAGCTTACGTCAACTTGAATTTAATGACTCAAATATACATTTCTATCTCACATTATACTATAGTATGGCTTTATATAGTATGAAGTATACATGATTAACGTAGTTCACCTATTTTGGTTTCAAAACGGTGAATTTCGCTGAAAGGTGAGTGATTTTCGTGTATGCGGCATATTGATAGCAGTTCCCTGATACCCGCAAATTAGTTAAACTCACGGAATCAAGAGCGTGAATGCGAGACGGAAGATAATGTGCTCCAAACCGTCCTGTTGCGGCGCGGCAGGGTAGAGCAGCAAGGGAGAGAGAGCTGCCTCGATGAAGCGCATGTAAGATAGCGAACATCTGGCCTGTTTCAACCAAAATCACCTGTAAACAATCCCCATGACCTAATCAGACCAACTAATCGATAATGACATTCGTTGACAACGATTTTCATAATCGATTTATGAAATAGTTGTTGCAGCCCTAGATCGATACTAGGATCGGATTATACTCCCGTGATTCATACAAAATCCGATCCAGTGATTTTGGCCACTATTGGACTAATACCACTACTGAAAATCCCTAGTATAAACATAATATCATGCTCCTACTTGTGTTATATTATTTTGTATAATCTTGGAGTTTTAGGAATTATTATATTAAGATTATTATTAAAAGGAAATTTGAATTAATTAGAAGATTATTATTATTAACTTGCCATATGATTCAGAAGTACTGTAAGAAGCAGCTTATTTATTTATATAATTGTTTTATTTACTCCTTTTCAGTATTGATGCTTCAATGGATGATGGGTCTCTAGGAAGGCTTGTCAATGATAACCAAAAACCCAATGCAAAAATGAAAAAACTTGAAGTTGGTGGCCTCCCTCATTTATGTTTATTTTCAATAATGGACATAAAAGAATGTGAAGAAGTCACATATGATTATGGAGGAACTGGATTGCCGTGGCGCGTTAATACAAAGTCAAAAAGCAAGGTATTACAAAACTTTGACAACTGATACCGACCTTTACAACTAAAAATCAAGGTTGAATTAACGTCTGTCTGCTATCTGGGTATTATATATTAAGAACTTTTTGAATATATTTTGAAAACAGTCCTCTCCAGAGCCCACTCCTGCCCATGATTCAGCTCCAGAGCCCATTCCTGCCCATGATTCAGCTCTAGAGCCCACTCCTGCCCATGATTCAGCTCCAGAGCCCATTCCTGCTAAAGAATATACTTTAGAATCTGATACAACCCTTGAGCCTGTAGCATATACATTAGGTAAGACCACCCTTTTCTTTATTTTTTTTTCCTGATATTGAGTTGCAGCCCTCTTTTGAATTTAGTCAAACACAACTCTCTACTAAAACAACAGAATCCACTCCAGAGCGTGATCCAGGTAAATCAGGTAAGAGCATCACTTTTCCTTTCTTCCTTATGTTGGTTTACAACTCTTTTTTAAATGTAGTTAAAATCATGCAACACAACTCTCTACTAAAACAACAGAATCCACTCCAGAGCGTGATCCAGCACATGGGCACCCTACAGAAATTAGTGAAGCCCATGAACCTGCTCTTGGTAAATCAGGTAAGAGCATCACTTTTCCTTTCTTCCTCATGTTGGTTTGCAACCCTCTTTTAAAGGTAGTCAAAATCATGCAACACAACTCTCTATTAACACAACATAATCCACTCCAGAGCGTGATCCAGCACATGGGCACCCTACAGAAATTAGTGAAGCCCATGAACCTGCTCTAGGTAAATCAGGGTAAGGGCATCACTTTTCCTTTCTTCCTTATGTTGGTTTGCAACTCTTTTTTAAATGTAGTTAAAATCATGCAACACAACTCTCTATTAACACAACAGAATCCACTCCAGAGCGTGATCCAGCACATGGGCACCCTACAGAAATTAGTGAAGCCCATGAACCTGCTCTAGGTAAATCAGGTAAGAGCATCACTTTCCCTTTCTTCCTCATGTTGGTTTGCTACCCTCTTTTAAATGTAGTCAAAATCATGCAACGCAAATTCAGTTTAAATAATCAAAATCTTGCAAGGCATTGTCAATGCATTGTGATATCTGAATTGAACCGAATCGTTGATATGAAAATCGTAATTGCCTCAAAACGTGACACCAGTGGAGGTTCACACTCACACCACTAGTGTTCAATAAATTTTTGTTGAGTTTAATCATCCTCTCAGTGTGATTTATCCTGACAAGCAGCTGAATCAATCAATTTCAAAAGTGAAAGTGTTCATTTTCTACTTTCTTTCAGTTTGTAAGAAACACACAATAAAATCTGAACAACTGACCTCTTTTGAGAAATGTCTGGCTTGCCATGGACCATTTTCCTCTCTTAAGTGGTCTGGAGTCAAATGTATAGGTAATTTTTTTTTTATTGGATTTTTATAGATATTTTGAATAAAACTAAACTATTGGCCAGTTTCAACAACAATGAATGGTGAACAGTTTGTAATTGTTAAATAAATGACATTTTCCATATTTGAATTTCAACTTAAATCATTTGTACTTCTCAGCTTGCTTCACTGTATGGCATGCACAGTGTTTCGAAAAACTGCAAAATGATGTAAGCAATTACCATAAATAATTACATCAAAATATATTAAAGTAATTTCTATGCATGAATATGAAATTTAATTCTATAAATCTACTACCAATGTTTCTTCAGTATACATCAGCTGATGAAAGTGAGGAGGATGAAATGTCCTCTGGAGAGGAATATGTACCCTGTTCTGAATCTGAATCTGATGACCCAATCAGCAGTCCACTGGATGCATCAAATACATGTGAAAAATGTGTAGAAATGACACCAGATGACACCATCTATGAGTCTATGGACTACACAGAGGTTCAGAGATACAACACAAAAAGAATATTTTCCTGACAGCCATTTAGAAGCTCAAGCATCACCAACACTTGCCCAAGCAGGGCAAAATTTTTGCTTTGTGTGTGAAGAACCCCAGTCCAAAATTTCAAGACACTTTAAAGTCCATGCCAAAGACAACATGGATATAGCAGAGGCTCTGAGTTTACCTGCAAAATCGAAAAAAGGAAACAACTGCTTGAAAAATTGAGAAACCGAGGCAACTTCAACCACAACAACAAAGTCCTTAAAAAAGGAGAGGGTGCATTAAAAGTAAAACGTTAAGCATTTTAAAAACGCAAGTTCAACCCGAAAGAAATATGAATATTGCTTATTTTGCAAAGGAATGTTTTTGAGAAATGAGCTGTGGAGGCACATGAGAGGATGCAAGTCCAAACCAGCCAAGACCAATAAGGCTACTGAGGGCAGACAGAGAGTCCTCACCATCGCTGCAGTGGCAAAATCTGCCTTCTCTGGTAAAACAGATGAAGGGTTAATGAGTTTGTTGAGTAAAATGAACGAAGATGAAGTTGCCCATGTTGTGAGACATGATTCTGGTCTTCTTCAGTTTGCTCAGTCCTTATATAATCAGCACGGATTTCACATTACAAAACATGAGTACATTCGCCAGAAAGTCTGTGAGCTTGGCAGATTCATGATAGCGTTGCGTAAAAAATGTCCATCTGCAACTCTGGATGATGCCATGAAGCCAGCAAATTTCATGAATGTCATTCAAGCAGTTAGAGAAACTGCAGGATTTAATGAAAACACACATTCCTACCAAATACCAAGCTTAGCTTTAAAAATTGGACACTCCCTCATAAAAGTAAGTGAAATTATCCAATGCCATGCTCTTATTGCTGGAAACACAGAGTTGGCAAGCAGTGCAGAAGGATTTCAGAAACTGTACAAGTCTAAGTGGTCAGAGTTCATTTCTCACACAGCTGTTAAGCACCATTAATGATTTGAAATACAACAAGCCGACCAAAATGCCTCTCACTCAAGACATCGAAAAACTTAATGACTATCTACAAAGAAGTGCAGAATCGGCCTTCCGGGAACTTAGCCAAAAGACCTCAGAGGACAACTATGCACGTCTCACCAAGCTAACGCTGACGAGGATCATTCTGTTCAACAGACGACGGGTTGGAGAGGTCTCCAAGATGCCTTTAAAAAATTTCCTCCAAAGAGATGACTCGCACACATCTGACGATCTGGGTCTATCAGCTTATGAGAAGAGCTTGTGCAAATATTTTACACGAGTTGAGCTGAAAGGAAAAAGAGGACGAAGAGTTGCTGTTTTACTCAACCCAGACATCACAAAAGCTCTGGAACTGATGAATGAGAAGCGGGCACAATGTGGAGTACTGCAAGAAAATGAATTCCTCTTTGCCATTCCAAAGTGCTCTAGCCACTACAGAGGTCACTGACTGTCTCAAGAGGTTTGCTGCTGAGTGTGGTTCAGACTCACCCAGAGTACTTGAGATTCGACACAACTTGAGGAAACAAGTTGCAACAACCTCCCAAATTCTTAATTTAAAAAATAATGAACTGGACCAACTCAGCAGACTTTTTAGGCCACAATATTAATGTGCATAGAGAATATTACAGACTACCTGAGGCAACCATCCAAGTGACCAAAATTTCAAAACTTGCTTCTAGCCCTTGAAAAGGGAAAGCTGACAGAATTAAAAGGAAAATCTCTTGATGAAATCCAAGGTACAGTTACTATTAATTGTTTTTAATCAATTAAGTAATGAGTACTAACTATCATGAAAGGAACAATGTTAAGCTTATTTTTCCATTGTGTTTTCTAAGAATTTACAACGACGAAGATGACGACCAGGACATTGACAGCGACGAAGACTCCAATGGAGCCAGACCTCTGGAGCTTACAGACTCAATCAGTAATGGTATTTAATAAATATTTGTGTAAACATATGTATGATGATTAATTTTAGCATTCTGTTTGTGTGATGGATCTTAATGCAGTCAGAAAAGGGTTTTCAAAGTGTGAAGGGAGAACGCAAGGGTATGTAAGGGGAGGCAAAGACCATAGCTGGAGCAATATATTATATATCCTGGTTAAAATATAAAGCAGATGTGTTTGACTGGGGTTGGAGCTAACTGCAGAACAGTGACCCTCGGGGAACAGGATGGGACACTGGACAAAAATTCCTATTACTGCTGGTCAAACATAACTTTAAGCATCAACTAAAACTGTTTTGGATGAGAATTCAACATTTTATTAATGTCACCTTGCTACCATTCATCCAACCATTTTACTCCACTTACCCTGAACTCAGTCCATGGTGGCAGCAGGTCAAGTAGGGCTTTCCATACTTTCCTTTCCCCAGCCACTTTCTCTAGCTCCTACTGTGGGAACCTAAGGTATCACCAGGCTTGCAGAAAGATAAAATCCCTCAAGCATGTTCTAGGCCTTCCCAATAGTCCTTTTCCAGTTAGAAATGCCTGGAACAAGTCCTCTGGAATCCATCCAGGAGGCATCTAACCTGACTCCGCCAGATGAATTTGCTCCGCATATCCATCTGGAAACCTTCTGTTGAAGAAGTTTTGGTAAGGGGCGAAAATACTGGTTAGCTGATTGGCCTATGTTGGTGATAGACGGGCCAAAACAACCAATCAGATCACTGAAGCATATGACATACTAACAGAGCGACGACTGCAGGTAAAGGCTCGTTAGCTCAGCAAATAAGCAACATGTCGGCAAAGGATATTTGCCGTTTATGTAACGACAATTTGTGAATAAAAGGCACCATTTCAGGTGCCCGGTCCATATTTTCACAAGAAGGATGCAAGAGAACAAAGCATTAGCGAGCGGCTAAAAGAATTAGGACTACCGCTGTCTGAAAATGTTTCTAGATCAGTTCGTATTTGCTTGCGTTGCTTCCGCTTGATTGCGTCACACCTCAACCCGCCTCAAAGCCAACGCTGATTGGACGTTCGTTTGGTGAACTGCTCCCAAATTTTCTTTAACGGAAAGTATCCAGACTGATCTGCGAAGTGAAACCTTGAAAGCTCGCGAAGATCAGGATGGTCTCACCGAGGCTTGGAGGCATCCTGACCAATGCCCTGAACCACCCTAAATGGCTCCTTGTAACTTGGAGTACTCCAGTACCTCCAGCATATATGAGCTTTTTGCCCTCTTTCTCAGGGTCAGTTGAGACACCCTGCAGAAAAAACTTCTCTCAAGTCTTGCATGTAATATTTTTCACACCCGATTACTTGCTTCACTATGTCAAGCATAATGTGTAAAGTGTCACGGAATCAGCCATGCTCTCACTTTACTCTTGCACCTTTCACTTATCCAATCATGTCAACCATATCTAAGCTCCGTATAAGCTGACAGCAGACACGGTCCTTGTCAGGTCTCGAATTGGGACTAGGACTTTCCTGACGTTCCGATGAGCTACTTACCTGTGTTACCTACCCTCCCAGTCTTTCCAATCGCTTCCTGGATACCACTGCAGACGAAAGTAAAAATGTGTGAGTCGACAAGTTATGTCAGCGAAAGTGGTGTGTGTGTTGCAGCTTACCTTCTCCAGTCACAAACTGGTTGTTGACATTAAGAACTCCCTTAGTTATTGGAACTTATTACTTCTACTCATTAATAAACATTGTCACAGTTTACTACTAACTGTTTCCTGGAGTTTGTTTCCTGACAGAAGACAGGATACAACAATCATGAGGACTCCTGCTCCTTATCCTATTAGAGAAATCGTGGATTCATTATGCTGAGTGATGTCTAATCCAATCACCACCACACCAATTGCTGCACCTGTTCCTTCTCCCTCACCTGCTGTGGCCAGTCCTATGGCAAACCCAGTGACTTATTCTGGTCATAGTGGAATGCAATGGATTCCTCTGAGGCTGCATATGATGATTCCATTGGTCTAAAACAATTCACCAAGCACACCAGCAGAGTCTTCCATGGCATGTAGGGGTGTTTGGAGACCAACCAGGGTCAGTAATCCTTCTCTCCATGCCAGCCAGAGTAAGTCAGTCTTTTAGAACCAGAACCCCTGCAGATTCAATCCACTCATCTGTCTATGCCTGAGTGACAGTGCTGGCTGAACCAGCTTCTCTGCCTACACTGCGGTGCAGCTGGACATGTCAATCTTGCATGCCTCATACGTCCACCATGACCCTTGGTGAGTTTTGTACAAACTTTGTGTTAGTTCACATGACCAAGGTCCTCATTGCTTTTGAAACAATTGCAATTGTTTCATTGCCTATGAAACTCTGCCTATGGAAGACCTTCAATGAAAAGTAGTATCAAGCCCACGGTAAAAGCCACTCCGTATTCAAAGACTTCAGCAGCATGAGGTGCTCCGGAATTTCCTCCTCTGGTTTGTACTGGTCTACTTCAACAACATCATCATCTATTCCCGGAGCTTGGACCAATTATTCTTGAAAGCAGAGAAGTGCCAGTTCGATTCAGTCAGAGATCCAGTTCCTCTGGTACATCATTAATTAACAAGGCACCACCATAGATGAGAGGAAGGTGGATACTCTCCGTAACTGGCTCATTCCCACCACCATAAGGGAACTCCAGAAATGTCTTGGAACTACAGTGTCATCACTGGTCCCCTCACCTCTCCTCTCTGTGGAAACCCAAGTCTCTGTCCTCATGTCTCTGGTCCCTATCTGAATAAGATTCCATAATCATTCATTGCATCATCAAACTAAGCCTTTTATCTTTTTGAATAAGTGACCTGTAGTGGCACAACTTACACACTGTGCCTTTAAAGTGATCTACGCATAAAAGTGTAGTATGTTTATGCACCATGCAACTGATTTTTGAGAGGGAAACAAAAGGTGATGTGATTTCATATGCAGATGAAATTAGGTAAATGTGCCATGAAAAACAGTTTTAAAACTTGTTTATCTTTTTAAAGGTGAAAATGTGCGAGATGCTACTTCATCCACTAAAGTTAAAGGTATGTCGGGATTTTTTTTAAGCTTTCCGTTACTTTGGCATTCATTTCTTTCTTATAAACAGTGGATTTAACTATGTTGTACTTATGTTCTTTGTTGTACTAACCATCTTATACAGTTTCTAATAGAGCTTGACAGAGACCGAAGAAAAAGGGGCCTATGTAAAAAGAACATGGACCGCTTCAGAGGTTAAATCTGTAATGAAATTCTTTGGAAACCACATCACAAAAGGGAAGCTGGCTACTTTGACTGAATGTGAGGCTTGCAGAGAAGGCAGTCCATCCCATTCTTGCTTCACGGACAAGCCAAAACATAAGAGACTTTGTCCGGAACAAGGGCACAGCTTACAAAAAGCAAAGATGTACATGAGTTTATTCTATCTGTCTTCTATTCAAACTGCTTTCCTTGGCTTACAGAGAAACAAATATTTACACGAGTTCATCTCTATCTGTCACAATTTCAAGTGACAGTCGAATCAAACTGCTTCCCTAGCTTGCAAGAAACAGATATGAACATGAGTTTATTCTGTCTTCTATTCTATTCTTCTATTCAAATTGCTTCCCTAGCTTACAAGAAACAGATATGGACATGAGTTTATTCTGTCTTCTATTCTATTCTTCTATTCAAATTGCTTCCCTAGCTTACAAGAAACAGATATGGACATGAGTTTATTCTGTCTTCTATTCTATCTGTCTCTTACTTAATTGTGACAGATATAATAGAACTGCTTCCAAAGCTTACAAGAAACAAACATGTACATAAGTTTATTCTATCTGTCTTCCATTCTGTCACAATTCAGTAAGTGACAGTCAAATCAAACTGCTTCCCTAGCTTACAAGAAACAAATATGTACATGAGTTTATTCAATCAGTCTTTTATTCTATTCTTCTATTCAAACTGCTTCCCTAACTTGCAAGAAACAGATATGAACATGAGTTTATTCTATCTGTCTTCTATTCTATTCTTCTATTCAAATTGCTTCCCTAGCTTGCATGAAACAGATATGAACATGAGTTTATTCTATCTGTCTTTTATTCTATTCTTCTATTCAAACTGCTTCCCTAGCTTGCAAGAAACAGATATGAACATGAGTTTATTCTATCTGTCTTGTATTCTATTCTTCTATTCAAATTGCTTTCCTAGCTTACAAGAAACTAATATGTACATGAGTTTATTCTATCTGTCACAATTCAGCAAGTGACAGTCGAATAAAACTGCTTCCTAACTTGCAAGATACAGATATGAACATGAGTTTATTCTATCTGTCTTCTATTCTATTCTTCTATTCAAATTGCTTCCCTAGCTTGCAAGAAACAGATATGAACATGAGTTTATTCTATCTGTCTTCTATTCTATCTGTCTCTTACTTAATTGTGACAGATAGAATAGAACTGCTTCCAAAGCTAACAAGAAAAACATGTACATGAGTTTATTCTATCTGTCTTCTATCTGTCACAATTTCAAGTCAGTTGAATCAAACTGCTTCCTAACTTGCAAGAAACAGATATGAACATGAGTTTATTCTATCTGTCTTCTATTCTATTCTTCTATTCAAACTGCTTCCCTAGCTTGCAAGAAACAGATATGAACATGAGTTTATTCTATCTGTCTTCTATTCTATTCTTCTATTCAAACTGCTTCCCTAGCTTACAAGAAGCAAATATGTACATGAGTTTATTCAATCAGTCTTTTATTCTATTCTTCTATTCAAACTGCTTCCCTAGCTTACAAGAAACAAATATGTACACGAGTTTATTCTATTTGTCTTGTATTCTATTCTTCTATTCAAACTGCTTCCCTAGCTTACAAGAAACAAACATGTACATGAGTTTATTCAATTAGTCTTTTATTCTATTATTCTATTCAAACTGCTTCCCTAGCTTACAAGAAACAAACATTCTATTCTTCTATTCAAACTGCTTCCCTAGCTACAAGAAACAGATATGAACATGAGTTTATTCTATATGTCTTCTATTCTATTCTTCTATTCAAACTGCTTACCTAGCTTACAAGAAGCAAATATGTACATGAGTTTATTCAATCAGTCTTTTATTCTATTCTTCTATTCAAACTGCTTCCCTAGCTTACAAGAAACAAACATGTACATGAGTTTATTCAATTAGTCTTTTATTCTATTCTTCTATCTCAAACTGCTTCCCTAGCTTACAAGAAACAGATATGAACATGAGTTTATTCTATCTGTCTTCATTCTATTCTTCTATTCAAATTGCTTCCCTAGCTTGCAAGAAACAGATATGAACATGAGTTTATTCTATCTGTCTTCTATTCTATCTGTCTCTTACTTAATTGTGACAGATAGAATGAGAACTGCTTCAAAGCTAACAAGAAAAACATGTACATGAGTTTATTCTATCTGTCTTCTATCTGTCACAATTTCAAGTCAGTTGAATCAAACTGCTTCCCTAACTTGCAAGAAACAGATATGAACATGAGTTTATTCAATCTGTCTTGTATTCTATTCTTCTATTCAAACTGCTTCCCTAGCTTACAAGAAACTAATATGTACATGAGTTTATTCTGTCTGTCACAATTCAGTAAGTGACAGTCTGAATCAAACTGCTTCCCTAACTTACAAGAAACAAACATGTACATGAGTTTATTCTGTCTGTCTTCTATCTGTCACAATTTCAAGTGACAGTCGAATAAACTGCTTCCCTAACTTGCAAGAAACAGATATGAACATGAGTTTATTCTATCTGTCTTCTATTCTATTCTTCTATTCAAATTGCTTCCCTAGCTTACAAGAAACTAATTTTGTACATGAGTTTATTCTATCTGTCACAATTCAGTAAGTGACAGTCAAAATCAAACTGCTTCCCTAACTTACAGAAACAAACATGTACATGAGTTTATTCAATCAGTCTTATTCTATTCGTCTATTCAAACTGCTTTCCTAGCTTACAAGAAACTAATATGTACATGAGTTTATTCTATCTGTCACAATTCAGCAAGTGACAGTCGAATCAAACTGCTTCCCTAACTTGCAAGAAACAGATATGAACATGAGTTTATTTAATCTGTCTTCTATCTCTATTCTTACTATTCAAATTGCTTCCCTAGCTTGCAAGAAACAGATATGAACATGAGTTTATTCTATCTGTCTTCTATTCTATTCTTCTATTCAATTGCTTCCCTAGCTTGCAAGAAACAGATATGAACATGAGTTTATTCTATCTGTCTTCTATTCTATTCTTCTATTCAAATTGCTTCCCTAGCTTGCAAGAAACAGATATGAACATGAGTTTTATTCTATCTGTCTTCTATTCTATTCTTCTATTCAAACTGCTTCCCTAGCTTACAAGAAACACATATGGACATGAGTTTATTCTGTCTTCTATTCTATCTGTCTCTTACTTAATTGTGACAGATAGAATAAAGCTGCTTGCCAAAGCTTACAAGAAAAACATGAACATGAGTTTATTCTGTCTGTCTTCCATTCTGTCACAATTCAGTAAGTGACAGTCAAATCGAACTGCTTCCCTAGCTTACAAGAAACAAACATGTACATGAGTTTATTCAAGTCTTTTATTCTATTCTTCTATTCAAACTGCTTCCCTAGCTTACAAGAAACAAATATGTACATTAGTTTATTCTATCTGTCTTCTATCGGTCACAATTTTCAAGTGACAGTCGAATCGAAATTGCTTCCCTAACTTGCAAGAAACAGATATGAACATGAGTTTATTCTATTTGTCTTCTATTCTTCTATTCAAACTGCTTCCTAGCTTACAAGAAACAAATATGTACATGAGTTTATTCAATCAGTCTTTTATTCTATTCTTCTATTCAAACTGCTTCCCTAACTTGCAAGAAACAGATATGAACATGAGTTTATTCTCTATCTGTCTTCTATTCTATTCTTCTATTCAAATTGCTTCCCTAGCTTGCCAGAAGAACAGATATGAACATAAGTTTATTCTATCTGTCTTCTGTTCTATTCTTCTATTTAAATTGTCTTTCCTAGCTTACAAGAAACTAATATGTTCATGAGTTTATTCTATCTGTCACAATTCAGCAAGTCACCAGTCGAATCAAACTGCTTCCCTAACTTGCAAGAAACAAATATGAACATGAGTTTACTTCTATCTGTCTTCT
The DNA here is from genome assembly GCA_030378365.1 of Hybognathus amarus. NCBI lineage: Eukaryota > Metazoa > Chordata > Actinopteri > Cypriniformes > Leuciscidae > Hybognathus > Hybognathus amarus. Next base: position 271,670 of record JAQIUQ010000074.1, read on the forward strand.
ATTCTATTCTTCTATTCAAATTGCTTCCCTAGCTTGCAAGAAACAGATATGAACATAAGTTTATTCTATCTGTCTTCTATTCTATTCTTCTATTCAAATTGCTTCCTAGCTTACAGAAACTAATATGTTCATGAGTTTATTCTATCTGTCACAATTCAGCAAGTCACAGTCGAATCAAACTGCTTCCCTAACTTGCAAGAAACAGATATGAACATGAGTTTATTCTATCTGTCTTGTATTCTATTCTTCTATTCAAACTGCTTCCCTAGCTTACAAGAAACAAACATGTACATGAGTTTATTCAATTAGTCTTTTATTCTATTATTCTATTCAAACTGCTTCCCTAGCTTACAAGAAACAAAAATGTACATGAGTTTATTCTATTTGTCTTCTATTATATTCTTCTATTCAAACTGCTTCCCTAGCTTACAAGAAACAAACATTCTATTCTTCTATTCAAACTGCTTCCCTAGCTTACAAGAAACAAAAATGTACATGAGTTTATTCTATTTGTCTTCTATTCTATTCTTCTATTCAAACTACTTCCCTAGCTTACAAGAGATATGGAAACAAAACAGATATGGACATTAGTTTATTCTATCCGTCTTCTTTTCAAGCTGTCACAAGTAAAAAACATCTGTCATCTATTCTATATGTCAAAATTCAGTAAGTGACAGTTGAATGAAACTGCTTCCCTTACTTACAAGAAAATATGTACATGAGCTTTATTGAATGTGTCTTCTATTTTATTCTTAAGAAATAAATATGTACATTAGTTTATTGAATGTGTCTTCTATTTTATTCTTATATTCAAACTTCTTCCTTATTCCATATTAAATTATTGTTCTATGCATTTTTTGTGCTAAGTTAATAAATGTATCTAATGAAAGTGTGAAAATAGGTGAATATAGGTAAATGGGTAAATCTAGTGCAAAATAGGTAAATCTATAGCAGTTAACTCTAACATTCAGTGCCTGAGGTATTTGACAGGTTGTAAGTTTACAAACAAGCTATAGTCTACAGTAAAAACTGGGGTCACCAGAATGGGGCATGTTCGACTCGCATAGTTTTATGTCCATGACATAAACTCGTGAGAACTTATGTTGTGACCTCAAGAGATTCTTATGTTGTACGAGATCACCTATGTTGAGAGAACGACATATTTTTCTCATGGCCACAACTTCATATGTTGAGGGAACGGAACTCGAATTTCTTGTGCCACAAGTTAAATGCGTAGACGACCTGCTTGTCCATTGCAACCGGCGACGTAGCCGGAAGTACAGAATCAAAATTGTCCGACATCGATTGTTACCTTTAAATTCCTTTTTTTTTGTTTTTTGTAAGGACGTGGCGCGAGTTCGTTTGCACCGTTCAACCCTGGTTCCAGTGGTTCAACCTATGCATTCAACTTACTGACTCCGAGATACTCCCAGATTCCGTCAGCCGTGACCTTTAGAACGTAATTACGGCCCAGTCCCAATTCTCACTTGAGCCCTAAGGCCTTCCTGGAAGTGGACACTTGTTGAAAGTGCACTTCAGAAAACTGCGCAAGGGCCCGAGGCTATGAAGACAGAATCGGGACAGTTTTGCACATCAAAAATATACGTCAGTCTGTGATCAGCAAGGGTTGGTTAATTTGGCTAATATGTGCTGCTTATAATAGCTGTAATATGACACAATCCTTTGAATGAAAATGGGATGCTTTTTTTCTCTTAGCTACCAACCTTTCTTTTAATGTTATTAATATTAAAACAGTTTTGGCAAAGATAAACAATATAATAACGTTTACCTGAGCTTATACTGCCTTACCTTATTCACAGCGATTCTGGAAATGCAATTTTAATTGTTATTATGGAAATTGATAACATCAAATTATTCCCACCCCATTCATGAAAATGAAAATCAATGACACAACCCTGTCTTTTTGTCAAATTTCAGTTTTCATCGATCAACAATAGCCATTATTAAAGCTATAAGTAGCCTAAAAAGTTTTAAGAAGATGTAAACGTACAAGAAATAAGGCAAGTTTAAAAGATTCAGTCAAGTATAACAGGCTGAACGGTGACAACGTTACAGTTAAATAGTCTGCAAATATAGTTATAAAACTTCACTTTCCCCACGATTTGCCACGGGTAACAAATAAAAGCTAATAATGTGGATGAGACGAAGATCGCCCGTTTGATGTCAGCCGATTTATAGCTCATGTTTAAAACACTAGACAGAGAGCCCGGCGGAAACGCCGTCAGGTAATGACTGAGCCGGGGCAAGGCTGTCTTGCAGGCGGGGCAACAGAGCACGTGAGCACGGGCCCGCCGCCGGTGATCACCTGGAACTCCGAAAATGTCCGCAAAATCAATCTTTTTAAACAGGCGCCACCCTCTTTATAAAATAGACCACAGGATATCGAGCTTTAACACAACTGCATATTCTCGAGCTGAAGTTCTTAAAACTACGTTTCGTAACTTAATCACACTAATATTTTTACATTTCGCCGCCTTGGAAGAACACTTCACCACCTTTCTAGTCGGAGTTTGCGCTCCCGAACAGCACCATAGCAACCGTTCTCCCCATTGGTTAGCTGTTCGAAACGTCACAACACTACAAGGATTCTGGGTAATATCCCACAGCAAAGTGAGGTCTGATGCACACTTGCGAAAAGGGTGCATTAAGTGCCCTTACGATCACCCCTGGAGAACACATTAGAGGATCGGGGACACCCTACGGTCTTGCACCCCTTAGCGAGAACGCGCATTTGAGGGGCAGCAAGGGCAGAAAGTGCGAGATTGGGACAGGGCCTACGTATCATGTGACGTTACAAATGCGCCTCATAGAATAGCGCAAGGCTAGCATTTGTCCTTAGAAAAGTTACATTTTTGGAATAAGGTTTGAAATAACCGATCGTTTCGCATGGTAAGACCCTTATTCATCGTCTGCTGTCGTTTAAAGACATTTGAAGCTGCATCTGAAACTGTTATTAACTGTCTTTTGGACCTTCGGCCATCTGGTTCCCATGGAAGTCCATTATATGGAGAAAAATCCTGGAATGTTTTCATCAAAATCCTTAAATTCTTTTCAACTGAGGAAAGAAAGTCATGGACATCTTGGATGACATGGGGGTGAGTAAATTATCAGCAAAAGTTTTTTCAAAAGTGAACTAATCCTTTAAATACATTTCATGAGCCAGTATTTGTATTTTGTTGACCAAAATAGTTTTTGATGTATTTGTGCCCACCCTCTGCAACCTACCAACTGTGAACATGGTTGGTATGCAACGACAACGTCAGCATCATCGTAGTTTCGCGCCAGAGTTACGCTCAGAGGGAACCCTATAGACTTGTTTCATCCGCATCTTTCGGCGCCGGAGAACTCTGGCTATTGTGGCCAAGCTTCGACATCAATGCCCTCAAAGTTGACATTATCGGCAATGACTTTGTCTCTGATCTCCCGGAGTCTAATGAGGTTGTTCTCACGAACCCTATTATCCACAATGAGGGTTTCTTGTGCCGCTGTGAGATCTGGGCAAGCCTCCCACCTCTATGTGGGATTCTTTCGGAGACTCTAAAGAAAAAGAAACGTGTTGTCAATTGACATGTTTTACAATAGCTTGTTTTCACGTGACGTCACAGCGCTGCGCATGGCTAGCAGAAGATCAAATGGAGGGCAGGAAGTGAATTTCTATATTAGGAAGCACTATAACACACTCAAATGCCTATGTTTTTGACGTCGTTTATGGTTGTCTATAAATCGATTAAACCACGAAGAGTTTTTATTGTGTGCCAAAAGTTGTTGTTCATAAGGGGGGAAATACAAGAAATTGACAGAAAAACACCGGTAAAAAATGCCTTGTACAGACCTAACTTACGTCTGCGGGGAGACCGAATGGGAAAATGCCCGTGTGTTTGTACAGTGCGTAGTGATCACTTACGTCAAATGTGAGTTAATACATTATTTATGTGGCTTATAATTACATTATTCAGGTGTTTAAATACACTTATGTGGCTGTTTGTGTAACGTGCCAGTTTCTGAACTTTGTAAAGTCAAAGCATGTCTGTAAAGCCCTATTTGCACAGGATTAGTATTATCTGGTGACCTGTAGTAATTTGTAATAATTGCGGAGTTTGTCTGTTATCTTAATCCTGTGCGAATTGGCCATGTCTGTAATTTGTAAAGTAATAAATTCCCCTGCAAATTACCTACTATATTTCGCCGAACACCGAGGTCCTGTGATAATATTAGTCCCGTGCGGAATTGGACATCTCTGTGATTTGGCCGGATCATATATCATTTTCTAAGGTTTTTGTTTCATCTGCACCTTTTTATCAATCTTTCGCAATAATAGAGGCTGAGTTAGAGTGTTAGTTAATAGTATTTTGGGTGCGGGGTCATACTCGCTAGTACAACTAACTCATACAATTTGCAGAAAGAGAAGCTGAAGAACCATCAGAAGAGCAAAAACAAAAAGAACGGTAAGATCACAGGCTTCGCTTATCCCGTGCGAATGCGCCCACACGAAACTTCAGATGTGGGTGGGTAATTTTAAATTAACATGTGGTCCCAGGTAATACTAATCCCGTGCGAATAGGGCTTTAGTTGCTGATATCTACAGCCTCGGATGGCAGGCAAATCTCTCAATTCAGTTGAAAATCAATCCTCTTCATAACAGTAAGATCACGTCCGACATATGTTTCGATTTTCTGTTTATATATTTCTCTTGTAATAGCGTCTAAAGTGGTACAGTCCGGATTTTCCTCCATCTCGTCCATTGCGCTCTTCACTCCTTGCCCTCCACCTGCAGCTCGCGCGTAAATACAATCACGTGACTGCAAACCACCTATACAGTTACAACTGATTTGAAACCAATGAGTCCTTTTGCGACACTTCCGCATTTCGACCGAACATCGGTCAATAGAAGTGTGTATTGGAACTTCCGGAACTTCCTGTTATCGTAGCGGCAGATACAAAACAAGCAATACATAACT
>JAQIUQ010000075.1:0-214462 GCA_030378365.1 Hybognathus amarus
GTGTCTGGAGCGACGGGGGAGTTTCCTCACCATTGGCCCAGCCGGGAGTGAGTTCGGGTCACCCCAGGCAAGCTGGAACTAGGTAAAGAAATACAGATCATCCACTTAGCATAGGCCACAAGAATATCAGATATTCTCCCGTGTCACAGTGCTACCCATCCTTGCCTCAGAAAACACACATAGTCGGCGCAAGCCTTCTTAGCTCGTAACACTTTCTAAACTGTTATCCTTCTCTGCATTTACAGATCCGTTAGCCCTAGTGTCTAACCTCATCTAAGTTTCTTTTACCTTGTTTGGTTTTGTTTCTCTCTCCCTTTGTTCCCTCTGTTCTGTGTGAACTGTGCCTTTCAGATCACCCAGACACACGGCCTACAGAGACACCCCAGGAAAGCTAAATAACAGGCTGACAGCCGAGTCATGAGTGGCAACAGTGTCCCACTAGGCTCCGGCCCTGTCAAAAATCCTTATTTAGGCCCTGCGCTGACCTTAACAATTTTCTCTAGCTCACTGTCTAACTGTCTCTATCAGATTAGTCGAAATTCCCGTAAACGGCATCGCCGTATCAAAGGGATAGCGCCTAAATTGTTGAACAATCTTGCATTTGGTCTTGTTGTGTGTGCGTGTTGTGCTCCTCTCGCCTACAGCAAGCCAGTATGTCCCAGTCTCCCAACCCAGCTGCCCACTGGGACAGCCTCGAGACATGGCTGACCGCCATGACAGCCGCCTTCCTTCCAAAAGGGGATAGCGACGCGAAGCCCCAGAACCAAGAACAGCTGGATGCCGAACTGGACACCCTGACAAGGCAGGACCCAACTCAAAGCTACAACCACAAGGAATGGGCCCGACTCGTAGGAAAGCTGGCCCATACCCTCGCCACGCAAGCCCGACTATATGAGAAAAACGCCACCGACCTGGAACAGGAAGCTGCAACTCTACGGCTCCAAGTGGAGGACGCTTGGCGTAAACAAACGGAAACCCAGAGTCGGCTAAATCAGCTACTGATCGACAGCGAGGAACAGAGCGAGGGGGAATCAGACCTCGACCTACGAAAGGAAATAGAAAGCCTCCAAAAGGCCCTGGACGACCTCCGTCTGGACACCAATGAAAAGGAACTGAAAGAAAAGAAAGCCCGAGAGGCACTCACAGCGGAACTAGAAAGAGCCGAAGGTCTCCTTTCAAGAGCCGATGCTAGATTTAAGGACAGAGACGCTGAAAGCCAAGGCCTGTGAAAATCACCTAAAAGCCGCCCAAACTGAAGTTGACAAACTTACTCAACAAATGGACCTTTATAAAGCTGAGCTGGACGCTGTCCACCAAGAACTAAAACACTCCTATAAACTGCAGAGTGACCGAGTCAGGGAAACACACACTACAAAGTTTCCCCTGACCGGTCGACCCGCAGTCTTCAGTCAAGGTTTCACAACTGCGAGGGGGGACGGACGTCCACCGTCGCGGCAGCCACAGACAGCCAACCAGGATCCCCGCACTTTGGAAGAGGGGGGACTTTCCCGTCAACTCCTGCCCCTCACCACGGCAGAAGCTTCAAGGAACTTGACAAGTTGGCAAGAAACATCCCTACCTTCACGCCAAACCCTGCAGGAGGTCATGATGTTCACGCTTATCTAAAGGACATTGATTTTTATTTGAACACTGTTCCCCATGTCACTCCAGGGGACAGATTATACCTGGTCAGAATTACCTCTAGCCGTGAAGTACGCAGCTTCCTGGATCGTCAACCAGACGCTGTCCAAACGGATTACCAGCAACTGCGACAAGCCTTCATCCGGGAATTCTCTGACCCCAGACACTGATCAAGGACTAATCACTGCGTTGAACCTCAAGCAGGCACGACTGGAGACCCCGCAAGCGTATTATACTCGCCTCAGACAAGCCTACTTCGGTGCACGAAATGAACCGGAAATGGAGGAGGACTTTAACTTCCGAACTTTGTTCCTCCGAAACCTGCATCCCACCGTAAGTCACCACTTAGGGGTCCTAGCCTGTCCTCGAACCATGACAACCCAACAACTGAGAGATTTAGCGCACAAAGCGTTCATCAAACAGAAAATGGTTTCTGAAAAGACTGTGAGAACTCCCTCTATCTGCCCCATCACTGATCAACGTCCAGAGCTGGCACTAGAGGGCGCCCAACAGCACCACCCTAACAGACTGTTTAACGAGTCCAAAATGTTTCCGGACAGCAGAGGGCAACGCAACCGTGAGGGTGCACGCCCCAAGCAGCCAAACCGGAGCTCTGAAGCTTCCTATGGCAACCCACGGCCTACCTACCATCAAAGGGGTAGAGCCACATGGGAAGCCAGCCAACGGCCAAGAACCAGCCGAGCTCCAGCAGCAAGAACCCCTAGCCCAGATCAGCGGCAACGGAAACCTTCATGGCAAGCCCCCAGCAAGCTCAATTCCAAATCTGAGCCTGCCACAAAGAGTGACAGTAAAGTCGCAGCAGAGACCGCGGAGATCCTGAAAGTGCTGAAAGAGCTTCTTCACAAGAAAACTGACAAGGAGGACAAGGTGGACAAATCAGACTCCTCATGACTAAGAATAAGGACTGAAAACTTTCCGGACAGCCTTCCTACAGAACCAAGCACCCCCAACACTGCTCTCCTGACACAGACCACAGAGCCAGCTGTCACAACACCAAGTGACAGCGACACACACTCCTTGCTGCTGCCCACCACACATCCTGAAGTGGACAACGCAACCCCTCACACTAGTGAACCAACCCCTGAGATACCTGAAAGTGCTGTTTTGGTCGTGTGTCTTTGCAGCGACTCACAAGACACTGACCCTAACTGTTTGTCGATCACCACACAAACCCCAGCACCAAAACTCCTGGGACACCTGATCGAAAAGGGACTAGCACGCAAGCTCTATCTCTCCATCACGCTGGAAAACGAAGTGAGGCTCGAAGCACTAGTCGACACTGGATCGGACCTCACTCTGATATCAGCCAAACTCTTTGACAGACTCAGATTTGAAGCTAACAGGCAAAACAGAACTTTAAAACCTCAGAACTGTGTTTTGAATGTGCAGTCTTACAGCCAAACTGACATCCGGCTTGAACAAATAGCTCCCATCCATCTGACCATTGGTCCCATGAGTTTAATCCACCCTGTGTACATTTCACCTATGGACACATACCCTCTCCTCATCGGCAAAGACCTGCTAGACCGCTTCGAGCCCCTAATGGACTTCAGACAACTGAAAATTTGGGCTCAAGTGCGAGAACCCCTCCCCTGTCAGTCACCCAGGTCAACTGAGCCAGACTGCCAGGTCACCAAGGTCACGGGAACTTTCGCCGACAGCCAGTGTGACACACACCCAACACTGGAGCAAGAGTCAAGTGCACTCCTCTGCACCTTCCAACTCACAAAAGACTTTGAGCCTTTCTGCCCCAGGGTCAACACCGACCTGCAGCTGAACGGCCAACCCACAACAGACATTGTGCTCGCACTATGGGCAGACAACTCTGCCATCAGCCTGGCACTCTTTAACAAACTAATTAAGGTCACACCTGACCTTCCTTATGCAAACAAGCGCACACGCTTCCCTTTGAATCCATGTCCATCAAACCTGGTGACTGCAAAGGGCATCTGTGCTTTGAACTTGAACTGGAACAACAGGTGCCTTACCCATTACTTCCTGGTCCTCCAAGACCCACCTCACAATGTCTACATTGGAGCAGACGTCCTGATTCGCCTCCAAGCACATGTGGACATTATCAACGAAGTATTGTGGGCCCCATTGACTGTACAGCCAGCTGTTGTTCCCACACACATCGACAATCTCGTGTCAGGACAAACAATCCCAGAGGTCTGTACCTTGATCAGCGAACAGGAAACTGTAGTACCTGCTTACACCAAAGGGGTCGCTGTTCGACTCAACATGCGATGTGGTCAAGCCTTAAACCACACATTGGGTTTCTTCCAACAGTCACCCGAAGGCATTGAACTTGGCCTAACACTAGAAGCCACGCCTCTAACTGAAGTGACATCACGTGCAGTCTAGCATCCTTTTCAACAACTGCACCGCAGGGGACATCACAATCCCAAAAGCCTACCGGCTGGGATGGCTAGTGAGCCATGATTTCCCTGACTTTGAATTGACTTTACCGTTCATCGGTCCCATTCCAACCGGGATGCTACCTGAAGAGTGCACAGGCGATGCACTGCACACAGCACCCTTCAAAATTATCTCCATCGCCTCTGTTCTGCCAATGGACAAAGATCAAGTATGCAGAAGTGAACTGATGGAAAACCGACACCTCGCCGTCTACACGGTCTCCGAACAGCCTCCCAGCGAGACTGATCAGACCTCTGCACCTACGCGTGTCAACTCCGCAGGTGACTCACCCACAGGAGAGCCCTACCCCGGATTTGAATCTCAAGTTCAACAAATCCTAACGGACGCTGATGCAATCCAGGACGATGCAGACCGACAAAAACTCAGAGACGTCCTTTTCAAATTCAAAGCGTCATTTGCCAAAGACTCTTTAGACTGTGGTCTCACCAACCTTCACACCGTGCGCATCCCAACGCACCCTCAGGCGCCGCCTACCTATGTAAAACAATACAAGATCCCGATCGCATCACACGAACCGGTGCAAGAGATCATTGACTCCATGCTTGAAAAGGGTGTTATTCGTCCGTGCAACAGCACCTATTCTGCTCCCATCTGGCCGGTTATCAAGCCAAACGGCAAGTGGCGACCAACGATCGACTACCGAAAACTGAATCAACAGGTGCCATTGTCACGATGGCCCATGACCCAGCTGGAGCAAGAAATACCCCAAATCAGAGGAGCCAACATCTTCTCTACGCTCGACGTAGCCTCAGGTTTCTGGACCATCCCAGTGCATCCAGACGACCAACACAAGCTTGCTTTCACTTTCGGCAACAGACAATTCACTTTCACAAGGTGCCCATTCGGCTATGCTAACTCACCTGCTGAGTTTAACATCTTCCTGAACAAAGCATGCCCCGATGCAAGAATGAGAGGAAACCTCATCTATGTGGACGACGTGTTGATGAAAAGTACCACAGTTGCCGACCACTTGAAAGAAATAGACTATGTTTTGAACCAGTTGACAACTGCAGGTGCCAAGATTGCACTCCATAAAGGGCAATGGTGCCGGACCAAAGTCAACTACGTGGGACTACTGATCGGGTCACAGGGCATCGAACCGCAAACAAGCCGCATACAAGCCGTTCAAACCATCAAACCCCCCACCAACGTCTCAGAACTGCGAAGTTTTCTGGGGGTGTGCAATTACTCACGGCAATTCATAGAGAACTATGCAGACATTGCAAAGCCCTTGACCACCCTGCTGAAAAAAGACTGCCCATTTGTCTGGACAACCATCCAAGACAACGCCATGAACGAGCTAAAGCGTCACCTATGTACAGCTCCATGCCTGGCATACCCAGACCCACAAAGAGAATTCTACTTAGAAGCTGGATTCTCCGAACACTGTCTCAGCGCTGGCCTGTACCAACGACATGATCAAGACAAAAGAGTGGTCGCTTACGCCAGCAAGACACTTCTTCCACCAGAGCTTAAGTTCTCAGACTGTGAAAAAGCCCTGCTTTGCACCGTGTGGGCCATCCAAAGATTCTCCAACTACATTGGAGCTCAAAAGGTTATCATAGAGACTTGTCATCAGCCCGTCATGTTCCTCAACAGCCAACGCATCCGTGATGGCGTGGTCACCAACTCCCGCATCGCCACGTGGTTAATGGCCCTCCAGGGTCGCAATGTTGAAGCAAGATATGCTCAAAACCACAAGTCAGCCCTAGGCAACGGCCTGGCGGCCTGCCAAAACTGCTCTGGTAACGCCCCACCTGTCACAGCCAATGTGGAAGAACCACAACAACAGACCTGTCACAGATACTTTGAGGAAAATGCATGCCAAGGTTTAACAACAGCCTATGTTGACGGATGCTCCTACAACCAAGAGGGCTCTCGTCAAGCAGGTGCTGGTGTGTTATGGGTAAATGATCTGCCTTGCCCGCCGCAACACTTCAAGCTGGGATCCCAGTCATCACAATATGCTGAAGTGGCAGCCATTCTCATAACTCTGCAAATAGCCTCGGCCCATAACATCAAAGAACTCCTCATCTGCACAGACTCTAACTACGCCAGATTGAGTTTCACATGCCACCTTCCAAGCTGGAAACAGAATGGCTTTAAGACTTCAAACGGCAAGCCTGTCACACACCAAAACTTGTTTCAAGCATGTGACAACCTGACTAGACAACACGACATGATTGTCTACTGGAAAAAGGTGAAGGGGCACTCCAAACAACCAGGCCTCGACAAAGACCTGAATGACCAAACCGATGCCCTCGCCAAGGCTGGCGCACTGCACGGCACTCCATGGTCACCCCCAGCCCAACCACCTACCTTTGATGTGGCAGTGCTAACCCGCAGCAAAAGAACTTTCCCTGCCGCACCGCCCACCTCTCAGTCTCTCGCCCTGACTCCGCAGATCTCAAACAACGATATAGCGGACATGCAAAACTCTGACACGTCAATAAAGACTTTTCTGCACCACCTCTCAGACCCCACCAGCCACCCACTAACGCCGTCTGACCTAGCGGCCGACCCCTGTCTAAAACGCCTGCAAGACATCAAGCACATGCTGCGTGTGATAGACAACATCTTGTGGTATGCACCTGATGACACCACAACGCCAAGGCTTGTGGTGCCACAATGCCTAAGGGGGGTGATGCTCTTGTATGCCCACGACGCACCATGCGCTGGACATCACGGCGTCAGAGCCACTTATAAGACACTAAAGCAGGTGGCATATTGGCCCTGCATGCAAAAGCACATGGCGGAGTACATCAAAGAGTGTCTGATTTGCTGCCAGTTTCAACCTGCAAATCCAAACCACAGAGCTCCGCTGCAACACAGAAGAATCACATTCCCGTGGTCAGACCTCCAAATCGACTGGGTAGGGCCCCTACCCCGATCAACAAGAGGCAACAAGTACTGTCTCACAGTCGTGTGCCAGTTCACAAAATGGGTAGAGTGTCTCCCAGCACCCAACGACACCGCCCAGACCACGGCATACCTCCTGATGAATCACATCTTCTCCAGGATGCTGCTGTGGTTTACCATCCTGTGCCTTCAAGCGATCAGAGGGCAACCGCCACCCGACATCATCTCACCAGGCCCGGCGTCAGGCATCGTGCTGAGGGAGCAACCAGGGCTCTTGATAACCAACTGTCGGACACACACCCAGAAAGTGTACGTCCAACTGGAGCCCTGAATGTCTACCGGGCACACTTCCCCAAAACAGCAACCCAGTACAGCTGGGCCGGTGCCCGATGGATAGAGGATTCCGTCCTCCACGCCGAGGCCGACGTCAGACACATGCTGAGCCAACTAGAAAAGATGACTGTCACCCAGGCGGAATTGAGCGGATACAACCGCCGCCCCAAACGGTTCCTGGGAGCTTTGCTCGGAGCTGCAGCTGCAGTGGGAACCCTGTTCAACATCGGTATGTCCAGCGTCAATGCTGTCAACCTGGCTACCGTGAGACGCAACGTGGCCGAGATTCAAACAGAGATTCCACAACTAAGGGAACAGCTCACCACGCAGAGTGCCTCCCTGCAGACCATCGGAAAGACCCTAAAGGGAACTGTGGTAATTCTCAACACCCACAGCGTCGTCCTCAACCAGACTGTGACCGCTGTGAAGCGTCTGATCAATGTTTTCCAAACTGACTTGGTCCAAACGCAGCTTGTCTCCGCCCTCATGACAGACATGCTGCGGGAAGTGAGTTCCTCCGTCGACAGCCTGGCCATGGGACGAATTCCACCCTATCTCATCCCTTTGAGCCTGGTCCAAAATGTGCTGGCCTCCGCAGTCACCACGCCAGCCGACCCGCTCCAAGTTCATCTGGCCTATTCTCTGGGCAGCGCCATCCCACTCTACGTCGACCCCGAACAGAAAGAAGTGGGATTCCTCCTGAACCTACCCATCATAGAGTCAAACCGAATCTACAGACTCAAGGACATTGTCAATGTCGGGTTTTGGAAAGGTAACACGCACATCACAGTCCGCACCCCAAGCGTGGTAGCCTACCACGACAGTGACCCACAACTGTACCTGGCTCCAAACCTGCACATGTGCACCCTGACTAAAGACATTCACTATCTCTGCCCTAGCAAACCCTTCCTCAGAGACAACACTGATGGAATCTGCGGGTTGCAAGCTATGTCCAGAGACACCCGGTGCCCGGCCGAAGCCAGGCCCCGTCCTCAAGTTGAAGAGACCCGAGCAGGAAATCATCGGCGACCGCTGGCTCGTAAACACCCCCGTGCTCACAGCTACGCTCACCTATGACCAACACGACACCGCAACTCGTGTCAGCCTGCTCAACCAAAGCATGTGGATTCAGGTACCTAAAGGCGCCATCCTCCACGTCGATGATCTGGCCTTGTATCATCTCCCGAGCAACGAGTACGAATCCGAGCTGGAAATCCCTTCCTTCTTCAAGGACCACAACTTCACCCTGGGTCCAGAACTGGAACTGGGAATTGAGACAGGGGGGTCACAATTAATTGACATTGCTCCTCTCGACTCCGCCCTACAAGCTCTGTCTCGACAACCCGTCTTGACTACCTCACCTGTGGTCCGAGCCTGGACCCCAGCCGACACGGCGTTATGCATCTCAATGGTAGTCAGCCATATCCTAACTCTGGGTTTGGCCTTTATCCTGTACCGCCGACTCAACGAGATGCGTGCATCCACCGCTAAGCTCACCAAAGCCGTCTCCGGAGGTTTCCGCCGAAACCCTCGGAAAGAGGGTCCCACGCTGGAAGTCACTAGCGATCTCATTGAGTTAACTCCTCAGCCCTGATGATCACCTGCTAACAAGTTCACGATTCACCTTCCAGCCTCCCATGCAACGAGTATCGGCAGAGGACGTCTCCGCAGGGACGTCATCTCCCGATCAGGGGGGATGTAGGGATTCTGATCAGACAATCATTAACTCATTTCATGTGATCAACAAATGGTAACAAAGAAAGCCTTTTTAACACATTCCTACGACACATATGGTCAAATTCAACTGGACTTTTACGACCCCAGGCTCCACCGTGTCTAGGCCTAAGTGATTTTAATGGTGATAAATGGTCAAAGATACTGAACCTCGCTAGACCCCCACTAATCTGACCAATCTATGCAAACAAGGAGAACCTTCTCCTCTCGTGACCTGTGACACCATAGGAGGAGGGAAAAACAAGGAAACTAACCAGATTCCCCTTTTGCTCGACAACACCAACACGTATATCACAACCAGCGTGACGCTAATTGCTAGTACGTGCAAACACGCGCACATACCAACACACACACACACACACCCCTTCGCGGGCAAGACAGCCCGCACACACATCAAACACGGACAGCTCTAAAAACTTGTTAAAAGATTACCAAAGATGTCTAGTATGCTGAAATGCACGTAAAAGAACAGTAATTCACCAATCTAACTTCAGGTGTAATCACGAGTACCCAAAGAGTTTAAAATGCCTGTAATACTATGCTTTAAAGTGTAACCCAACAATGCGGTCAAAATAACTCAATGTGTTTGATGTCTCTGTAATCCTTATGGTGTGATCTGTTTGTTTAACTATATATCGATATTACAAAATGTATATCCCCATGTATAAGTTTGTTTTCAAAGTTAGCATAACTTTTCCTTTGTCTCAGAGACGCAAGATCAGCAATGTCACATGTTAATCAAATGGGCAGACACGCCCCTGTGATGAACGGCTTTCATTGGTCAGCCGAGTTTTGGGACAAACCGCAAACCATCCTTAAAAGCTTGTGCCACAGAACATAACGCTCGTCTTTTTCATGTTCGTCTTTTCATCTTAGTCTTTCTTTCTAGCTCTTAGCCGTAGTCTTCCTCCTAATCATCGTACCATCTTAGCTCTCGCTCTTACGCTCTTATCTCCTGCTTTGGTCCCTGGCTCCATCTACTTCCTTCGGAAATCTCCTGATGCCCTCCGGACTCATCTTCTTGCATCTTCTGAAACTTCTTAAAGTTATCAGTCTCTCGTTACTTTTACTTCACGTTTACTTTTGCGAATAGCCAGTTCAAGTTAGTACGTGACGTCTCCTCCAACCAAGAAGGCAGCATCCAGCACGAACTCTCCAAGACGCTTTGAACTCCCGCAAAACCAACCCACGTGGGAGAGATCAAAGAGATTCCGTCTCCAGGGCAACCGCATGCTCTCAGCATCACACAGGTTCGAATGCAAAACTTGTTCCGTCAAATTCTAGACAAATAATTTCCTGTGGTTGTCTCCAAAGGTCAAAAGCTGTGCAAGTAACTGTAATTTCTCTTGTATTCTCATTTTCCATTGTTTCCTTTCTTAAGTTTTATTTTTATTTTGTTTTACCTGTATATACATATATCACGTGTGATTTGTAGTGTAATTTAGTCGTGTGTTTTATTAAACTCCATTTATACATCATTTGCCATTGTGTGTATTAATTGCACAACAAAGCCTCTTTAATATTAAAGATCCTAATGCTACGTTCTGATTCTGTTCGAGTGCACTGAACATTACCAGCACGATTCAAGCTAAGGAAAGCAAGGATTCGGTAGTTTTGTAGATCGGCACGCGGGCCGCGCTGACTAGAAAACTGTGCAATCTCTTATTGCTTTCAAAAATCACACACTCCTCTGTCTGTAAAAGGACATATGCTCCAAACTAATCATAATCCGTTGTGTTAGTTGAGTCATATGTACCTGAGAACAGACGAGCGTGGTGTAAAACCCCTCGTTGGGTGAATGAATATATGCGAGAACCCTCGATTCAAGGAATAGTTCATAAATTGTTGATCCAGATCATTAATTTTGAATATTCTTCCCCTAAATTCAAATTGAGCTATAAGACCTAGTCGAATTCGCTACACCAGGCTGTGACCACAAGGATGTGCCGGATTTTCGGTGTGTTCAGATTTTCGTGTGTGTAGTTGTCACGGTTCATAAATTCATTGATTCCTTCTTGTCTCGTGTTTCTGTTGTTATCTGTGTGTGTGTGGGTGTGAGTGGGCGTTACCACTCCGTTCTGCTGATCAGCTCTGCTGATCAGCGCGCCAGCTGACAATCATCTACTCACCAGCTGCAGCTCATTCATTCCCCTACATATACTCACAGTTTTCTCCTCTCATTGTCAGATCGTTGTATGAAGTCCTCCGTGTGTGCGTTCGATCCCCTCCTGTTGGCGTGTCTGCTCGTGTCTTGTTCTTGTCGTCTTGGATTATCACCGCCGTGGATCACCTCACCTCACTCGGATCTTCACTTCACTGCACCACTGGATTTATCACCGGAGTCCTGGCCATCTTGTCTCTGCGCTACCAGTCTTGTGTTTTGTGTCTTTCTGACCGTGGACTGAGTAATAAATATCATTCACCTGCATCTCTGCTTCTGTGGTCTTTGCCGTTACAGAACGATCTGACGCATTATGGAAGCAGCGGGTGAGACCAACCCATTGGAAGAGTTTGTTAACTCTAGTATTCAACGCATGGAAACACAGGAGAAGAACCTGAACGAGACGGGACGTGCCGTTCAAGTACTGGTGGCGCAGGTGTCCGAGCTCACCCAGCAGATACAACAGCTACGAGTTCCCACTGCGCCCCCCGCACCGGCCGTTCCCTTCATTCCACCTGAGGGAGCTTCCCAGTCAGAACCCCGCCTACCCATCCCTCAGACGTATGATGGTGAGCCCAGTTTTTGCCGTGCCTTCTTAACACGCTGTTCCATGCACTTTGCCCTGCAGCCTCGCACATTCTGCCAGGAGGGATCCAAGGTGGCATTTGTGCTAACTTTGCTGACTGGGAAAGCGGCCCTCTGGGGAACGGCGGTGTGGGAGAATCAGGATCCATGCTGCGCCTCGTTCCAGGCACTCTCCGCCGAAATGAAGAGGGTTTTTGACAGGGCGGTTGCCGGGAGAGAGGCGGCTCGGATGCTTGCAGAGTTACGACAGGAGGAGAAGTCGGTTTCTGATTACTCTATCGAGTTTCGCACCCTGGCGGCAGAGTGTCACTGGAACGAGGAAGCGCAGTGGGACATGTTCCTGCATGGGCTGGCTGACCGCGTTCAAAGGGAAATCTACGCCCTGGATCTCCCAACATCACTCAACGGACTCATTGATCTGGCCCTTCGGGTGGACGCACGCCTGTCCAGAGCGGAGCGAAGAGTGCCCGCCGAATCGGGCCAGGGGAGGAGTTGAGAGCCGCGATCCAGCGGCGGGGACGGCGGTCAGCCCCGTCTACGATCACGAGCCCATGCAGGTGGGGCGAGCTCGGCTTTCCCGGGAGGAGAAGGAAAGGCGGAGGTCCCAAGGACTGTGTCTCTACTGCGGGAGCGCGCTGGACACCTAGCTTACAACTGTCCAGTAAAAGGCCAAGCCCGGCAGTAAGGTTGAGGCTACTGTCGGGTGGGACTCCCGCTGCGAAGACCTCATCTACATCGACTCTCCTCCCGGTAAAGACTGAGATGGTCAGGCCACAATCACGACTGTCAGGCACTGGTGGATTCTGGGGCTGAAGGTAACTTCATGGACCATGGTTTTGCTTTAAGATTCAACATTCCCCTTCTACCACTCACCAGTAGCATTGCAGTTCAGGCACTCAACGGTCAAGATCTTCCCACCATCTCTCTCATCACCGGACCCATCACACTCACCACATCTGGAAACCACATAGAGACATGTTCCTTTTATGTCATGGACTCACCACTTGCACCCATTGTTCTTGGACACCCCTGGTTAATACAACACAACCCCAAGATCGACTGGCTCAAGAAATCTGTGTTAGAATGGAGTGGTAGATGTCATGAGTCCTGTCTTGTGTCGGCCTGTTGCGTCTGTTTCTGTCTCTGTGTTTCAGGAGGAGGCAGTGGATTTATCTAACGTGCCCGCAGAGTACCGGGACCTGAAGGAAGTGTTCAGTAAGTCTCGGGCTGCTTCTCTACCTCCTCATCGTCCCTATGACTGTGCGATAGATTTATTGTCAGGTAAGTCTGCGTCTAAGGCAAGTTATATTCTCTTTCGGTCCCGGAGAGGGAGGCTATGGAGAAATATGATTTCTGATTCTCTAGCATCTGGGTTCATCCGCCATTCTTCTTCTCCAGCGGGGGCGGGGTTCTTTTTTGTGGGGAAAGAAAGACGCGACTCTGTCGACCTTGCATTGATTACCGAGGGTTGAACAACATCACGGTGAAGAATACTTATCCTTTGCCGTTGATGTCTTCAGCCTTCGAGAGGTTGCAGGGAGCGTCTATCTTCACAAAATTGGATTTACGTAATGCTTATCATTTGGTCCGCATTAGAAAGGGGGATGAATGGAAGACTGCTTTTAACACCCCTAGGGGGCACTTTGAATACTTGGTCATGCCTTTCGGGCTGTCCAACTCCCCAGCAGTCTTCCAGGCTCTCGTCAATGACGTGCTGCGAGATATGGTTGATCAGTTCATTTATGTCTACCTGGATGACATATTGATATTTTCGTCTTCTCTCCAGGAACACGTGCAGCACGTCAGACGAGTGCTTCAGAGGTTGCTAGAGAATGGGCTTTTTGTCAAGGCAGAGAAATGCGTTTTTCATGCACAGTCTGTTCCATTTCAAGGATACATTGTGTCATCTGAGGGAATTCGCATGGATCCCGAGAAGATTAAGGCTGTAGTAGATTGGCCAATCCCGGATTCCCAAGGCCCTACAGAGGTTTCTGGGATTCGCCAATTTTTACCGGCGTTTTATTCGCAATTTCAGCCAACTAGCCTCGCCTCTGATCGCCTTGACCTCCCCCAGAACTGCGTTCAGGTGGTCAGACGCTGCGGAGGCAGCGTTTGCCAAACTGAAGGACCGCTTTGTTTCGGGCCCCATCCTGATTACCCCTGATCTATCACGCCAGTTCGTGGTGGAGGTCGACGCGTCAGAGGTGGGGGTAGGAGCGGTGATTTCTCAGACATTCTCCCACAGATGACAGAGTTCATCCTTGCGCGTTTTTATCCCATCGTTTATCCCCTGCCGAACGCAATTATGACATTGGTAACAGGGAGTTGCTGGCCGTCAAGTTAGCCTTGGAGGAATGGCGCCACTGGTTAGAGGGGTCAGGGGTACCCTTTATCGTCTGGACTGACCATAAGAATTTGGAATATATCAGGACTGCTAAAAGATTGAACTCTAGGCAGGCTCGGTGGGCACTTTTTTTCGGACGTTTTGACTTTACTCTCTCGTACCGCCCGGGTTCCAAAAACATCAAACCCGATTCTTTATCACGCATTTTTGACCGATCCGACGCCCGTCTACTCCCGAGTGCATTTTACCGGAGAATCTATTCATCTCCACACTCGTATGGGAGGTCGAATCGAAGGTCAAGACGGCCTTAGAAGGGGTAACGCGTCCGCCCGCATGCCCACCGAACCGGTTATTTGTGCCAGAGGAATTAAGGTCTGACGTTATCCAGTGGGGTCATTGTTCCAACGTGGCTTGCCATCCGGGAGGTAACCGTACTAGTTTTTTAGTCAAGCAACGATTCTGGTGGCCACGTATGGCTCGTGACATCCACAGTTTTGTTTTGGCTTGCTCGGTTTGTGCCACTGGTAAGACTTCCAATCGACCTCCAGATGGGTTACTCCAACCGCTGCCTGTCCCTTCGAGACCCTGGTCCCATATCGCTCTAGATTTTATTACCGCCCTCCCACCCTCTCAGGGTAACACGGTGGTTTTAACCGTGGTGGACCGATTCTCGAAGGCGACTCACTTTATTCCCTTACCCAAATTACCCTCAGCTAAGGAGACAGCGTTGATAGTCGTAGATCACGTCTTTCGTATTCATGGCCTCCCGACAGACGTGGTCTCCGACAGAGGACCCCAGTTTGTGTCCAAATTTTGGCAAGAGTTTTGTAGACTACTGGGAGCGACTGTTAGTCTGTCCTCAGGGTTTCATCCCCAGAGCAATGGTCAAACCGAGAGAGCCAACCAAGATCTGGAAAGGGTGTTATGATGTTTAGTCTCCAAGAATCCTTCCTCCTGGAGCCAGCAACTATCCATGGTGGAGTACGCCCACAATACGTTACCAGTGTCAGCTACGGGCCTATCTCCGTTTGAGTGCAGCTTAGGGTACCAGCCACCTATTTTTCCCAGTCTGGAATCCGAGGTCGCGGTCCCCTCCGCCCACGCCTTTGTCCAGAGGTGTCACCGCACCTGGACTAGAGCCCGGGAGACTCTACTCCAGGTGGGGAGCGCACCAAGGCCAAGGCCGATCGCCACCGGTCAAAGCCTCCCGTATACGTCGTTGGTCAAAAAGTGTGGCTTTCTACCAAGAACATTCCTCTCCGCTCCGTCTCTAATAAACTTGCTCCCAAATTCATTGGCCCGTTTGCTGTCACCAAGATCATTAGTCCGGTGACAGTCCGCCTCAAACTGCCTCTAGTGTACAGGAGGATTCATCCCGCCTTCCATGTATCCAAAATCAAGCCTGTGTTTTATTCTCGCATTAACCCGCCAGCCCCGGTTCCTCCCCCACCGCGACTCCGTAGAAGGGGAACCATCTTATTCGGTAAATCGCATTCTGGACTCGAGGTGGAGGGGGCGCGGATTCCAGTACTTGGTGGACTGGGAAGGTTACGGTCCGGAGGAGAGAAGTTGGGTACCAGCTAGAGACATCCTGGATCACTCCCTTATTGATGATTACAATCGACAGGTAAGGGAGACTGAGAACGCCAGGAGGCGTTCTTAGGAGGAGGGGTACTGTCACGGTTCATAAATTCATTGATTCCTTCTTGTCTCGTGTTTCTGTTGTTATCTGTGTGTGTGTGGGTGTGAGTGGGCGTTACCACTCCGTTCTGCTGATCAGCTCTGCTGATCAGCGCGCCAGCTGACAATCATCTACTCACCAGCTGCAGCTCATTCATTCCCCTACATATACTCACAGTTTTCTCCTCTCATTGTCAGATCGTTGTATGAAGTCCTCCGTGTGTGCTTTTGATCCCCTCCTGTTGGCGTGTCTGCTCGTGTCTTGTTCTTGTCGTCTTGGATTATCACCGCCGTGGATCACCTCACCTCACTCGGATCTTCACTTCACTGCACCACTGGATTTATCACCGGAGTCCTGGCCATCTTGTCTCTGCGCTACCAGTCTTGTGTTTTGTGTCTTTCTGACCGTGGACTGAGTAATAAATATCATTCACCTGCATCTCTGCTTCTGTGGTCCTTGCCGTTACAGTAGTGCTCACTTCAGCGAAGACGATTACATCCCCAACAGGAGGAAAAAAAAAAGATTTTAAGGAGTTTTGCTGTAGCTACCAGTACCACGGGTAAGCTCTATTTACCAACTTTATGATCCCATGTCTAAACTGTACAGTAAACAAGCTGATGAGACATTTGGTGTCAAGTCAGTAACAAAATTATTAATTTATTAATAATTGTATTACTGTCCACTCAGTATAATAATAATAATAATAATAATAATGCAGTCAGATAGACTATTATATAGCCAACTGGTCAAGACAACGTTCAATTCTTAAATAAAAAACTACAAAGCAACATGAGCGATCACACTTACTCAGCCGACATCTGACCGTCAAGTCCAGCTGGTTTGGGTCGCTTTTTCCAATTGAGTTTAGGTACGTAGAAGAATGTCTCCAGGACACCTGCATTTAGCATTGCAGAGAAAATGTCATTGGATGTAGCTAATGCAGACAGTTGGCCTCCTCGTCATAGGTTTTGCATCTGTGGCATGACGAGTTCCCATTCGTGGCAGCAATAGCTTTCAACCTCTGTTGGCATAACTTGACAATTTGAACAAGTGCACCACCATTTGTCGTTTATCATGGCTCTTGCTACAGCTGTGGCCCCAGCATCAACTTGGACAACTTCATTTCTGTACTCTCGCTCTCTCTCTTCATGTTCTATCTCCTTCTGCTAAAGTTTGGCATCGGTATACTCCGGTTCATAAAGGTATCCCTTTGTCGTTGTGCTAAAATTACTTTCATCATCTGATCCGTCTGACATTGTGCTAAAAAATTGGTTTCATCATCATAAGTTTCGCAGTCAGACAAGTTGTCAGCACGCTATCAACAGCTGATCATGGCGTGTGCACTGTTGACGTTGCGGCAGACCGGATTGATAGAAATGGATTTAAAATAGTGCCGCATTAAAACTGAGGTATGAATTTTGACCGGCGTGTTTTTTTGTTTGGTAAATTAATCAAGCTTTGAAGCACAAATCATTTTTTCACGTAAAACGCAGTTTTGTGGCCCCGGAAAATAACGGGAGTACTTCATCGAAAAACTTCCAGCGGTCAGAACTCTGACCAGGGGGGTGACAACAGAGTGTGTCAGTGTGTATGCACTATAGTGCTGGTAAGGATTGCATACAACTTAATGTCTTAAATGGGCGAACTGAACGCTTTGAAGGAGAACTAAAATAAACAAAAATAAAACATCAGTACCTAGTTAACCGTTCTCCGAGATTTGTTTTCAGAGATTCGATGCAGAACATCGTAGGCGGGTGATGTCATCGACCAGGTGGACGCTCCACTCCCCGCGGTTCGTGTCCCGCATTTGCCAAGGCTGAGCGGCGAAGCTTATCGTGGGGATCGCAAATGGATCTTTCAGCGGGGTTAGAGACGTTATCTCTGCCTTTACCTGTTAGATCCAGTGTCTCAGCCCAGGTTCGGAAGCATGCTCTGCGGTTTCTTCCGCTTGGGCTGAGGCACCAGTTCTGCAACTATCTAGTATATAAAACTGAGGAGATAAAATAGCAGTATTTATGAGGGAGATGTGGAGGACTCGCCACCTCACACTCCCCGAAGCGAAGAGCTCATAGAGGTTCTCACTCGAGCTGTATAAAAAGTGGCCAAGTGGCCAGTGGTTAGGCAGGAGTCTATTATTAAATTTAAATAATATGAAAGATTTCTCCCTTCCCGTGTGCAACCTCCACGCCGATATGGGGGTTAGAAAATGTATATATTTATATCATTTTATGTAGTTAATCAATATCACACGAAGAGTTCCCCATGGTTCTGGTCCCGCGTCCCTTCAGGCGGCGCAGCAATTCTTCATTCTTCGTCTGAAGATCCCGAGGCCCCTGTAAGTGGTGCAGAAGCCCACGTCGCGGCTTCTTCTGTCCATTATCAGGTCCCGATGCTTAAGCTCTCTGCTTCCGAGAAAGTGGATGTGCTCAGCATCGATGCGGATGACCGTGAGTTAGGTACGCCAGTTCACGGCCAAGCATATGAGGAGCTGGTGAAGGTTGTGACCCGTGCCGTGGCCAGACTCAACATCAGCTGGCCACAAGATGAGCAAGTACTCGCAAGTCAAGGGTAAATTAGACAAGCGTTTCCTTTGACACAGGTCACAGCCTCAACGCCGGGGTTTGCTTTTTCCCCCGAAGGAGATCCCGAGATCGTGGGATAAACCACATTCGTCCCATGTCTCCAATCCCAGTGTGGTTGATTGATGAAAACAGCAATGTTTTGGGGGCACGGGACATGGGACAAGATACCTAAAGTGGAGGAGGCTTTCGCTGAATACCTCTCTCCTGAGGCGGTATCTTCCCTTAAAGGAGAACTCCGGCGCAAAATGCACCTTTGGTCTAATAAAACATTGGTACCTTGTCGACCATTCTCTGAAATTTGTTTTTATGATTATCGAATGTAAAGAGTTTTATCTCTAAAACTGTTTAGCGTATAACAGTCTAGACAAGTCCAACCACGAACACTGTTCATACAGTTCAGAAGTTCGCTGAACTTCATACAGTTCAGCTGTCTTGGCACATTTTTTGTGGTTCGACTTATCGAGACTGTTTTCCAAAGATGGCTCCTGCTGTGTATACGTGAAGTGGACTCTTGATAAAGTATCTTCTTATTAAACGGTCTGTACATTTACAAAGTTCTCAATGCTTCGTTTTGCATGCAGGGACCCTCATTATGTTACTGTGTTAGTGTGGGGCTATTTTGAGCCTTGTCAGTGGTATTAACTAGTGATTTCTTTTTACTTAGTAAATGACCCCATATACTAGCGTTATACACTAAACAGTTTTTAGAGATTAAACTCTTTACATTTGATTATCATGACAACAAATCTCAGAGAACGGTTAACTATGGTACCAAAGTTTTATTAGACCAAAGGTTCATTTTGCCTAGTAAGCCCTGCAGAGATACATCTGCTTTATAGGCAGGGCTTACATGGCGGCAGGTCGGGCTGGTTCATGTCTGCATTCAATGGCTATTTTGCAGGTATACCAGGCCGACCTCTTGAAAGATTTAGATGAGGGGGAGAGGACAACTCCAGAGGATATCGCAGAGTTGCATATAGCCACATATTTGTCGTCATTGGCCCCTCTATGGCAGCTATGGTGGCCACAGAGAGGCATCTGTGGCAGAATTTGTCAGAAATAAAAGAAAAATACAAATCCTTTCTGCTTGGTGCGCTGCTCTCGCCTTCTGGCCTGTTCGATGACGCCTTTACATCGGTCATCGACAGGTTTCAGGAGGTGAAGAAGCAATCTGTGGCATTTTTTACTGTTCCTCCCCAGTAAATCAAAATCTAAATCGAGTAGAGTGGGGCAAGGAGATCAGCCCCAGCCAGCTCCTCATGCCGAACGGAGCAAAAGGGAGAGTGTTTCCTCTAGAGCCCCTCCTCTGAGAGCTTGGCAACAGAGGAAACACTCTCAGCAGAAGTCCTCCAGCCAGAGGGGTGACCTGAGGGACATCCTTCAGGCAAGGAGGGCTTCAGGAAAGAGGCTGTCCCCTCCGTTGCAGAGCAACCGAGGTTGTTCTTGCAGCGTAGCCCTCAAGAAAACGATGTGAGTTGCCCACCGTCGGTGACGCATCATTTTCCAGCGAATGCACTCTGCCTCGTTTTCTCAAAGAATAAAAAACAAGCATCAGTTGTGGTCACGAAAACCGTACTCGACTATAGCCTGCCGGTCTTCTGCTTCAGAGGGTCGAGAAGGATGCTCGAAAAAACCAGAGGCCAGTCTTGAGAAGCTGGTTCTCTTAGTAGATTTTGTAGAGGCATGGTATTATCCCAACATATCTTCATGGGTCCGGCATATAATAAAATCAAGGTACAGACTGAAGTTCTAAAATTCTGGGGTGGTGCAGAATACAGGGGTACCAGAGCAGGCTCAGGTTATGGAACAAGAAGTGCAATCTCTGCTGCAAAAGGAGGCCATAGAATGTGTTCCTCATTCAAACAGGGAGTTTGGGTATTACAACTTTTAGTTCCAAAGAAGGATAGGGGTTGAGGCTGATTCTAGATCTCAGTGTTTTGAACCTCTCTGAGGAGGTTCAGGTTCAAAATGGTCAGATCAGATCCGAGGACTGATTTGTAACGATAGATGTAAAATACGCCTATTTTCATGTATCCATCCTTCCATGTCACAGGAGGTTCATGAGGTTCGCTTTCAGGGGCGAAGCTTACCAATATCAGGTTCTTCCGTTTAGCCTAGCTCTTTCTCCCCGCACATTCACCAAATGTATGGATGCAGCACTTGCTCCACTGAGACTTCAGGGCATCCACATACTAAATAGACGACTGGCTTATTCTGGCCCAGTCTAGAGAAATGGCGGTTCGGCATCGAGATGTCGTCCTTGGTCACATTCGAAAACTGGGGTTGAGACTCAACACAAAAAAGAGTCTTAGAACCATCCCAGTGCACAACGTTTCTGGGCATCATGTGCAACTCGATAATGATGCAGGCACGCATGTCTCTTGCACGTATCGAGTCATTCTGGTGATGGTGTCAGGGTTAAAGCTAGGCCAGGCCATCACTGTAAAGCAATTTCAAAGACTGCTGGGCCTCATGGCAGCAGCATCCAACATTATACTTTTGGGCCTTCTACACAGGGGTTTTCCCCAAGGGGAATCTGTTTCGTATGATCAGGAGTAACGCGCAGATGCCTTCGTTCTCTACTAATATGGAAGAAACCTTGGTTCCTGTCTCAAGGACCAGTGTTGGGAGCGTCATGTCATCGAAAAACCGTTTCGACAGACGCCTCCCTCACTGGCTGGGCGCGGTCATGGACGGCCTCTTTGCCAGGGGTCTGTGGCAGGACCATCATCATTCTTAGAACATAAATTGTCTAGAGATGTTGACTGTGTTCAGGGCTCTGAGGAGCTTCCTTCTAGACATCAAGGGTTACCATGTCCTGAGAACGTTCGGACAATACATTAGAGGTAGCTTGTCTGAACCAACAAGACGGTGCAGATTGGTGCTGTACTGGCCTTATTTGTTTTCTCTGGCATCTAACTATCCAGTTTTAATTTAAACAGTGACTCAAAAACCTCGCTGGACACTTCAAGTCGTTTCTGAAGTTTATGATTCAACTGTGAAACTGTAAAAATATACAAAATGATGCAATCATTAAATATGAAATTAGAAAATTACAGATTGCCAATAACATAGGGATAATTAAACTAAGAAAATATATACATCTTAATATCAAATAACCTTCTCATATGTATCACACAATAAATTTAACATTATGTACTTACAGACATTGCGTCTAACAGATGCAAAGAAAGATGATGCTTAAAGATGTAACAGCGATCACATTTTGCTGAACTACTCCAGTACTATTAGTACTAGGGCTGTAGTCAAGACCACCTTTGTCGAGTCCAAGACAAGTCCAAGACCAGGACTAGTAGAGTCCAAGTCAAGACCGAGTCCAAAGAGGTTCGAGTCCAAGTCAAGACCAAGTCCAAAAAGGTTCGAGTCAGAGTCAAGAGCCAAGTCCAGGACAGGAAAAAAAGTCTTCAGGGCCTGAATTTCATTTTTGCCAAACAAAATTTTAAAATTTATGTTGCTTAAATGTTTGTGCTCATTGCAGTTTTTACAATGGGGTAATGTTGTTAAGAATTTACACAACACAAGGCTTGATTTAAATAGTCAATTAAATTGAAAAAAGTTACTCAAATAAATACAATAAAGATACAAATAAAGACAAATAAAGAGAAATGTTTTTGAATAGGTCTACACTAGTGTTCATAGACAGAAACTGAATAAAGTAATCAAATGGAAAATAACACTGGATAGTATTTTAGTCCTGAATAAATTAAACACAGGCTAATCCTGATTCCTTTAACTTAAAGATCTCTTTTTCTTGTTTTGACGACAAAATTAATGAACGACACATAGCCTATGGTTGCTGTCACTTTAAGAGCTAAGAGCATAGATTCTCTGTTCATACTGGCATGCAGTGTGGGTGTGTTTGTGTGTAAACAATGGAGCGCATGGACATTGCCTCTTCGTAGCTGGTTTGCGAGTCGTAGCACTCTCTAACCACTCGTTCAGGTACTTTCTCGAGTGTTTGCAACCAACTACCGCACACATCATTCCCGAACACCACCTTTCTTCATGTTGTAATTGTTATCTTTGTCACTGCGATATCAGCGCCTTGTCGGCACAACTGAGCAAGCTAGCAAAACAAACCCAGCCCGCCAGAACGGAAGTAAGTTGCATCGATGGGAGGAGTTTCAGGATGTAGAGCGGAAACGGCTCATAAACTTGTCTATATATCATTAAAAATGAACACTTCAGTAACACTACACTAGACAAAAATATATGGTTATCATACAGTATGTCACTTTAAACGTTTCCATTCGTAATGAAATGAGTTTGGAAAAAACCTATGCCTATAATTTTTGACATGTTTTGCTTTTCAAACCCACACTGCAAGTGACTCAAACTCAGTGCGTGCAGAGGACATAAACTCAACTGTTACATTATACATATCCCCAGGTAGAGAGTGACGTTCCCTCAACCATAGGTAATGTTTCCTAAAAGTTCTCTAAAGGTGACGAACATTCCAAACCTTTACAGAACATTAGGGACGTTCCTGAAACGTCCTCTTTTGGTAATGACAGTGCTGCAGTTCAACGTTCCTTAAATGACTTTAGGGGGACGTTCCGTAATGGTAATCTTATGGTCACATAACAACGGTTCAAAGAGGACATAATCAAAACGTTCTCATATGGGTCTAAGTTGGTCCTATTATAACGTTCCTTATAGGACTTAAGGGCAATGTGCCATAATGGTAATCTTATGGTCACATAATAACATTACAAAGAGGATGTAATCAAAACGTTCTCATATGGGTCTAAGTTGGTCATACAATGACGTTCTTTATGCGACTTTAGAAGAACATTCCATATTGGTTATTTTATGGTCATATAGCAACATTACAAAGGGGACATAATAAGGACGTTCCCATATGGTTGTCTGTTGACCATATGAGAACATTTTGTGACTAACTTAATGAGAACATTCTAATATGGGTCTAAGTTGGTCATAAAAATAACCTCCCTTATAGGTTTTTAGGGGGACATTCCATATTGGTTATTTTATGGTTACATAGCAACATTACAAAGGGGACATAATAAGGACGTTCCCATGTGGTTGTCTGTTGACCATATGAGAACGTTTTGTGACAAACTTAATGAGAACATTCTAATATGGGTCTAAGTTGGTCATAAAAATAACCTCCCTTATAGGACTGTAGGGGAACGTTCCATATTGGTTATTTTATGGTCACAAAGCAACATTACAAAGGGGACATAATAAGGACGTTCCCATGTGGTTGTCTGTTGACCATATGATAACGTTTTGTGACTAACTTAATGAGAACATTCTAATATGGTTGTCTGTTGACCATATGAGAACGTTTTGTGACTAATTTAATGAGAACATTCTAATATGGCTCTAAGTTGGTCATAAAAATAACCTCCCTTATAGGATTTTCAGGGGACGTTCCATATTGGTTATTTTACGGTCACATAGCAACATTACAAAGGGGACATAATAAGTACGTTCCCATGTGGTTGTCTGTTGACCATATGATAACGTTTTGTGACTAACTTCATGAGAACATTCTAATATGGTTGTCTGTTGACCATATGAGAACGTTTTGTATCTAACTAAATGAGAACATTCTAATATGGGTCTAAGTTGGTCATAAAAATAACCTCTCTTAAAGGACTTTAGGGGGATGGTCTTATGGTCACATAACAGACCTCCCTTATAGGTTATCAGGCAAACTCCTTGACACCAGCGGACGTTCTTGGAACGTTCTGGAAACGTTACATTTCTAGCTGGGATCTACGTTTCAGCAGATATCCTCAAACATGCATGTCTAAACATTATAAAATTCACCACTGAAGAATAACTAAGCCTTCTTTATATAATGCTGTGTTTAATATCAAAGATAAAAACAATCTAATTTCTCACAACTCAATCTCACAACTCCAATCTCATTTCATAACATTTTAGTCTGGCACCAGTTTAACTAGTAGCTACAATGTAAATTAGGCTACTCATAAGATGCATGTTAAAGTAGGCTATACAACCATACGATGCATATTATTATGTGTCTTACATTAAAGACTTCCAAACTCGATGAAAAGCAGAGTCGCTATTCTTTGTTGATAGGTGATGAGGGCGGTAACAGCTCTGCGTTCCTTCACGTGGATCATTTGAATAGCTCGCACGCATGTTGGCATGGCCAAATTAGCGCTAATCAGCTCGGCCTGGAGAAACTGAACATGTTGTTGCTTTCATACGGATTACTTAAACAGAGAATATTTGTTTTTTGTATGATTTACATCATTTAAAAATGGAGACTTGTAAAGACATTACTCTCACGCCGTGTGTTAAATATAATTTTATGTCCCATTTCAGAATAAACTTCAAATTTGAGAGAGAAGGGAGAACACACATCATGTTTTTTTTTCTTTATTTTATGAAAAACACAACATTTTGTTTTTGTACACAAATAAAAGAAGACATTTAACAGTTTGAATGATGTGTAACACTTATATGTAAGATCAAAATCAACAGAGTATTTTGAATTTGTTTTGCACTGATAAGAAAAAAGCGCCAACGTGATTGCAGACCCCAGAGGGTTAAGAGGGTGGGGCATCTCCAAGCCCTGGCAGTGACACCAGCTTGCTTGGAGTTTGCCCCTGGCAAGGTTAAGGCCTTTTTGCATCCGAGACTGGGCTATGTGCGTAAAGTGCCTGCTGATACGACTCGCTCTATGGTTCTGCAGCGATTGCATCCTCCACCTCATGTTTCGGCAGAAGAGAAAGCTTCATTTGCTCTGCCCCGTCAGAGCTTTGAGTGTATACCTTGAGAGGTCCTCTTCTTGGACCAACTGTGTGTTTTAGGTCACCTAAGAAGGCTCTCCCGGCATC
This sequence comes from Hybognathus amarus, assembly GCA_030378365.1. Lineage (NCBI taxonomy): Eukaryota > Metazoa > Chordata > Actinopteri > Cypriniformes > Leuciscidae > Hybognathus > Hybognathus amarus. The sequence continues at coordinate 25,241 of JAQIUQ010000075.1, forward strand.
CAAGCAAACCATTAGCAATTGGATTGTTCAGGCTATTAGCTCGGCTTACAAGGTGCGCAATTTGCCTTCACCTTTGGCCGTAAGGGCTCATTCTACTAGAGTCATGGCTTCCTCTTAGGGTCCTCCTTTCGGGAGTGCCCATCCAGGAGATCTGTGAGGCACCCGGTTGGGCTACCCCACACACTTTGATTAGGTTCTATAGTCTGCATCTCCCTAGTACGCCTGGTGCACACTAGGGGTGGGGGAAAAATCTATACAGCATAGTATCACAATATTTTCTGTGGCAATACTGTATCTGATACACGGGCGCCAAGTATCAATCTTTTTTGCATATTTAATTATAAAATTATCTGTTTTACTTTCCGGTTTTCTTCATTGGTTTCTCTATTTTTCACTGCTTGAGAACATAGGTTGAATCCAAAATCACCCCTAAACAATCATTCAGTAAGTTAGGCTTATTCCTAAGTCCACTAATAGGCCTACTGTTCACTTGAAGGAGTGAATGAAAACGAGTGCGTGAATTCGGACAACCGTTGAGCGCAAGCTGTAGGCTACACAATGCAGTGCAATGTGGGAGAGAGATGTGATCTGACACGCATCCCATTTCTCACAAATGTTCATTTAAGACTTTATTTGAATCATTTTAGACAGCTCTTATAGGGACATTTGACAAAACGGACATTTTGCCATAATTTGTGTGTGTAATGATTTGTTCAAGCCCGAAAGAGAATTCAATACTGACGCGCTGTGTGTGTGTGTGTGTGTGTGTGTGTGTGTGTGTGTGTGTGTGTGTGTGTGTGTGTGTGTGTGTGTGTGTAAATGCAGGCAGGATTGAACGGATACTGCGTAATTGCGTTAAAAGAAAAGTTTGTTCCTATCGTCAGTCACTTTCGAAGTTACGTCAGAAGTGACGGAGATTGGGGTTTCGCATAGAAAGCCAATCCTCTTCGAGTATTTAACAACGAGCCAATGGCATGCGAATGCCTTGGGGCTGCGGAATTTGCATAGCGTACTCCGCCCCACCCTGTGGGTATAAAAGGAGGAAGTAAACGCAACCGCAGTATGTTTTCGCTTCGGAGCCAAGAGCATTCTTCACTCCACAAGCCATTATCACTGATCAAAGCCTCTTCGAGACGAGCGTCCTCTCCAGTGTTGGTGTGACGGCGGTACCCAGCGGGATTCTGCATTGCCTGCGATCTGTGCAGCGGTCTGCCAGACTTTGCGCTTCTCCTGGTCGCCTCAGCGCTGCAGAGTGAATTTCCTCCTCTCCTAAAAGAGCTGCACGTGGCACGTCTTTTTAAAGATGAATCGCCCGTGTTCTTCTGGATGTGGTCGATTTCTGTCCTCCTTGATGGTCACGAATCGCTGCTTTGTATGTCTGGGTCTTCGTCATGCAAAAGCAGCCCTCGTGGATGAGTCATGTTCCTTTTGTGGGAATATGACCATCTCAACACTGAGATCGAGACTCAATGAGTCTCACTGCTGGAGTCCCCGCCACCGTTACTCGATCTGCTTCCTCTACCCGGGGAAGCTCGTTGGTCCGTGGCCAGGGTGATCTGTCGGTGAGAGTGTGGCATGATACCTCCGACCGCTCAGCTCCTCGGGCCACACCCACCGCAACAGTGTTGCAGCCAGCGAGCGTTGGGGCGTTGCAGACGTCTGCCCTCTTCAGCGGCACCCTCTGCTTCGCTTCGGCGCTCCAGAGGATGATGTGATGTCGACCACAGCATCACAAGGTGGGCTCGATTCCTCGGGTGAAGATACGCCGGCGTTGCCTCCCTCGGGAGTGCCGGCGCCGCCTGTGTCTGATCCTGAGATGACGGCCATGCTTTCTCGGGCCGCTGTGAGTATTGGGCTGGAGTGGAACCCTCCGCCCCACCCCGATCACTCACGGATGGATGAATGGTTTTCGGGCAAAGCTGCCGCCGCAAGGCCACAGCCAACCCCAATACCATTCTTCCCCGAAGTTGCATGCGGGAGCTGACGAGAGCATGGCAGGCTCCTTTGTCCTCCCGTGTCCGCCCGTCAGTCCCCCGCCTTTCCCCCCCTCAGCGGGCGCGCTGCCCCCGTGGGCATGGGGTCTGCCTCCGGTGGCAGCGCTCTGTCGCGATGCCACTGTGTGCCCGCAGCGCCTCCTCCGGGGCCTCCCAAGGACCCAGTCGCGAAGCCCTGTAGGTCTACTCGTCGCATGCACGGCGGCGCACCTGTAGTGCCAGGCGGGAGCGCAGCTGCCGCCTGACATGTGCTCGTGGGCACTTCGCAGGTCTTCCAAGCGCTGACTGCCCCAGGGACATGTCCGCAGGGCGGCACCACGCAGGGTCGCCCTCGATCGAACTTCGAGCAGCCACTGCGCCTCAGCTCCAGGGCGACCAGAGTGGCCGCCCGGCTCCCTGGGTCCCAGTGACGGCCTCAGCTCAGCGTGGTCCAGGCGCTCACCTCCTGGGCTGAAGCTGCCGGCGAGGTGCGCAGCTCGCAGCGGGACTCGTGCCCTGCTCATGGCCTCGCTTTCCCAGGTTACGGGCCTTTTCGCCGGTGCGGCTCGGGGACTTTGCCAGCAGGTCTGCGCACCGCTGCAAGCAGCAGACCGAGGCGATTAGGCACAGAATCCTGCCCTGAGCGGCCCAGCTGCTGCCTCCACCCAGCCGTCGCCGCACGCCCGCCTCAATGCCTGCCCCGCCGCCGAGGGACGCTCCCCCTGCGCGCTTCCCTCCCGGCAGCGGCCAGCAGCAGCAGCCTCCACCCAGTGCCGCGCGTCGTCGAGGGGTGAGCCGCAGGAGGGAGCGCCAGGTCCCCTCCAGGACGCACAACGCCCGCTGAGCGTCCAGGCCACACGGCGTTCCTGAGGCGGGCTGCTCAGTGTTGGCGTGAGGAGTCTTTCTTCGAGGAGGTGGTAGCAGGCCCCCTCCTTCCCCCCGGTAGGAGCCTAGCGGGAGAACCCTTCTGTTTTCCCGCTGCTCACCCATGGGTGGGCAGCACCCTAAAATGGTTAAAGAAAGACTCAACATCATCACTCAGCACACGACTGGAATGAGTGCGCTCGATGCCGGACGGATCTCGCCCCACTCATTCCTCTCTGCTCTGAGGGTGCGAAGGGAGCATGTGTCGTCCCCGACCACGCAGCTCCCATCCCCCTCTATCGCCAGACCCTGACAGAACAGACCCCCCGTGGAACGCTGGTCCTTCCTGGTCTCGACTGTCGAGGAGCAGAGCTCGACTACGCACCCGCCCGGGTTAACCCCTGGGCGCATGCCTGTCGCTCTGCCTAGCTGCCCCTCCGAGGGTGTCTGTGTCTCGCATGACCCCGCTGGTTCAGCTCCTGGGAGCCTGGCTGAGAGCTCCCCGACCTGTGCCGCTGGGTCATCGGAGCAATCAGATCGCGGCTATCATGATTCAGTTACGCACGGTCTGCCTCGTTTCAGGGAGTTCGCTCGACATTGGTCGGTGGCAATGCCCCCGGTCATGAGAGGCGGAGATGTGGACCTGCTGGCGAAGGTGTCATGGAGAAAGTCCATTCAGCCGAGGCGTGTCTGGCTCTGCAGGCCTTCTGCTTCATCGTCCCAAGAAGCCGGTGGGTTGCGCACCGAATCCTGGATCTAGCGTCTGAACCGTACCCTTCATCGGATGCCGTTCAAGATGCTCTCAGGCGCCGCTCGCATTTTCGATGCGTGCGGCCACAGGATTGGTTTGCAGCGATTCGACCTGAAGGACGCGCGTGCTTTCATGTCTCCATATTGCCTCGAGCACAGACCGTTTCTTCGGTTTGCACGTCATGACCTGGTCATCAGGTTCCTGGAGGGAGCGAGGCGACTAGATCCGCCTCGCCCTCCCCTCGTACCCTCTTGGACCTCGCAGTTGTTCTAAATGCTCTGCAGAGGCCTCCCTTTGAGCCTTTACAATCAGTTGAGTTAAAGTTTCTGTCTATGGAGACGGCACTCCTGGTGCATTGGCCTCCATCGAGAGGTAGGGGACCTGCAGGCATTTTCCGTTGACGAAGGCGTGCCTGGAGTTCGGGCCGGCTCTCTCTCACGTGATCTCAAACCCCGGCCGGGATATGTGCCCAGGGTCCCACTCCCTTCCGGGATCAGGTGGTGACCCTGCAGCGCTGCCCCTGGAGGAGGCAGACCCAGCCTTGAGCACTGCTCTGTCCAGTACGTGCACTGCACTTCCGTTGACAGAACGCGGTGCTTCAGGAACCTCAGAACAGCTCTTTGTCTGTCATGGGGGGGCCAGAAGGGAAGGCTCTCTCAAAACAACGGCTGTCTCACTGGATAGTGGGCGCCATTGTTTTGTCTTACCAGCAGCAAGGCCGACTGTGCCCCCTTGGGTGTTACGGCCCACTCCACTAGGAGTGTGGCTTCCTCTTGGGCTCTAGCGCATGGCGCCTTCGCTGAACAGAACATCGCAGAGCTGCAGGCTGGGCGACACCTAACACCTTCCGCCAGATTCTATAATCTGCGAATTGAGCCGGTGTCCTCTCTCACGTACTCGCTTCCGCCAGTACTGGACCCGCTAGTGTCTTCGGCTTGCCGTCACTACCACTCTCTGACTGGATAAGTGCGATACTCCTCAGGTTGAGCCTTCTGTTGGCTGTGATGGCACTGACACCCCAATGCTCCGTGCACTTCTGACGTAACTCGAGTGACTACGATAGGGAACGTCTCGGTTCACCTAGTGTAACCCTCGTTCCCTAGTAGGGAACGAGCGACGCTCCGCTCTCCTGCCACTTCTGCTGTACCGCTGGGTAGACGCGCTAGTTCAGTCTTGGCTCCTAGCGAAGCGACATTCTGCGGTCGCGTCTACTTCCTCCTTTCAGCCACAGGGTGGGGCGGAGTACGCCATGCAAATTCCAGCAGGCCCAGGGCATTCGCATGCCATTTGCTCGTTGTTAAGTACTCGAAGAGGATTGGCTTTCTATGCGAAACCCCCAATCTCCGTCACTTCACTTATCAGCTCTCCGCTCCCTACTCAGGGAACGAGGGTTACACTGACATAACGAGACGTTATGTCTTGGTGTGTGTGTGTGTGTGTGTGTGTGTGTGAATAATACAGACAGGATTCTACGGATACTGGCGTAATTGCATTAATAAAATAGTTTGCTTCTTGCGTCGCCCTTGTGGCAAGTGCATGAAACCGGTGTCTGTGACTGAAGCACGTAACACTGGCTTCTGCCTCAGCTGAGTGTGTAGCTACTCAAGCCTATGCAGAGAGCTAAACATAACAACAATAGAAGGAGGTTCCCAGGAATGACAAGACTCAGATTTCTCTCTTAGCGTCTTTACTGAAGGCTTTCTCTTTCACTACCTTCCCTTCTTGTTGTTTTTACTGTAAAACTGTGAACATACAAACAAATTATATTAAAGATACATTATATTCACAAAAACAAACACATTGTTGTGCCTTAAAATCTTGGAAATAAAACGAATGTAAACATAAAAAAGAATCACCAGGTAGTGATTAAACAATAGCCAACAGCTTGAATCAAATAGCTATAATGCTGACTGCTGAATATATACTGCAGATAATTGCGGTTTCAATATACAAATTCACAAGCGGCTCAGAATACAGTTCAACACATCTGAGACCCCCAGATATTTCCCCTACTGAATAATAAAGTTTTACATTTTGACCTTTCTATGTTATTTTGTAAACATATAACAGGATTTCTCTTTTCAATTAGATTTAGACGAACACAAAACTCACCCAGACTTCGTCAAAGCTATGCAGGAATCATCAAGACTATTTATTTAATCCTTAACAACCAATAAATACAACCTGACGACCGGATTTAGAGAAAAACAGAGCTAACATCGACTCGTAATATGCTAGATTCGCATCCACACGTGAAGCTAGCGACGCGTCAGCTAAGAAGAGTTAACATAACTGAAATAACAGATTATATAGAAAAACAACATAGGCCATTAAGTACTTACAGATTATGGCATGTCAACGCTTCTCGAAGATATATGGGGTCTGAGAGAAAAGTGGAAATGAAAACGTCTCAGGAACATTACACTATACTGCGTGAGACAAACTTTTTCTGCCTGTTGCATTCGCACATGACTCACGAGCGCTCAACTAGCGCACGCAAAAGATAGTAGAAGAAAAACTAAACCCGCTAACAGAGATACTGACCCCCAGTGGAAGGACAAAGAAATACAGCAGAGAACTAATGTAATACTAGAGAGCCAGAACACTCCCGCCTGACATCGGTAAGATGTCATCCATAATCAGCATGAGAATACAGACAAAATACAATAAACCAAGATACCTGATTGTCTTTTTTTTTCAAGCATTGTCCTTGGACACCAACAACACAACCTCACTTATAGGTCTTATATAGGCTCTGAGTTCACCCTTGTGGAAAATCTTCACCTCTACTTTCCTAACAAGTCCATCCTGACTTGGGAAAATTTTGGTGATGAGTCCAAGTGGCCAGTTATTCCTATGTTCAAGTGCCTCCTTTAGAAGAACAACATCTCCTGTTTGTAGATTTGGTTTTACTGTTTTCCATTTGCGGCGGTTCTGAAGTCCTGAGATGTACTCCCTCTGCCATCGGCTCCAGAAAACATTCGGCGAGGTATTGTACACGCCTCCATTGTGCTCTGAAAAGATCCCTGCTTTCAAACGGACCTGGCGGGACCGGAGGAGTTGCAACTTTTTGTGTCAGTAGCATGGCAGGAGTAAGAATGGCTGGGTTTTCTGGATCTGATGAAACTGCTGTGAGCGGACGAGCATTTACTATCGCAGTGACTTCAGCCATTAATGTCACTAATATCTCATGAGTGAGTCTTGCCTGTCTGTGTTCCAGGAGCATAGCATCGAGAATTTTGCGTGTGACCCCAATCATGCGCTCCCAGGAGCCACCCATATGAGATGCATGTGGAGGGTTAAAATGCCATTTGCAACCAGAGTCTTTGAGAAAGCTGTTAAGTTTGTTGTTGTGACACCCCTGTTTGTCCATATGCAGTTCTTTGCAGGCGCACACAAAATTTGTCCCACAATCGGATCTAGGAAGTTTGACTGCACCCCTGATGGCAAAGAAACGACGCAGGGCATTTATGAACGACGAAGCGTCCATTGATTCTATTACTTCAATATGGATGGCGCGTGTGCTCATACATGTAAATATGACTGCCCATCGCTTAGCATCCGATTGTCCACCACGTGTTTTTCTGACCATGACAGGCCAGGGCCCGAACACATCAAGGCCAACATGTGTGAAAGGAGGGTCCGTGGACAGCCTGTCCTCTGGTAGCTCAGCCATGATCTGTTCCTGTTGTCTCCCCCTTAGTTTGCGGCATGTAACGCAATTGAATATCTCTCTGCTTATTGCTCTTCTACCTCCCACAATCCAAAAACCTGCAACCCTTACTGCCCCTTCAGTAAAATGCCTGCCCTGGTGGCATACTTTCCCGTGGAAGTGTTTCATAATGAGCTGGGCAGGTGGTGCTTCCCAGGATGAGTATGGGATATGTTTCGTCCCAAGTGTCAACTGCCGCACGCTTTAACCTCCTCTGAGACTAGCTCATCGAGTGAACATCTGGGCTCAGAGTTTGCTTAGTGGGCTCAGTCTTAACCCCTGGGGACCAAGGTGTATTTGGGGTCCTTGAGAGGTTCTGACATGCCCCTACATCTGTGTTTTTTTCAGCTGCTTATAAACATATTAATGGCACAGGTGAGAACTACACTACATTGCAGCAGAAACAGGGCTACCATGATGTATGGGCAACATGTTTGTACATGTTTGTATTTTTGAGAGAATATTGTTTATGCTGGTTATTGTAAAACTAGAAAATGAAAGTTTCTGAAATAAGGCCACAAAACACATACTAAATATGCGTCGCACAACGACTTTTGACTAATTGATGTTGTTGCTGTAGGTTTTTTTCTTCACAATGATCTGAAATTCATCCTCCCAATCGTTCACATAAAACTGTGAATTGGGTTATATTGTGAAAATATTTTTTGTTTGCCAAGGCATATGCGAATGGGCGTGAACAGGCCAGCCCCATCATGAATAATTAGGTGATCTCATCTGGAGACAAAGACATGATAATAATGAGCCTTTCATTCAGGTGATTCAGACAAGAAAAAAATTGAAAGGACACACACACACACATATATGTGTGTGTGTGTGTGTATGTGTATATATTATATATTTCACTTAAATGACAATTAATAGGTCCTAGTCTTCATTGCAATTTAAGTGAAATTACTGAACTTATATATACAAGCTTGATAAAAATGATCATTCTAGAAGAAAATTTCAAATGGCACTTTGAGGATTTTGCATCTGAACTCTTCATTTCTCATCTGAACTCTTCATACACTCTAACAGTCTAACTAAATGAACGTTCGTTCGTACGTCCGTTCACACACCCGAATCATATTTAAACACTCTTTTTGGTTATACAGATAACTGATGTTATCCTATGTAATGTAAGGATGTGGATGTCACATGAGATTCTTGTTCCAATGAAAGCGAAAGTGAATTAACGCACAGCGCGCGTGATCTGTGAAATTAGTCTATTCCTTCCTATCAGACACGCATTTGATATTTCTGCTTTGTGCAGTTTACAAATACAGACACTAACGCGATTAGAACAAATCACTTATAATAAATGACTTACTGCATCAGCTGAATCCTTGCTTTCTCAAAATTAAACTGTATCTGAGGTAAGTTTTTCTTCAGGATCTCCTCACTGCACAGCAAGAACGGTTTTGAAAAAGGTTAGGAACGAGGTTAGATCCGTAATAAACTGTATGTTTTTTTATCGAATGTGGGCGTTTTCATGGCTTGTCTCAACATTAGTGTTTGAATAGCACGCGCTCTCAGTGGGCGGGGTCACATTAGCACCTCATTCGCTGTAATGAGGTGAAAGGGAAAATACTGACATCTCTCTCTTTTCATAGAGATTACATCAACTGAGAATAGTTGCTTTTTATATAAATGACTTCATTTAAAAGAAGAGAATCTCAGCTTCATAAAAAGAGACCTTTCGTGTCTATGTGACAAGTATTTAATGAGTTACAGCTCTTTTTTCGGACGCGTTTCAGAAAGATTTTTGCGGAGACAGAGTGAGCTGAAAGCGCACCCTGTTTAAATTTATTTATTTTACAAAAACACAAGGTTTTGATATTAATAAGAGTGTACACAAAAAGAAGACCCTCTATAGTTTATAGTCATGTATTGATTTTATTTATATGACCATTAATGATGGAGTATTTTAAGTCTATGGTGCAGCTATGTGAAAAAAGATCACTAGAACTGCGGGGCGCGTTTTTGGTCCTGAGGGGGTTAGGGAGTAGACCTTTTTCAGCTTGTCTCATTTCTTCAGAGTAAACCTCCCTTTGAACAGTGTGAATAACGGTATACTTGGCTTGGTCAAGTTGTTCTTCGGACGCAGTGTTCGTTACAGCTGTGCCAGCCGTGACAGGAGCTCTTTGGGTTCAGCTTGAACGACTGGGCAATGTGTTTGAGTTTGGATATAGCTCTGAGCAGTACATTCCAACTTGAAAACCTTTCAAATCTGACGCTACTGAGTCCATTCTTTGAGATAGTGGTGGCGCATGTGGTAACCTCGGGTCGCAATTCGCTGTCAGTATCTGGGTCTACAAGATCAAACGACTCTGCCTGTGCTTGACTTTTTCCTAAGTTGGAAAGGAAAGCAGGTCCACTGATCCATGTGGAGTAGGAGAGCTGCTCAGCGGGTAGTGCTCGAGTGGCATGATCGGCGGGATTTAAATGAGTGGGCACGTAATGCCACTGATGGGCTTGTGAGAAACGCCTGATGCGTTCTACTCTGTTATGCACATAAACGTGAAAGCGTCTCTTTTTGTTAAAGATGTAACCGAGCACTACTTTGGAGTCTGAGTAAAAGCTCACTTGTTCGACCGCGATGTCTAGCTCCTCCAGGACTAACTCAGCAGCCTCAACAGCCAGGACTGCTGCGCAAAGTTCAAGTCTGGGTATAGTGATGTCTGGTTTTGGGGAAAACCGTTCTTTGCCGAGAAGGAAACCCACTACACTATGTCCATCTCCATCTGTGAGTTTGAGGTAAGCAACAGCGCCCACTGCCTTAGTGGAGGCATCACAAAAGACATGGATCTCCTTAGTTAGAGCTGCAGATAGCGGTATCGAGGTGTACATCCTGGGGATTTCAAGTTGTTGTAGATATTTTAGGGAATCCTTCCATTGTTGCCACTGGTGTAATTTGTCTTTAGGCAGTTCGGTGTCCCATTCACAAATATCAGTGGAAATGTCTCTCAGTATAGCCCTGCCTTCTACAATGACTGGGATGGCAAAGCCAAGCGGGTCGAACACACTATTAATGACTGACAGCACTCCCCGTTTAGTGAAGGGCTTCTCATTGACTGTTACCTGAAACTTGAACAGGTCTGTGGACAAGTCCCAGCCCAAGCCTAAGCTGCGCTGCATGGGTGGGGTAGTCTGTCCGAGGTCAAGGCCCTGCATGTCTGTTGCAAGGTCCTCACTTGGAAAAGCACTTGAGATGACAGGACAGTTAGCTGAGATTTTGTGCAGGCTTATGTTACACTGAGCCAGCATCTTCTGAACTCTACGGAGAACGTCAATGGCCTCATCTGTGGAAGAGAATGATTTCAGTCCATCATCCACATACAAGTGACGTTCAATGAATTCTCTGCATCACTGCCGTGTTCCACTTTCCCCTCCATCGTTGACCGCTTCAGTCCATAGATGGCCACAGAAGGGGAGGGGCAGTTCCCAAATACGTGCACTCTCATCCTGAATTCCTGCACTTCTCCATCTAGATCATGGTCTTTGAACCACAGGAAGCGAAGGTAGTTGCGGTGGTCCTCTCTGAGCCAGAAAGTTATGAAACATCTGTTCCACATCCGCCATGACTGTGTATGGGTCAAATCTGAAACGCATCAGATACTCCCACAAGAGTGTTATTGAGATCTGGCCCTTTTAGTAGCACATCATTGAGAGAAATGAAAGCGTAAGCGTAAGTTCTACCAGAAAGACTCAATGTCACGTCACTAATTTATAATTTCACGCTACCAATCACAGCTCGACATCGAATATAAAAGACTGTTCTTACCGTTCCATGTTGTCACCCGCAGGTGTCGTAGCAAAGTTTTGATTCGGTCAAAGGTGCGAACGTAGGCTCGGAGCGTTTGAGTCCGCTTTTGCCTCAAACAACCGAATTACCTATGCAATCTTCATCTCCTGACTATGCTCCGTCTTTTCCATCCTTCCTGGAGCGTCTGGTCAGTTTACGGTCCCTCTACGTCCGGTGTTTCGGTTTTCGTTCCATCTTCAGACCAAGCGCCATTTCTGAACGCGCCACGTCAGCTCTACGCCGGTCTTCAACCTCTCGACGGCTACACAAGCCCAAAATGTCGGTAGGCGCTTCGCCCTCCTGCAGCAGTTGCAGCGTCTTCTAAGATGAGGTCGGTTATAATTGCAGGCAAGGATATTATTTAGCTGCAATGCTTCCTTCGCCAGCAGTTAATCGGCAATCGGTCGACTGCGGTGACGTGGCAATGTTCCTTAAAACCTCCGATCCCAGACTGCAACGCAACTCGTCGCTCTGCGAATTTGTCATAGCATCCGGGACCTTCAGAGACATTTTACGTCAAGCCTTTCCCGACCGCAGGGAAGAGCTCGATCTATATCTGCTATGCTGGCAGATTTCAACCAGAGATAGGCCTACGGAGGCACGCTCTTCTACGAATACCATAAATCATTCTCAGTGAAATCCGCTTCTTTCACAACTCCGTCAATCATGGGCGCAGGAGCCATACGCGGGACACGCTCCCCCCACACATTTCAAAATCTAAATTTAGTCTATTCCCCAATGTAAGAGTTTGTTCACATTGCCTGCCCATATCTGCCAATTTTGGAGTCCCCCAATTAATCCATTCTGCAATTTTAAATACATCATTCAAATTTTAAGAACGGCGCATTCTTCAGCTGTTTATGTCGCCAGTCGACCATGATCTTGACATCGCACACCGCTCGCGCATGCGCATCTAGGTGACACGGATAAAAGTATGCATCGGCATCAATATATTCCCGGGAGCTCTGTAGTTGCATGGGATGTGGAAGCGCGCAAAAAGTCCCAGGAACTTACAAAAGTGCCCTGGCCTTGAATGACAAAGTAAAAAAAAAAATAAATAAATAAATAAATAAAAAAAAAAATAAAAAAAAAAAATAAATAAGACTAAACCCAAATTAAATAACCAAGACTTGGTTGGTATTTTCTCAGGAGATGTTTCTAGCATTTACTTCAGACACCGGATTATCAGCAAACTGCCAAGAGAACTTCTAGGTGGCTACTCAAAATAAACTAGCAATCTATTCAGTCAGCGTATTCGCGTTTGATCTGCGTGAAAAAACCCGAAATATAATTGCTAGACCTACTTTTAGCTACCAAGCAACCTTTCCACAAGGGATAGATTTATTTTTAGTATTTCGGAAATAAAATCAACCATTTATTTGAGCTAATCAGTACATGTCTGATGTAAATGCTAAATGCCTAATACATGTTGATACTACAACAATGCAAAGTTTATGTTCTTAACCTTGCAGTTTTTCACATACCAGGTAAGCCTCATTTTCTCCATTTCTCTGCACAAAACTGTCCAGAAAGCGTCATTTAATGGTTTATTTTCCTGAGGACGGTCTGTCACCGACTCCGAGCTTTCGGTTCGTCAATTTGGTGGTCAACGAGCTTCGGCTTGCGTTTCGTGCAGCTCGCACGGTCACTCAGCAGTTTTTGCCCCAAAGGACTCGCAACACGGGAGCTGACCGCTGTCCATGGTGCTTATCCTTCAAACGTCCCACTTGATGCAAAAGGCAGAACTATAATCACTGTTAACGGCACTCCTCTATGTAATAACTTTAACGAATCTGTTTGCAACTATGTTGAGTGTAAGTTTTCGCATATTTGCAGCTTCTGCAGAGACTCGCACCCAAAATCTGTGTGCCCCAGTTGCTTCAGACCAGCGTCCATAGGTAAGTCCGCACTAGCTGAACCTGACACAGTCTCAAGGTAATGATACACGTTTCAGGACTAGGTCGGTCCTAGAATCTTTCCTCGTAGGCCACATGGTTCCAAAACGTGACATGCTCTCTCTTCTCAGGCATCTTAATTTCGCCATGAGAATAATTCCCCAAGGGCGCTTCATTTCTCGCCTGCTTACGCTGGCCCATTCAGTCGACAGCCGTCACGACTCGATCCTCTTAGACGATGAGTGCCGTTCAGACCTTAGGTTTGGTCACACCTGCTTAATAACTGGAACGGTATCTCTCTTTTATATAATGATGTTTCCGAATCTTCCGTTTCAAGCTATTTACCGACGCAGCTCCTTCTAATGGTTTTGGGGGTTTCTTTCAAGGACGACGGTTCGCAGAGAAATGGCCAGAAGTATTCCTCTCCCTAATTGCGAATTCGTCCTCAGTCGCTCTTTTCGAATCATACCTCATCGTCGTAGTCCGCCTGCTCTGGGGCACCGCTTCGTTTAGAATTCCCCTACTGCCTATTTTAATATCGACAGTTTGTGTATTCCTAGTTTATTGCTCTGATGCTCGTTCCTGAAGATTGCTACAATACGTAAATTGCGGCCGGCATTCAATTTTACGCACGATTTCATAGCCCTAACTTCCCAAGCCTTTTCTCTGCCTACAATTCGGCTTTTACTCAAAGGCATATAGAAGTCTGCCCAAAAGACTCCAGACAAACGTCTTCCTATTACACTAAGCTCTCTGCACAAACTCGTATCTTCATTACGTAATGGACGGTTGGTGAGTATGTTAACATCCTTTTAGAAGCAGTGTTTTAACCGCATCCTACGGGTTTATGCGATCAGGGGAATTCACTTCTGATTCCAAACACTTTAATTCTGCTCGCGGCTCGGTTTTTTCCGATTTACGTCTTTCCCATTTTTTTTATTTATCAAGTTTTCGTAAATAGATTCTCCGGATCAGGCGTCAATATTACTATATCTAAAAATCAATAATTCCTATTGCCCTTATACTTCTACGGTCCGATACCTAAGCACGACCACGCACTTGAATAAACTATCCTGTATTATTTTTTACGGATGGTCTTCCAATGTCCAAGCACCGGTTTAGATCTCATCTAGCTTCCGTCTTAACGCTTCGCGGTCTGTCTCCATATCTTTACACTGGGCTTTCCTTCGCATCGGAGCGCTACAACAGCAGCTGAACGCGGTGTTCCCGACTCCACTATCCAAGCTCGGCAGACGGTCTTCAGCATTCAAGACCTACATCAGATCTGACATCCATGTTATACAAATGCTCAACAAGCTCGCTCAAACCACGTTCAAGGTAAATTCTTCGCTAGCTACTGGTGGTGGTGGTTAATGATTCATATCATGATACGTTCGATTTTTCGCTGCTTTCGTTGAACTATACGCAGTTAATCTCGGCTTTCCGGCTAATTCATTCTTCACAATTAACCCAGCCTCAGGTGAGTATTATAGATTAGCTTTGATGGAAATACTATAATAATGCTTAAGGTTACTCCCTTGCTAGCTTACGTCTATACTATTTCATTTCTGATAGATGCAATACGGCTAGCCTATCGCGGCTCCCGAAACTCTACGATCACTGGCATCTAAGGCTATCGAGGCCTTTCTTTAATGCAAATTACATTTAATTTCTGTTTTGACGCATGAACTAAGCCTATCGAGGCATCAGCCAATCGCGGCCTCAGCAATCGTTGCTTATTTCATAAACGCATTATACATGTAATCTCGGTTCTGACGCACGAACTAAGCCTATTCGAAGCATCAGCCCATTGAGGCATTAGTCAATCGCGGATTAATTCATAAACGCGTCTTACATTTACTCTCCGTTCTGACGGACGAGAACTAAGCCTATCGAGGCATTAGCCAATCGAGGCATTAGCCAATCGTGGCTCATTCCATAAACGCATCATATCTCGGGGTCGTACGCATGAACTAAGCCTATCGAGGCATCAGCCTATCGAGGCATTAGCCAATCGTGGCTCATTTCATAAACGCATCGGATTCTCGTGGTCGCACGCATGAAATGAAGCCTATCGAGGCATCAGCTTATCGAGGCATCAACCTATCGAGACATAAGCCTATCGAAGCATCAGCCTATCGAGGCATCAGCCTATCGAGGCATTAGCCAATCGTGGCTCATTTCATAAACGCATCGTATTCTGAGCTGTACGCACTGAGACTAAGCCTATCGAGGCATCAGCCTATCGAGGCATCAGCCTATCGAGGCATCAGCCTATCGAGGCATCAGCCTATCGTGGCATCAGCCTATCGAGGCATTAGCCAATCGTGGCTTATTTCATAAACGCATCGTAATCTCGGGTCTTACGCATGTAACTAAGCCTATCGAGGACATCAGCCTATCGAGGCATCAGCCTATCGAGGCATTAGCCAATCGCGGCTCATTTCATAAACGCATCGTAATTGGGTTCGTACGCATGAACTAAGCCTATCGAGGCATCGGCCTATCGAGGCATCGGCCTATCGAGGCATCGGCCTGATCGAGGGCATTCGGCCTGATTCGAGGCATCGGCCTATCGAGGCATTAGCCGATCGCTGGCTCATTTCATAAACGCATCGTTTCTCGGGTCTTACGCATGAACTAAGCCTATTCGAGGCATCGGCCTATCGAGGCATCGGCCTATCGAGGCATCGGCCTATCGAGGCATCGGCCTATCGAGGCATCGGCCTATCGAGGCATTAGCCAATCGTGGCTCATTTCATAAACGCATCGTATCTCGGGTCTTACGCATGAACTAAGCCTGTCGAGGCATCAGCCTGTCGAGGCATCAGCCTGTCGAGGTATTACCTATCGAGGTTTTATTTAACAGCTTTTACGACTACTTTAAAGCCTATCTAACTATAATGGCAATCGCGGCTCTTACACCAATTCTCACCATAGGCTCCCTGGATACCATTATCCCAATCGATTATCGTGGCCAAGCAAGTCACGGACTGATGTATATGCTACTCAATTTAGTTTTATATAATATATATTTAAATATATATATATCTATCTTCATATGTTTGCCTCTTAATAACTCAGCCTATCAAGTCTTCGCTTAAATTCCCATCTCAAGTTTTGGGCCAGACACGGCTAAAAAGTTATCCTATCGTCTTCCCATTTATTAATTCTTCTGCATGCCTTTCAGAATCCTCATAGGTATGTACGGAATTCATCGCAAATCCCTCTTTTTTGGGGGTAGGCTCCGCCCCTGCCTCTAACATCAGGCAGGAACTACAAGCTAGCCTTCAGACCCAGACGGAGGACGGGGCCTACGCCAAAGAACTCTGAGATGGAGCTTGTCGAGCATCTACTTTATTCTGTCTGTAAACTCCTTTCACAAAATTAAATTCTATTTTATTCGAGAATCCTTCTGAGTCTTTATGGTAGAAATGAAAGCGTAAGCGTAAGATTCTACCAGAAAGACTCAATGTCACGCTCACTAATTTATAATTTCACGCTACCAATCACAGCTCGACATCGAATATAAAAGACTGTTCTTACCGTTCCATGTTGTCACCCGCAGGTGTCGTAGCAAAGTTTTCCCCCATCCTCCCCACCACCACCAGAATGGCTCCCGTCCACTCGCGAGGGGTAGGCTCCGCCCCTGCCTCTAACATCAGGCAGGAACTACAAGCTGAGCCTTCAGACCCAGACGGAGGACGGGGCCTACGCCAAAGAACTCTGAGACGGAGCCTGTCGAGCATCTACTTTATTCTGTCTGTAAACTCCTTTCACAAAATTAAATTCTGATTTTCATTCTAGAATCCTTCTGAGTCTATATGGTAGAACATTGTCGGATTGGGCATCTCAGTCAAAGACTACCCTAATTTTGCCTGGCTTTTGATGGTGGTAAACTCCTGAAACTAGGGAGATACCAGCATTCTTGGTCTGGATTAAGAGCAGGCGCTGGTTCGGCGTGGCCCTTACAAAAGATTTTGTCCAAAAACTCAACATAATGCTCTCTCATTTCAGATTTCCTTTTTCAGCGTTTTGTGGAGCGACATTAAGCGACTGAGGGCCTGCTCCCTGTTGTTGGGCAAACGCTGTCTGGGAGTGCGGAATGGGAGTGGAGCTACCCAATTATTTGCATCATCTTTTGCAAAGTCTTTGTGCATAATTTCCAAGAACAAAGCATCTTCTGCTGAAAGTGCCACTTTGTCATCGTCTGCTGTTTGCTGGAAAATGTGTCTGCCCAATTCAACTTGTGTCTTATTAAGTGTATGACAGCTTTCTGTGTATTTGTCTTTGATATGGATTTTGTTTTCACAGGGGCTGAGGAATGTAGGACGGCCATTGTTAAGAATGTTCGTCTTAAAAGAGTTCACAGTGGGCTTGTGGGCACCAGAGAGGCAGACATCACCTATAACTACCCATCCCAGATCAAGGCGTTGAGACATAAGGCGCACTGTTTGGACCATTCACCTGACTGCGAACCTTGTGAGCTTGGATGATATCCCTGCCCAAGAGGAGAAGGATTTCTGCTGATGGGTCCAGAGGAGGAATCTGCGAAGCGATTGCCTGTAGATGTGGGTGGGCCGACACAGCCTCAGAGGTTGGAATCTCGTCCCTGTTATCTGGAATCTGATCACATTCTGTTAGTATGGGCAGTAGCATGGACACTTTGCCATTTACATTCTCAATAACAAAGTCACTGGCTCTGCGCCCTACAGTCTCTGATAAACCAGCGCATGTTTTCATGGTGTATGGGAGTATGGTACCTTTTACCTTAAACATGTCAAAGAAAGCGGACCTGGCCAAGGATGAATTGCTTTGATCATCTAACATGGCGTACATCCTCCTCTTCTTTTCAGGGGATGTGCGGGGATACACGTTGACTAAGCAAATCTTAGCGCAGGATTTACCTCTGAGACCTTGGCCACACACTTCTGTGCAACTGGTGGTAGTTACTGGACTCGAGGAATCGGTACTCCCCGCCGTGGCTCTGAGACGGAGGGTTAGAGTCTTTAGGCGTCCGACGGAGGTGGACCATGCATGCATGGCGGACACGTGCACATCACTTTTACATTCTGGGCATTGGATAATGGCTTTACAGTCTTTAGCTCTGTGACTTGTAGAAGAACAACACTTAAAACAAATGGAGTGTTCTTTGAGAAAACCTTTTCTTTTGTCAAGTGTTTTTGATCTGAATCCCCTGCACTTAGCGAGTGAATGGGGCTTGTGGTGAATAGGCCATTGCTTGTCTGGATTAAAAACAGATGTTTGAGCTGTGTCGTTTGTTTGACTGATATCCGTTTTGTTCACTGCCACAGGAACTCTGTATTTGGTTGGTTTTAACAGTGTCTTGTCAACTTTTGGAGCTACTATGTTTGAACTTTGTAACACAAAGCTAGGGTCTGTTTTCATTTTGGCATAGTCATTTACAAACTGAACAAAATATGAGAAAGGTGGATATACTGCACCATTGTCTCTTTTGTATTTTGTCCCTGTTTCACCCATGACTCCTGGAGTCCGTAAGGGAGCTTTCTCAACAATAGGATTCATCCCCCTTGGGGTGTCAAGAAAGCTGAGGCCTGGCAGCAGAATTCTCACTTTGAGCATACTCTAACTCTAGCAGAAGATCTGCAAGCTCCTGCAGCAGATGAGTGTCTTTATTGGATATCTTTGGAAAAGTCTGTAAGCGTCTGGAAGAGTGACGCTTCGACTACCTCTGGGGAGCCATAACTCTTGTCTAGACGCTGCCACAAATGTTGGAGGCCTGCTTGAGGGTTATTCACATGGACCGCCCTGATCCTCAGAGCATGTTGAAGTGACTCTCCACTGAGCCACTCTGGTTCAGAAGGTCAAGCTCTTCACTGGGCTTGAGGTTGAGGCCTACTATGGCGTTTGCAGAAGATGGACTTCCAGGACAAGTAGGACTCGGACGGTTGTCGAAAACCTTGAGATCCGCTGTGAGGAGATCACGGCGTGCTAGGTAGACGTTGCTAGATCCGACAGTTCAGTCTGTGGAGTCACTGAAGGTCTAGGCTGGGGTGAAATGTCCATTTTAATTTGTGTATGAGGGGACTTCAGCTGCCCCCTGTCTACGATATCAGTAAGATGTTCACCTGGAGAGGAAGCGACTGGTGTTTGACTCTGTTGAAGATGGTGAGAGTCGCTCATCAGGCCTTTCTTCTTTGACCTCCGAAGCTGAAGTTGGTGAAGTGAGCATTTACATAGTCTCGCGCACGTCGGATGGAAGGAGGCGTTTCAGGGGAGATTGCCTGCTCCGTGAGGTCGATGGCGTGGTGCTCCTCGTCAGCTGCCGCTTCCAGGACATGAGCTGCAGCAAGCGCTGCTTCGGCCTCACCCTCCTTCTTCAGAGCGTTAAGCGTTGCCTCAATGCGTGCCTTTTCAAGCTCCATGTCGATCTGGCGTTTGGCGTACTGTGCTCTGGTGCGGGCAGCTTCTGCATCTGCTCGGGCTCGTGCTGCAGCCTGGCTGGTGGACGAACGGCGTGAAGAACGTGAGTGGCACTCCGACCGGGCTACCAACTGGGACATAGGTGGCGTAGTTCCTGACTGAGACATCTCGAAAGCTTGATAGATGGATAATCTTTTTACTCTTCTGCCCTCAGCTGAGTGTGTAGCTACTCAGCCTATGCAGAGAGCTAAACATAACAACAATAAAAGGTGGTTCCAGGAATGACAAGACTCAGATTTCTTCTTAGCGTCTTTACTGAAGGCTTCTCTCTTTCACTACCTTCCCTTCTTGTTGTTTTTACTGTAAAACTGTGAACATACAAACAAATTATATTAAAGATACATTATATTCACAAAAACAAACACATTGTTGTGCCTTAAAATCTTGGAAATAAAACGAATGTAAACATAAAAAAGAATCACAAGGTAGTGATTAAACAATAGCCTACAGCTTGAATCAAATAGCTATAATGCTGACTGCTGAATATATACTGCAGATAATTGCGGTTTCAATATACAAATTCACAAGCGGCTCAGAATACAGTTCAACACATCTGAGACCCCGATATTTCCCCTACTGAATAATAAAGTTGTACATTTTGACCTTTCTATGTTATTTTGTAAATATATAACAGGATTTCTCTTTTTAATTAGATTTAGACGAACACAAAACTCACCCAGACTTCGTCAAAGCTATGCAGGAATCATCAAGACTATTTATTTAATCCTTAACAACCAATAAATACAACCTGACGACCGGATTGAGAGAAAAACAGAGCTAACATCGACTCGTAATATGCTAGATTCGCATCCACACGTGAAGCTAGCGACGTCAGCTAAGAAGAGTTAACATAACTGAAATAACAGATTATATAGAAAAACAACATAGGTCATTGAGTACTTACAGATTATGGCATGTCAACGCTTCTCGAAGATATATGGGGTCTGAGAGAAAGAGTGGAAATGAAAACGTCTCAGGAACATTACACTATACTGCGTGAGACAAACTTTTTCTGCCTGTTGCATTCGCACATGACTCATGAGCGCTCAACTAGTGCACGCAAAAATAGTAGAAGAAAAACGAAACCTGCTAACGGAGACACTGACCCCCAGTGGAAGGACAAAGAAATACAGCAGATAACTAATGTAATACTAGAGAGCCAGAACAACCGGTAACGTCGACGTATCGCAGCAAGCCTGGAGCTCAACATTCAGGTCTCCTATTCAGAGAATAATTACGTCCTGTCTGGTGTTCTGAAATGTTTCAAGATCAAGTTTTTGCACTTCAGTTAATGTGTAGAAGATAATGTTTACAGAATTAAATGTGTCATTTAATTAAAGTGAGTTGAGCAGTCTTATTTTGCAAATTTTTTGTGATGTTTTTGAATAATATGGGGAACATGAGTCGCAACACACTGCTTGTATCGCAATATATTGAGAATTGCAATAATATCTGAATCGTGGCCCAAATATCGCAATAATATCGATTCGTCACATTGTTGCCAATTCCCACCCCTGAGTGCACATGCGCTCTTGTCCTAGCTGAGTGCCTGAATCAGTTTCACTCCGGGCAGGCCAATTCGGTGCGTGGCCTAGTGGGCATTTGTTCCCCAAAGAGTCGCTTTCAACTGCCATGCCCCTCAAGGCCTTAGAGCATCTTGCTTCATCGTGTGGCTGATGTGTGTGTCAGCGTCATTTTATGCACGTTACGTCACGACGCAACACCAGTCAGGATTGGGTTAGTTTCATTCATACTTCAGAAGTGGACGCTTGAGGGAGCGTCCCGAAGAGTCGTTTTTAAAGTTTGATGCCGTTTCCGTCAAAATAAAAGATCATATGCTTATCTCTTTCAAATACATAAATGAATACGAAAATAATTATGAAAGTTGCTTTTACCTTTCAGTGCATCTTTTTTTACAACATTACTGCTATGGGATTAATATTATAACTATATAGTAATGTAGACAGACACAGGCCTAAATCACAACTAAAAGAGTTTTGAGATTTTCTTTGTTCAGTTAGCACACTGAATATGGGTTGAAGCTTTTTAGCATTTTAACTCTCAAAAGTGCACCAGATTCTTCGATGAGTTTCACATTAGAAAAGTACAACATTTTTCTTAGCAGGGAGCATGCGCCCCCCGACCCTCCTAGAGGGACAGTAGGTGCACTCACCACAGATTTCCAAATATTCGAGGGGCGGTGTTCATCTGTTTGTGTTTATGATCATATGTAGTGGGCCAGTCTGGGCCAAAATGCCCTGGGCCGATTTTTTTTTTGTCCCAGTCAAGTCTCTGGCGCGTGCATCATCTGCTCCTCAGATTTCTCTGCCGAAAAGGTAGCTTGTTCGGCAGCGCAATGAATTTGGCAGTGAAACGCAGCGTCCTCGTTCCTCATTCAGAGAACATGGGTTGCACCAGTAACCAGAGACGTTCTCTTCCATTGGTCTACACAAAGCTGCGTAGTCAAGGCGCTGTGGTGGAACCGAAATACCAAACTCGCAAACTGAAGCGCTGCTTAAACTATTAGACTGTTTCAAGTAGACAAAACCTCGAACCTATAGCCATGGCAATATTAGATTACCCTGGTAGTAAGTCTCTATTAATCTCCAGGATTATTACATTGTTTGATACAATATTGTTTTATTTGATATTATGTAAAAATGTGAATTTTTATTTTATATTGGTTTGTTTATTGTTACCATATATTACTTGTATTGTTTAAAGATTGAAGTAAATATTGTGCCCATTTTGGCCCTGTAAATAACAGGGTATTATTTTTTGACAAAGTGTGTGTGGTTTTGTTTTCTTAAGGGATACTCCACCGTTTTTTCATATTAAACTATATTATTCCCTTAACTTAAGACGAGTTGATACATACCTCTCGCTCTCAGTGCATGCACTATATCACTCTGTCTTGTCGCGAAAAATTTGTTAGCACTTAGCTTAGCCCAGTTTCATTAAATATGGGCCAAAAAAGAAGCGACCAAACACCTCCTCAGTTTCCTTATTTAAATACAGTCATCTCGAGTAGTGTAACTCGACCTAGGCTGGTGACATCCACAGCACTGCACTCTGCGCATGCGCGTGCGATCTGTATTCGTGTTTGCTAGCTCTGGAGGATTTCTTCATTAATCCTTAATTTTCTTCTTTACCACTCATTTATAAACTAGTACTTTCTATTTTTCTATCATGTGAACTTATCCTCGACACTATTTCTTATAAAAAACAATTGGATTGCTTTGATATCGCTACTTAGATCCAATTTTCCAAATCTAGGCTACTAGCCTTTAGCCCGCTAGCATTCCACGCGTGGCCCTTCGCCTATCAAGACGCTGACTCAAGGCTTCTCACTTGCTTTGCTTAGAGCCTGCATCAGACGGGGCATAGGCATTGCTGTGAGAATCTGCCTTTACGCGCGCATACAGCGTGCGATCTGTATTTTTGTTTGTAGCTCCGGAGAATTTCTTCATAAATTCCTTGATTTTCTTCTTTACCACTCATTTATAAACTAGCACTTTCTATTTTTCTATCACCTTTAGCCCGCTAGCATTCCACGCGTGGCCCTTCGCTGATCGGCCGTCTCATTTTACACCCGTTTCACTGAAAAGATACGGGTCTGTATCCGGCATTTCAGTCCTAAATTAGTCGGGATATTAATTTACTGTTCATCTTTTATAATGGCGAACACATCGGATGAGAGTCTAACGTTACCTCTGTGTGCAGGTGAGGACACATTCGAGCTCTTCACGGTGAAACAGGAGCTGGAACGCGTCGAGAAGCAAATCCGTGGTCTGCTGGTGAAGCAAGCCGAGCTGTTGGATCGGCGTTCAACGCTTGAAGCTTCACGCGCCGACGTTTACAAATCAGTAACCACTGATTTGTAAACGTCACGCGTGAAGCTTCAAGCGTTGAACTTTCTATTTTTCTATCACCTTTAGCCCGCTAGCATTCCACGCGTGGCCCTTCGTGCTATCGGCCGTCTCATTTTACACCCGTTTCACTGAAAAGATACGGGTTGTATCCGGCATTTCAGTCCTAAATTAGTCGGGATAATAATTTACTGTTCATCTTTTATAATGGCGAACACATCGGATGAGAATCTGAACGTTACCTCTGTGTGCAGGTGAGGACACATTCGAGCTCTTCACGGTGAAACAGGAGCTGGAACGCGTCGAGAAGCAAATCCGTGGTCTGCTGGTGAAGCAAGCTGAGCTGTTGGATTCGGCGCCATCGTAACCACTGATTTGTAAACGTCGGCGCGTGAAGCTTCAAGCGTTGAACGCCGATCCAACGCTTGAAGCCGACTCACAGAGTTGGTAACGTTAACTCTGTGAGTCCTTCCTCATCCACTCCGTACGCTCCTCTGCCCAGGACGACGCGATCAGACCGGCCTTCTTTCACTCCGACTCCGGCACAACACCGTGGAGAATGGATCACGCAGCGGAGGACACGAGCCAGGCCCAGAGCTACCTCTCCGCCCCTCCCGGTCTTCGAGATCTCCACTCGGAACCGCTTCTCCCTCTTCGCGAGCCGGAACGCGATGACGCCGTGATCATCGGCACATCCATGGTCCGTCATGTCCGCGCTACTTCGGGTAAAGGTAATGTACGCACACACTGTTTCCCCGGTGCCCGTGTTCCTGATATCGCCGCTCAGGTTCCCGAGATCATGGGCGGTGACACGCGCATCGGAGCTGTTGTGCTGGAAGCGGGAGCGAATGACATCAGGCAACGGCAGACCGAGGTTCTGAAGAAGGACTACATGAGCCTGATCGAGACGGTACGCACCACAGCGCCTAAAGCAACGATCATCGGGTCCGGACCGCTTCCCACGTACAGACAAGGACAGGAAAGGTTCAGTAGACTTTTTGCGCTCAATGAATGGTTAATGTTAATGTGTAATGAACAGAAACTGCTCTTTGTAAATAATTGGCATCTGTTTTGGGAGCGACCCAGGCTGTACCGGGCAGACGGACTCCACCCCAGCAGAATCGGAGTGGCTGTTCAGTCGGACAACATCTCCGAGACGTTACGCACCAGATGACTGGTAAGTCAAAGTCCAAATCGCAGCCTCTGTTGTCCAAACTTAACTAATATGCATAGTGTGGGGCGTTATATAGAAACTGTGTCTATTCCTCGTTTAGTGAAGCCAAACAATAAATCTAGTGCAGGATCTAGCAAAAATCTAATTGTAATTAAACCAGAAAATCTAAATATCAGTGAACAAAAACAATTTTTAAAGCTAGGTCTTCTAAACATTAGATCGCTCACACCTAAAGCAGTTATTGTAAATGAAATGGTCACAGATAATAATTTTGATGTTCTGTGCCTTACTGAAACCTGGCTTAAACCAAATGAGTATTTTGGTCTAAATGAGTCTAGTCCACCAGGATACTGTTATAAGCATGAGCCTCGTCTGATCGGTCGCGCGGCGGTGTTGCGACAATCTATAAAGATATTTTTAATGTTACTCAGAAAACAGGTCACAAGTTTAATTCTTTTGAAGTACTTGTGCTAAATGTTACGCTCTTAGATGTAAGAAAAAAATCTATATTATCTCTAGCCTTGGCTACTGTATATAGACCTCCAGGGCCATATGCTGAATTCCTAAAGGAGTTTGCAGACTTTCTCTTGGATCTATTGGTGAATGTCGATAAAGCAATAATTGTTGGAGATTTTAACATACACGTAGATAATACAAATGATGCTTTAGGGGCTGCGTTTACAGACTTATTAAACTCCTTTGGGGTCAAACAAAATGTCAGTGGCCCCACTCATCGTCTAAATCATACACTAGATTTAATTATATCATATGGAACCAGTCCAACTGATATAGATATTATACCGCAAAGCGATGATGTCACTGATCATTACATGGTGACTTGCATAATACGTACTGCTGAAATATGCCATGCTGCGCCACGTTATAGAAAAGGCAGAACAATCCTTCCAACCACTATAGATAGATTCTCAAATAGCTTACCTGATCTATCTAAGCTGCTAAGTGAACCCAAACAAACTGACGAATTAGAGGAAATGACTAGCAGTTTGAGCACCATTTTCACTAGTACATTAGATATTGTTGCACCAATTAGATTAAAAAAGGTTACAGAGAAAACTAAAGCACTAATTTAGAGGTCTTCAGAATAGCGTTGAAAGACAGTACGTCACGTTATAAAAAGGCTCTAAAAACTGCCAGGGCTGAGCATCTACGCAAACTAATAAAAAATAACCAAAATAATCCAAGGTTTTTATTTAACACCGTTGCTAGACTAATAATAATAATAATAATAATAATAAGTTTTATTTATATAGCACCTTTCCAACGCTCAAGGACGCTTTACAATAGGCAAGTAACAATACAGGCAAAAGACAGAGACAGCAGACAAGACAACAGTAGGTATACAGAGTGAAGGTACAGGAAAAAACAAAACAAAAAAACAAAACAAAAGCAAAACATTACAGTACAATTTAAGAATTATGACATTCAACAAAAAAGTGAGTTTTGAGCATAGATTTGAATGCAGAGAGAGTGGTAGCAGAACATAGTGATTTAGGTAGAGAGTTCCATAATTTGGGTGCTACAACACTGAAAGATCTGCCCCCCATTGAAACAAGGAGATGCCGAGGAACGACAAGATGGTTAGAGTCGGAGGATCGTAGAGAGCGAGTCGGTGTGTAGAGGTGAAGCAAATTACAAAGAAAGGGGGGAGCCAGGCCGTGCAGAGATTTAAAAGTGAGAAGGAGAATTTTGAATTTAATACGGTAAGCCACAGGAAGCCAATGAAGATCACGTAAAATTGGGGTGATATGTGCAAGAGCGCTTGGTGTGGGTGAGAATTCTGGCAGCAGAATTTTGGATATATTGCAATTTGGAAATGGAGCCAGCAGGAAGGCCAATGAAAAGTGCATTGCAATAATCAAGACGTGATGTTATAAATGCATGGATGACAGTTTCAGCATCTGCATTACTGATGAAGGGACGGAGCTGGGCGATGCGGCGCAGATGAAAGAATGCTGATTTGGTGATAGAATTAATGTGAGAATGGAAAGATAGAGAGGAGTCAAAGATGACACCGAGATTTTTAGCAGTGCTAGAAGGTTTGATGTGAGAGCCAGCGAACTCACAGGTGAAGTTAGTAGGAATTTTGTTAGTGAGTGACGGAGGTCCAGTAAAAATAATCTCAGTTTTGTCCATGTTGAGTTTTAGAAAATTTGAATGAAGCTAATCTTTTATTTCGTGGACACAATCAGAGATTTTGTCGATTGTGGTAGATAGTGTCAATGTACAGGTAGTGTATAATTGAATGTCATCAGCGTAAAAATGATAGTTAAAACCATGACGGCGGAGGATCTGACCAAGAGGTATTATATAAATTATGAATAGTAATGGCCCTAGAACGGATCCCTGGGGGACACCTTGCTTCAGGGGGACAGTAGATGAGCAGAAATCTTGGACAGAAATGTAGAACTGTCGATCAGAGAGATAGGAGGAAAACCAGGAAAGAGCACCACCAGAAATACCCACATCCGAAAGGCGAGAAATGAGTAGTTGGAGGGAGACAGTATCGAAGGCAGAGCTGAGGTCGAGACAACAGGAGCATAGACAAAGAACCAGAGTCACCAGATAGAAGCAAATCATTAAGTACCTTAACTAGTGCAGTTTCAGTACTATGCAGGGGACGAAAACCAGATTGAAGAGGATCAAAAAGATGATTTTCAACTAGAAAAGACTGAAGCTGGGAGGCAACAGTACTTTCTAGTAATTTAGCTATGAAGGGTAGATTTGAGATGGGACGATACTAAGATAATACTGAGGGATCGATATTGGGTTTTTTGAGAACAGGGGTAACAGCAGCAGTTTTGAGTGACAGAGGGAATGAAGCAGAGGTAAGAGATGCATTGATGAAGTGAGAAATAGGTGCAGAGATAACTGAATGGCAGAGTTTCAGAAGAGGAGTAGGAGCAGGGTTGAGACGACAAGAAGAAGGGTTGGATTTCAAGATTAGCTTGGAGACAGAAAAAGGAGTGGTCAGGGAAAAGTGAGACAGGGACTGTCCAGATTGGTTCAGCGGATAATTAATATTTGCAGTATCATTAGAGAGGCACTGGTTTACGGCATCTGTCTTTTCTAGCAGGTGAGTCATGAATGCACTACAGAGTTCATCAGAAGCTAAAGTAACAGGAGTTGGAGGTTTGGTGAGTTTGTTTATTGTGTTAAATAATGCTTTTGGTCTGTTACTTGATTTTTTAATTGTGGCAGATACATAGCTAGAATGGGCCAAGTTCAGGGCCAATTTGTAATGTTTCACATGTTCAGTAAAAGCTAAATAGTGAACAGTCAGGCCAGTTTTTCTGTAGTGCCGCTCAAGCCGTCTACCAGTGGTCTTTAAGATATGGAGCTCAGGAGTGTACCAAGGAGAAGAGTGTGTGGAAGGGACACTTCTGGTCTTAACAGGAGCGTGCTTGTCCAAGATTTCGGAAATTATGGAGTGATAGTTAGACAGAATCAGGGAGGGAGAAGAGATATCAAAGACAGAAGATAGATTAGAAGCAGCAATGGAGGTACACAATAATTCAGTATCAACAGCTTTGAGATTGCGGTAGCATATAACAGTATTTGAACATTTCTTACGCATAGGCAAGGTGAAACTAAAATCAAGAAGTTTATGATCTGAAATACCGGTGTCAGTAGAAGTGATAGTAGAGATATTGGCTCTTGATGTACAGATCAAATCAAGGGTATGACCGCGCGTATGAGTTGGAAAATTTACATGCTGAGTAAGATTAAAACATTCAAAGATAGAAAGTAGCTGATTGGTGTTAGAGCAGACAGCATCAACATGGATATTAAAGTCACCAAGCAGTAGAATGGGAAATGACAATGAGCAGGCAAGGGTCAACAGTTCACTGAGTTCAGAGAAGAAGTTGGACAGGACCTTAGGAGGTCGATATAGCAGGACAATTATGAGAGAGTCAGCCTTAACAACCATATATTCAAATGTATTAGTGTTATGAAAATCAAGTTCTTTGATTCGGAGGTTTTCACGGTGGATGATAGCGAGACCACCCCTTTACCATGGAGTCGAGGTCTAGTCAGATACTTATATCCATCTGGCGTAAGTAGATTTAACTGCAGAAAGTCTTCAGGAACTTGCCAAGTTTCAGTGAGAAGAAAAATGTCAAGCTTATTATCAGTGATCATTTCATTGAGATAAGGGGCTTTGTCCGAAATTGATCGACAGTTCAGGAGTGCAAAGTGATGGTGCAAAAGATTCGAATTAGATGAATGTTGCTGAGTACTATCAGTGAGATAGATCAGAGGGCTCTGAATGGTGGGACCGGCAGGCAATTGTCTAGGTATGGACAAATTTCTATTGTTGGTCCAGATGCATGGTGGAGCATCAGGTTTGAAACAAAAAGTGCTAAAGAGTGTGCGCCGTGAACGGTGTATGTATCTTGAGCGACGGAGAATCCCTAGTCGCTGACAGACAGTGATCATACGTCATCGGATCAAGAGCGGGCGGTAGTTCAAGGCCCGGAGTTGTGACGGTAGATATTCAATATCCATCATGAATGCAAGACAAAAAATGAGGCAGAGGAAAAAAGAAAAAGATGTTTTTGCCCAAGGCATATTGAAACTGAGAAAAGTAAGATCCAATCACAAGCAAAACCACGTTAGCCAAACCCTGAATGTCACTTCACCAGAACAGCAGACTATATAGGAGGCAACGCACCCAGATAGTAAGCAGTAAACAAACAGCGCAACCGACAGAGAGAGCGGTAACTCACCTATCTGAGGAGCCTAGCGTGTTAGAGACGTAACAAGGTAGAGAGCTCGCAGCAGCCCGAATGTCAAACTTATCATCAGTAACAACAGTTCAGTTCAGAGTTCAACAATGGAAAAGTTGAGTAATCCAACCAGGCGCGTTATCAATGTCATACAGAAGCAGAGGTCCAGTGAAGATCCAGCGAGATCGGGTCAGAGATCGATGATGAGAAATGGAGTAATCCACAGAGAGTTCCTGATGAAAAGTAGAAAAATATCCGAACAGAAACCAAAACATACAAGCAGTCAGGTGCGAAGCGGCAGCACAGATGCGCACAGCATTCAGAGATCGATAGTGAAAACGGAGTAATCCACATAGAGTTTGTGATGAAAAATAAATAAATAAATATCGGAAATAGGACAAAACATACAGACAATCCAGGAGCGAAGCGGCAGCACAGACGCGCACAGCGTACTCGACCCGGAAACAGACGGAAGTCAATGGTTTGCGGCAGCACAGATGCGCACAGCATTCAGAGATCGATAGTGAAAACGGAGTGTTGAGAGACTAACAAATAAACAGACATCGCCAGAGCAAAATATACCGTTACAGTTTAGCAGTAATGATTTTATGAATTACTTCAATGAGAAAATAGAAAGCATCCAAAACACGATTATAAATGTACAATCCTCTATGGTGTCTTATGATTCAGCATCAATTATGGCCCCTCTAGAACAACTACACCGCTTTACAACGATAGGACAGGAAGAGCTAAATAAACTTATCATTGCTTCTAAACCAACAACATGTTTATTAGATCCAATACCCACTAAACTACTGAAAGAAGTGTTACCTGTAGTGGAAGAGCCTCTCCTCAATATTATTAACTCGTCTTTATCTTTAGGTCATGTTCCAAAAATATTCAAGCTGGCAGTAATAAAACCTCTCATTAAGAAACCGCAATTAGATCCAAATAACTTAGCAAATTACAGACCCATTTCAAATCTTCCATTTATGTCAAAAATACTAGAAAAAGTTGTGTCCGCTCAATTGTGCTCTTTTTTGCTAGAAAATGATATCTATGAAAAATTCCAGTCAGGATTCAGACCGCATCATAGTACAGAAACTGCGCTAGTTAAAATTACAAATGATTTACTTTTAGCTTCTGACCAAGGCTGTATCTCAATACTAGTCCTACTTGATCTTAGCGCTGCGTTCGACACTATAGATCATAAAATACTCTTGGATCGACTAACAAAACTACACTGGTGTTCAGGGACAGGCATTAAGCTGGTTTAGATCGTACTTATCGGACCGTTCTCATTTTGTTTGTTTAAATGGGGAAAAATCAAAGATAACGCCAGTAGACTATGGAGTACCGCAAGGATCGGTTTTAGGCCCTCTGCTATTCTCAATATATATGCTGCCACTGGGTAATATTATAAGAAAACATGGAATTAATTTCCACTGTTATGCTGATGATACTCAATTATATATTTCATCACGACCAGACGAAAACACTAACTCATCTAAATTGACCGAGTGTCTCAAAGATATAAAATGCTGCATGACGCGTAATTTCCTGCTATTAAATTCAGATAAAACGGAGGTATTACTTATTGGTCCAAAAAACTACTCACAAAACCTCTTACAATACAACTTTAATATAGATGGATGTCCTGTTACTTTATCCACTACAGTAAAAGACCTGGGTGTTATACTAGACCGCAACTTGTCTTTCGAAAATCATATTTCATATGTTACAAGAACAGCCTTTTTCCACCTTAGAAACATTGCTAAGCTACGTAACATGCTATCTGTTTCTGATGCAGAAAAGTTAGTTCATGCATTTATGACCTCGAGACTGGATTACTGTAATGCTTTATTAGCCGGTTGTCCTGCATCCTCAATAAACAAGCTACAGTTAGTCCAAAATGCAGCCGCTAGAGTTCTTACTAGGTCAAGAAAATATGATCATATAACACCGATTTTATCATCTCTACACTGGTTACCTATTAAGTTCCGTATCAACTACAAAATACTACTACTGACCTATAAAGCCCTAAATGGTTTAGCTCCAATGTACTTAACGGACCTTCTTTCACCCTACAATCCACCGCGTTCTTTAAGATCACTAAATTCAAGGCTTCTGGTCATTCCTAGGATATCTAAGTCCACTAAAGGAGGGAGGGCGTTCTCGCATTTAGCTCCAAAACTCTGGAATAGCCTTCCCGATACGGTCCGAGGCTCTGACTCGCTGACACAGTTTAAAACTAGACTAAAGACGCATCTCTTCAGTCAAGCATTCACATAATACTTACCTTTTAGTCCTCTGTTATGCCATACAGAACCGTTTGTCGCTGAAATTGCTTAACACACCAGTGGGGCTCGACAGCCTTTTAGACAAACGGTTCGAACATGTTCGGCACGTATGGTTGGCTTGCGGAGAGTTTGTGAGATAGTGATTTTCTAACACCGACTCCTGTATAATGGAAATCATTCTGAACATCAGCTATGCTAATTATTTTCCATCTGCCTTTCTGCTGTTATCTCGGGACGTTGTCCCGAGAAAATGGCGTTCGTCAGGTCCAGTTTGTATCCAGCCTCTCACGGGGATCTCAGATGCCCAACGCCTGTGATGAGAAGACCAACGCCTGTGAAGAGACGACTCAACGCTGAGCGATATGTTATGGCTCCATATTATATATGAACAATATTTATATTTAATATTTATATATAAACAATATGAATGTAAGCCAGAGGAGAACTGGCCCCGACTGAGCCTGGGTTCTCCCAAGGTTTTTTCTCCATCCAATCTGATGGAGTTTTGGTTCCTTGCCACTGTCGCCTTGCTTTGCCTTGCTTTTGGCTTGCTTAGTCGGGTTTTTTACCATTTAACAATATTACTTATCTGTGTTGTACTACTGTCATGTTACCACTGTGAAGCTGCTTTGATACAATTCTGTATTGTGAAAAGCGCTATATAAATAGATGTGACTTGACTTGACTTGACTTGACACAAAATAAAACGCTGCTCTTTTCTAAGCGTTTAAAATTGATAACTAAATTGTTTGGCGGAATACCATAGCAAGTGCTTGGGAGCACTACGACTTGGCGTAGTAATATCATCACTCGTGAAAAGTCCTCTCACCGCCCCCCACTCCCTCTCCTCCTCCCTTTTATTTCCGTCAATAGAACCAACGTGACATGCACCGGTAGTAGTAGTTTTAGCGGAGTTTACAAAGTATCAGGTTGTTGGAAGATAGTTTGTGGACAATCATGATTAAAATGTGCATCGTAAGGGGTTGTGATAACAAGGAGAATATACATAAAATAATTATACTCACACAATACACACACCATATGCAATTTCAACCCGTTTGTCATTTCAACCTGGCAACCTATATCCCAGTTGCGCAGTCGAGGAAAGCTTAACATGAAAGTGAGCAACCCCACCCCAATGTTGACAGCTATGCTACACACACTAAATTAAAGTGGAAACAGAACTGCATTTTCAATCAATATTCCCAAATTATTCATCAATAAAACAAATATTTTCCGAATTTCACAAGCCATAAAAAATACTTTAATCTGATGCCAAACAAGATCAAACACCCAGAACTGCTTGGGGAAACTTTGGCAAGCTCAAGCTGTAAGGTTGGCCTATGTAAAGTTCTGTCACGACAAAAGAGTAATTAGTGGATTAGGACCCCCAGACCACTCAAAAACATTTGTATAAATAATACTCCCCGAAAACAAACCAACAATTTTACCTTTTCCTTTTTAAAAGATTTATTTTTATTTTTTTTTATCATGCCAATTACCTGCATCTGAGCTGCATATAATGGTGAATCTGTAAGTTTAATTTCTCGAAAAGCAGTGGTGTTTTTGCAGCGAAATAAAATTCAGTAGCAAAACTATTTTATTGATAAGTCACAGGGCAGCAAAGACACGTTTCTGTTCTGAAAGTTTCTCTGTGCATGATTGTCTGTGTGCAAGTGACTGCATATGCTGCAATGAAGGCAGAGAATTAATTCAGAACAGTGATAAAACAGTTTATTGCAAAGGTAGTTGTTAGTTTAGTCACACACATTCCAGCCAATCAAAATCATGTATTCAGATGGACAATACTGTTTAATATGTCAACACAGAAAAACTGCCATTTGTTACAGGTTTGTAGGCTATCAAATGGCTATCAAATACTTTAGTGCATTTTTTTTGTTGATATTCAGTATTTACATATATCAATATATATTTCCACAGAGCTTTGTAGGCTTTAAGGTAGCTTGTTTTGCAAACTCTTTGCACATACAGTCCAAATGCAGGGCTGCCACTCACGTAATTTACACTTTTCATACACTCTTACGTCACACATCCATTTTCTCATGCAGAGAAAATTGCGAATCAAAAGAAGACACTGATGCAGACAGACTAGAAAGAACAGGATACTTTTGATATGAAACAAACAATCTGTTCTCGAGATTCTGTCAATTTTATTTTGAAATTCAAACAATTCCGTTTTGGCCAAATGTGATGTGACAGGTCGTTGTAGTTCCTCAGTTCAAGCGGCACGTGACCGAATCATCTAGGAAATTAACCTCTATGAACAATAAGTATGTTTAAAGAGACAGACATTAAACTTATTGAAATGCATCCCTCATTCATAATATTCGGATAAATAAGTGTTTTTTCAACCGCGGAAAGAGGTCAATAAAATTATTTCACACAACTTCGGGTGTATCTGAAAGCACTAGCTATATAAATGCTTCATTCATTAATTTATATAGGTTGGCTAGGAAAAAAGAGCTATAGGCTAGAGAGGAGTATTTTCCTAAATATGTCCACCATATTACATATTTATTGTATTTTTAGTTATTTCATTAACATATCATAACATCGTTATTATAATACAACCTGCATTATATTTTAGTTGTTATTTTTAAGCTTAAATAACAATTCCAACTGCATGACAGTGGTCTCTGTATATACCATTAGGTGAGATTTTTTTTCTTGAGAAAATTGTACATGAATCTTCTGTATGTTTCCAAATGAGTTCAATATTGAATCAAGATCAGAATCAAATTACAAGAATTGAATTGAAATCCTGAAAGCAATTAAACATTGTAACATGTTTTACTAAACCTAGTAAAAGTTTCAGTAAACCAAATGTTTTGACAATTAAAAATACTGTACATTTATTGTGATGTAAAAAAAGTGCATCCCCAATCCAATTTTCACTCCAAGCTAAACTCAAAAGTTGGCAACCCTATCGAATGGGTCCACTGTGGTGGATATCTGTATGGGAATCATGTCTCATTGCAGACTCGAGAGCAGAATACATCTTTTTGCCATGGTTTTTCACTTTACTAGACCCAAAATTGAAGTCACCTCATTTAAGGGACAAAATATATGGGAAATGTGAGAGTGCCTCTCCCCGCAGGCTGAAAGATTGAAGAGAGAAAATCAGGAGTGAGACCTGTCATTAAAACTAATCATCAAAATTCCCCTAATCCTGTGGTTTCCTTCCAATATATCTGGTATAATATCTGGTATAATTTTTAAAATGCAGTGTAAGGCTAGAGGAAATAATAGACAGTGTGTCCTTTAGAAAGAGATAATCACAATTCAATATAATATAATGAATTATATTATAATAGATAATGTGGTAGTTTTTTTTTTCTAGCTCAACCTGGAAACAAACAAAAAGTCTTAGAAATATTTAAAAAACTTTAAATTGACTAAGGCATGAACAATAATTATTTATAATATCTAGGTCTCTAATAAAATGTAAGCTAATTTCACAAATTTTAATCACACAAATTTTGTTGTACAAGGTGGTCAGATAATTCTATAGATGCACAAAGGATGCACTTTTATTCTCAAATTATGCTGGAAAGCATGATAATCAGGATTTGTACACAAAAATGGTCGTATGTAACTATGTCAATGTAACTTTTTTGGAGTTCAAAGTTGTCAATTTAAATAATGAAGTGAATACATCATCAATCATTCTTCCAAAACATGTCTTTCTCTTAACCTGATGATAGGATGTTTTTCTCAACATGCCTGTGCATGTCTCATCATATCCATAAATAGAGAATAGTTGTTCTGGCTACTTTGACGCATGTATGGTGTGGAGTGGCTTAAATTAATTAATTTGACGCATATGGTGTGGAGTAAGCACGCTAAATAAAGGAGAGTCTGCTGACAAAAAGAGAACGCAACAGAGTTCGTAATAAAATGTGAATAAACATTGTTTTGGCGTTCAGAGATGGTGAAAACTGAGAGGTTGGAAATGTTGTAAAAGCGGCATTGAGATGGCATTCTTATTACTCAACAGGTGAGTAAGATGTTTTATTGAACATAATTTGCCATATGCTGCTCTCTAACAATGTAAAGAGTTATGTATGTATATATATATATATATATATATATACATATATATATATATATATATATATATATATATATATATATATATATATATATATACATATATATATATATATATTAGTGCTGTCAAACGATTAAAATATTTAATCGCGATTAATCGCATCTGATGTCATAGTTAACTTGCGATTAATCGCACATTTTCTAAATGTCTTTTGATTTCTTTTTGTTACATAATTTTTTCTCATTTTAATGCTCTTATCAACATGGGAAAGTGGATTGGCTTGTTTAGTGCAAATGTTTTTTTGTATTATTATTATTGAAAATAACATTGGAATAGTGTTCAATTTCACACTAACATACCAATAATCTCTCACACAATGTAACACTGTCTATCAATAAAAGGGTGAAAGAAATACTGACGAGGTCCTGATATTGGCGAGGGGTGGAGAATTCGCATCTTATAAGTGTGTCAACTTGGCCATTATCAAGTGGTGTTTCAGACTGGACGTGCTGCGATGATGATGATAGCTCAGTTCACAACGACAAACACACAGATCCGTCGTCTCGCGCTCGTCATCCACTCAAAACGTAACGTTACTATTTGGCCGGCTCGCAAAGCAGAAACGAGTGTGTGCGGCACAAAACGTCCTCGCGCTGCGATCTGAAACCCATTCATTTCAATTGCTTGCGCCGCACGATGGCGTTTTGTTGCTTCTTCGACCAAAGCGCAAGCGGATCTAGCTAGACCGTATA
The DNA here is from genome assembly GCA_030378365.1 of Hybognathus amarus. NCBI lineage: Eukaryota > Metazoa > Chordata > Actinopteri > Cypriniformes > Leuciscidae > Hybognathus > Hybognathus amarus. The sequence continues at coordinate 61,621 of JAQIUQ010000075.1, forward strand.
ACAAAACAACAGGCACGACGCACACACTCGTTTCGGCTTGCGAGCCGGCTTTGAGTGGATGACGAGCGCGAGACGCCAAAATGGATCAGGATTCAGGACGCATGCCGTCCTGTTGCAAAAGCATGTGAAAAAAGTACAAAGTTTGCTAGGACAAGACCATTAAAAAAGGCCGTTAATCGCATCGATAAAAAAATTAACGCCGTTAAAATGGGTTTGCGTTAACGCCGATAATAACGCGTTAAACTGACAGCCCTAATATATATATATATATACTCACCGGCCACTTTATTAGGTACAGCTGTCCAACTGCTCGTTAACACTTAATTTCTAAGCAGCCAATCACATGGCGGCAACTCAGTGCATTTAGGCATGTAGACATGGTCAAGACAATCTCCTGCAGTTCAAACCGAGCATCAGTATGGGGAAGAAAGGTGATTTGAGTGACTTTGAACGTGGCATGATTGTTGGTGCCAGAAGGGCTGGTCTGAGTATTTCAGAAACTGCTAATCTACTGGGATTTTCACGCACAACCATCTCTAGGGTTTACAGAGAATGGTCCGAAAAAGAAACAAACATCCAGTGAGCGGCAGTTCTGTGGGCGGAAATGCCTTGTTGATGCCAGAGGTCAGAGGAGAATGGCCAGACTGGTTCGAGCTGATAGAAGGGCAACAGTGACTCAAATAACCACCCGTTACAACCAAGGTGGGCAGAAGAGCATCTCTGAACGCACAGTACGTCGAACTTTGAGGCAGATGGGCTACAGCAGCAGAAGACCACACCGGGTGCCACTCCTTTCAGCTAAGAACAGGAAACTGAGGCTACAGTTTGCACAAGCTCATCAAAATTGGACAATAGAAGATTGGAAAAATGTTGCCTGGTCTGATGAGTCTCGATTTCTGCTGCGACATTCGGATGGTAGGGTCAGAATTTGGCGTCTACAACATGAAAGCATGGATCCATCCTGCCTTGTATCAACGGTTCAGGCTGGTGGTGGTGGTGTCATGGTGTGGGGAATATTTTCTTGGCACTCTTTGGGCCCCTTGGTACCAATTGAGCATCGTTGCAACACCACAGCCTACCTGAGTATTGTTGCTGACCATGTCCATCCCTTTATGACCACAATGTACCCAACTTCTGATGGCTACTTTCAGCAGGATAATGCGCCATGTCATAAAGCTGGAATCATCTCAGACTGGTTTCTTGAACATGACAATGAGTTTGCTGTACTCAAATGGCCTCCACAGTCACCAGATCTCAATCCAATAGAGCATCTTTGGGATGTGGTGGAACGGGAAGATTCGCATCATGGATGTGCAGCCGACGAATCTGCGGCAACTGTGTGATGCCATCATGTCAATATGGACCAAACTCCCTGAGGAATGCTTCCAGCACCTTGTTGAATCTATGCCACGAAGAATTGAGGCAGATCTGAAGGCAAAAGGGGTCCAACCCGTTACTAGCATGGGGTACATAATAAAGTGGCCGGTGAGTGTATATATATATGTATACACATATATATATATATATATATATATATATATATATATATATATATATATATATATATATATATATATATATATATAGTGAAGTGCCATGTCATTTCATTATGGTTGTTGTAGCGCTGTGCTGGAATTTTTCAATAAAGTACCTATACGTGTCTATTAATAGGTAGCTTATCCACCTTTTTCCTATGACCTTTGCACAAATTATGGTCTAACTTCCGTTAAACTGTAATCAGACAGTGAAAGTTTCACTCTATGAACTCAATAATAAGTATTTTCGAAAACTGGGTACAATGATATGACATTATTCCACTCACCCTTCAACCATCGAACATTAAATGGACACTGTGTAAAAGCATTAACAAATTACTTCAGCAGACCATGAATAGCCCCTGATTATTTCCACAGCAATGTTGGATGTTTTAAAAATCACTGCAGTCTGTAACATGCGTTGGATTAACCAAGCATGTTCATTAACTGCAACACTGAATGATTGATATTTCAAATTTTCGCCATTTTGACAGACAACAAATATTGTATTTTCCTGCTTTAAAAGTAAAAACACTGCTAATATGAATTAGAAATTAAAAGAGGAGACAATTAGGATACATTTTTAAACATCTGTGAGAAAACAAACTTGAAAATAGATGTGAGGATTTGGGATAAAAACATCATGTTATACCATGTCACATTAAAATAAGCGTTACATTATTCTCTTGATATTTAAAAATAGAACAATGAAATTTCCTTCGGGTGAAATGGGGGGGGGGGTGATTGCAATTTCACTTTTTTTTTCATTTTAAATAGTGTGTAATGTTGCTGTTGGCACATGAACAGTATCTGCTAAGTTAAAAATAGGAATTCGGGGAGCACACTCCTGTAGAGAATCTCTGACTCAGGTCTTATAGCTCAATTTGAATTTAGGGGAAGAATATTCACAATTAATGATCTGGATCAACAATTTATGAAATGTTCATTGAATCGAGGGTCTCGCATATATTCATTTACCCAACGAGGGGTTTTACACCACGCTCGTCTGTCTCAGGTACATATGACGAAACTAACACAACGGATTGTGATTAGTTTGGAGCATATGTCCTTTTACAGACAGAGGAGTGTGTGAATTTTGAAAGCACAAGAGATTGCACAGTTTTCTAGTCAGCGCGGCCCGCGTGCCGATCTACAAAACTATGAATCCTTGCTTTCCTTAGCTTGAATCGTACTGGTAATGTTCAGTGCACTCGAACAGAATCAGAACGTAGCATTAGGATCTTTAATATTAAAGAGGCTTTGTTGTGCAATTAATACACACAATGGCAAGTGATGTATAAATGGAGTTTAATAAAACACACGACTAAATTGCACTACAAATCACACGTGATATATGTATATACAGGTAAAACAAAATGAAAATAAAACTTAAGAAAGGAAACAATGGAAAATGAGAATACAAGAGAAATTACAGTTACTTGCACAGCTTTTAACCTTTGGAGACAACCTCTGGAAATCACTTGTCTAGAATTTGATGGAACAAATTTTGCATTCGAACCTGTGTGATGCTGAGAGCATGCGGTTGCCTTGGAGATGGAATCTCTTTGATCTCTCCCACGTGGGTTGGTTTCGCGGGAGTTCAAAGCGTCTTAGAGAGTTCGTGCTGGATGTTGCCTTTTTGGTTGGAGGAGACGCACGTACTAACTTGAACTGGCTATTCGCAAAAGTAAACGTGAAGTAAAAGTAATGAGAGACTGATAACTTTAAGAAGTTTCAGAAGATGCAAGAAGATGAGTCCGAGGGCATCAGGAGATTTCCGAAGGAAGTAGATGGAGCCAGGGACCAAAGCAGGAGATAAGCGTACGAGGTACGAGATTAGGATGTAAGAGAGGAGGTAAGAGAGCAGCTAAGTGTAAGAGAGCTAAGTGTTCTGTGGCACAAGCTTTTTAAGGATGGTTTGCGGTTTGTCCCAAAACTCGGCTGACCAATGAAAGCCGTTCATCACAGGGGCGTGTCTGCCCATTTGATTAACATGTGACATTGCTGATCTTGCGTCTTGAGACAAAGGAAAAGTTATGCTAACTTTGAAAACAAACTTATACATGAGGATATACATTTTGTAATATCGATATATAGTTAAACAAACAGATCACACCATAAGGATTACAGAGACATCAAACACATTGAGTTATTTTGACCGCATTGTTGGGTTACACTTTAAAGCATAGTATTACAGGCATTTTAAACTCTTTGGGTACTCGTGATTACACTCGAAGTTAGATTGGTGAATTACTGTTCTTTTACGTGCATTTCAGCATACTAGACATCTTTGGTAATCTTTTAACAAGTTTTCAGAGCTGTTCGTGTTTGATGTGTGTGCGGGCTGTCTTGCCCGCGAAGGGGGTTTGTGTGTGTGTGTGTGTGTGTGTGTTGGTATGTGCGCGTGTTTGCACGTACTCAGCAATTAGCGTCACGCTGGTCGTGACATATGTGTTGGTGTTGTCGAGCACAAGGGGAATCTGGTTAGTTTCCTGTTTTTCCCTCCTCCTATAGTGTCACAGGTCACGAGAGGAGAAGGTTCCCTTTGTTTGCATAGATTGGTCAAATTAGTGGGGGTCTCAGCGAGGTTCAGTATCTTTGATCATTTATCACCATTAAACTCACTTAGGCCTAGACACGTTGGAGCCTGGGGTCGTAAAAGTCCAGTTGAATTTGACCATATGTGTCATAGGAATGTGTTAAAAAGCTTTCTTTGTTACCATTTGTTGATCACATGAAATGAGTTAATGATTGTCTGATCAGAATCCCTACACTCCACAATAACAGTTAGACACACTAGGGGGCGCTACATAAAATGGGGGCTCCGTCCGGGATTTTTTATGCAGTTAACTAATTTGTAATTTTATACTAATAGGCGTTAGCAGTAGCTGTTACATTTTTGTTAGTTTTTTTTTTTCAAATAAATTAAGCCATAGTTTACAAAAAAAATGGAGGCTAAGAGTAGCACTGCAGAATTAGTTCAAGAGCTCAAAGAGTGAGTGCGAGTGAGAGGACGGACAGTTAGTTTGAAGCTGGATAGTTACAAAGTGCTATGCGAGTGTAAAGAGATGGTGGACACCTCCAAAGTCCCTCCTGAACTGTTGCCAGAGGGCAGGATGAAAAAGTGGATGATTGTGATTGCTTCTGAAAGTCCTGCTCCTGATCCGTTAAAGAGTTTGTTGGAAGAACCACCAGAGAGTGGCTCAGCAGAGTCTGTTATTCCTGCAGTGGGTGATTTGTTGACTAAGATGGGGAAACCATCAGGTGACAACAGCAGTTACCGTCATCTGAGAGTGTTCTCAGGTACTTTGCCAACACCTGTTGGAGAAGAGTCTCTTGAGCATTGGTTAGAACATGCACGCCTGATGGTCAAGGAGAGCGAGTGTTCCACTAAAGAGAAATAACGACGTATCATGGAAAGTCTGAAAGGCCCAGCGCTAGCTGTAGTAAAGGCTGTGCGGACTGCTGATCCAGAGGTTAGTCCTGCTCTGTGCTTAGAGGCCATCGAGAGTGTTTTTGGGTCTGCTGAAACCGGTGAGGACCTGTATTTTGCGTTTAGATTGCTACAGCAGCAGCCAAAGGAAAGGTTGTCTGACTTTCTGAGGCGCATAGAGCTGTCGTTGACGAAGGTAGTTCGTCGCGGAGGCCTCCATCCTGGGCGTGCTGACCGTGCTTGAGTGGAGCAGCTGCTTAGAGGTGCTGTCCATTCTGATGTGATGCTTGTCCAGCTCAAACTCAGGGAAAGGAAGGAAAACCCTCCATCATTCTTGGAACTGCTGAGTGAGATCAGAAGTGAGGAGGAGTATGAGTCATATGTCGCCACACTGTGTGCTCAGCTAAGAAAAGTGAAGTGAACACCCTTGAAAGAGGCATTCCTCAAGGACTGATCGGGCCCTGTTCAATCATTCCAGTGAAGATAAATGGCCAGCACTGCAATGCACTCCTCTGATAGCGGCTCTCAAATAACAATTATTTTCGAAAATTGGTACAAGCACCATTTGCCTGATGTCCCAATCCAGCCAGTGTCAGGGTTGGCTATTTGGGGTTTAAGTGACACCAGTTACCCCTACCTGGGATATGTCGTAGTGGAGATGGAGTTTCCAGAGAAGGTCACAGGTGCAAAGGAGACACTTTCAGTCCTTGGTCTCTATTTTCCCAAGTCCACAAAGTCCTGAAAAGACCCCTGTGATCCTTGGCACAAATGCACCACCTGTTCCAGAGACTGTCCATGCTCTGCCGAGAGACCACAGGAGTGGACCTTGCCCAGACCCTGGGTATAAAGGAAAAGAGCTCCATTATTCACACAGACCAACCAACCACTGCAGGTGAAGAGGATGAAATTGCATGTGTGAAGTGGATGGGTCCAGGCTCACTAACCTTACCTCCTGGTGGTGAATGCTGTGCCATCTGTGAAGTGGAGTTGAGAAGGCCTCTGGGTAAAGAGATGTTGATGGTGGAGGGCATCACCCACCGCTCCATTACCATCCGGAGTACTGCTGCAGCCTATGGTTGTGCATGGTACTGCAGTAGAGGATCATATCACTGTGCTTATCCAGAATGAGTCCATGAAAGACACAGTCATTCCTGTTGGAACCGTCTTAGGCCAGCTGTGTCATCTTTATCCAGTCGTTCCATCTCTGAAAGTTGACGCTGAAGCCGTAACCGTACCAACAGAGTTAGACCCTCAACTGATTCATTTTGGCGACTCGCCCATACCACCACAATGGAAAGCACGACTTCGTCAAAAGTTATGTGAGCGACCCAGTGTATTCTCATTACATGAGTGGGATGTCGGCTTAGCAAAGGACGTGGAGCACCAAATCAGAATGACGGAGGCAAAGCCATTCAGAGAACGTTCACGACGTTTAGCCCCAGCAGATATTGACGATGTTCATCAGCACTTGCAGGAGTTGTTAAAGGAATAATTAAGGAGTCACATAGCCAGTATGCATCACCAATTGTGATAGCCAGAAAGAAGAATGGGCGTATCAGAATGTGCATTGACTATAGGACCCTTAATAGGCGTACAATTCCAGACCAGTACACGACTCCTCGCATAGACGATGCACTAGATTGTTTAACTGGGAGCAAATGGTTTTCTGTCTTTGATTTACGTAGTGGCTACTACCAGATCACCATGGCGGAGGAGGACAAAGAAAAAAACGCCTTCATTTGTCCCCTTGGATTTTTCCAATTTGAAAGGATGCCCCAGGGCATAACAGGAGAGCCTGCAACGTTCCAAAGACTAATGGAGAAAGCTGTCGGCTATATGAATCTCCTTCAGGTGTTAGTTTATTTGGATGATCTCATAGTTTTTGGACGTTCATTGGAAGAACACGAAGAATGCCTCCTGCGAGTGTTGGATAGGCTGGAAGAGGTAGGGCTAAAACTCTCCCTTGACAAGTGCCAATTTTGTCAACCCAGGGTTAAGTATGTGGGTCACATAGTGTCGGCAGATGGTGTTGCTACTGACCCTGAAAAGCTTGCGGCAGTTGCTAGGTGGCCAAAGCCCACAGACCTTAAGTCCCTGCGGTCTTTCTTAGGTTTCTGTGGGTATTATTGTCGCTTTACAGCAAACTACTCTGCGATCGTCAGGCCCGTCACAGAGCTGACAAAGGGTTATGCACCCACCCAGCGTGCAAGGAAGAAATCCCCAGACAAGACCAAAACTTATTTTAAAGACACAGAACCATTCAGTGACCGATGGGTAAAGTCTTGTACGGATGCATTCAACCGTATCATTCAGTGTCTGCTCAATGCACCTTTACTGGCATTTGCTGATGCTAGTAAGCCATATGTCCTGCACACAGATGCAAGTTTCAAAGGGCTCGGTGCAGTGCTCTATCAGGAACATCCAGAAGGGTTAAGACCGGTGGCATTCGCCAGCAGAAAGTTAAGCTCTCCTGAACAGAGATACCCTGTACACCAACTAGAGTTCCTTGCATTGAAATGGGCTGTCGTTGATAAATTCCACGACTACCTCTATGGAGCCAAGTTCACCGTATGCATCGACAATAACCCTTTGACGTATGTGCTTACCATGGCCAAACTGAATGCGACGGGTCATCGTTGGCTTGCAGCCCTGGCCACCTATGATTTCGACGTAAAGTATAGGCCTGGAAAAACAAACATTGACGCTGACTTGCTGTCTCGCAACTTTCCTGAAGACGGGGAGGGCAATGGCATGTCTCAGGACAGAGTGTAGTCCATATGTGGGTGGATGGAGGTCGAAGTATCCCAAATTCGTCCCCCAGATATGTGGAACAATTCTACAGGCGTCACCAGCCTGTATTCCGGAAGTGTATGCCTTTACGTCTCACTTAAACTTCAGCTTGATGGAGCAACTATCAAAAGCGGAATTGATAACTGCCCAGAAGAGGGATGCTGTGATCGGACGTGTGATTTAGGCAGTAAAACAGGGAGTCTGGCCTAGCAACAAAGACTTAGACCCAGAGATGCTATTGATGAAGAGGGAAGTTGGCAGACTTGTGATGAGAGATGGACTGCTGTACAGAGCAAGCAAGAAAGGGGCAGAGGAGGCACTACAGCTTGTGCTGCCTGCAGAGTTCAGAGAAGTGTTGTTGCACTCTCTTCATGACGACATGGGCCACTTAGGTGTGGAGAGGGTAACTCAACTCCTAAGAGCAAGATTCTACTGGCCAAAAATGGCTCATGATACAGAAGAATATGTGCGGAATTGTGGACTGTGCATCACTCGTAAAACACCTGCCAAGAAAGCCGCTTCCCTAAACCAAATCACCAGCAGTGGTCCTATGGACCTTGTGGGTATTGACTTTTTGTCAATGGAACCCCATTCCAGAGGCATTAGTAACGTCCTGGTAGTGACCAATCACTATACAAGATACACACAAGCCTTTCCTGCAAAGAATCAGAAAGCCCTGACAGTAGCTAAGATCCTAGTCGAAAAGTATTTTGTTCACTATGGCCTTCCTGTTAGGATTCATTCTGATCAGGGAAGAGACTTTGAGTTCGAAACTGATAAGAGAACTGCTGACAACCTTGGGCATACGGAAATCACGAATGATTCCGTATCACCCTCAAGGGGATCCCCAGCCGGAGCGCTTTAACCGTACGCTGCTCTCTATGCTGGCCACTTTAGGCCAAGAGAAGAGAGATCCTGGAGTCAGCATATAGCCTCATTAGTGCATGCATACAACAGCACAAAAAATTATGTGACAGGATACTCTCCTTACTACTTAATGTTTGGCAGGGAAGCTATACTACCTGTAGACCTGCGCTTTGAAACGGCAAAAGATGGAACTGAGGAGAAGAAACTTCACTTGCGGAACAAGAGAGCCTATGATCAAAAGGTCAGTTTTCAGAACATACAGGAAGGAGATCGTGTTGTTCTAAAAAATCTAGGGCTCAAAGGGAAACACAAGCTGGAAAACCGATGGAGTTCCATACCCTATGTGGTGGTAGGATAGATGCCGAACTTACCTGTATTCCATGTGAGACCTGAGGGAGGCAAAGGTGGAGTAAAAACAATTCATCGTGACCACATCTTACCTCTTGGGCCATCTGTGAGGATCCAAGCCTGCGAAGAAACCCCTGTGAGACCCAGAACACGTTTCAACACTGATCATGAGTCAAAGAGAAGTCACAGAGATCTGAAGTGGAGTGTGATCATACCAGTATACCATACCGGGAGTATGCGGAACGTCTACTGAAGAGGCGAGAAATGTCCAATGGAGTCTCAGAGCATTCACAGTATGAAGATGTCATAGAACCAAATCCTATACAGTCAGCTGAGGAGCTAGAGTCCAACATGGAAGATGACGAAGAAGGTCAAGTGGTGACAGATTCGGATCCTTATGATTCTGGAACAGATCTGGATGCTGGAAGAAGTTCTGTCTATGCACCTAAAGAAAAATCGAGCTCTAGAACAAAAGTTAGAGTACCCAGACCAAGAATAACTGAGAAAAGACCAATAAAACCAGTGTTTAGACTTACCTATGATAAACTTGGAAAGTCAAACGAGCAACCACTTACCATAGTAGGAGTAATTATTAAACTAGGAAAACACTAGGTGTCAACTTAGTTCATACTTAGGAGCTCATAGTGATGAATAAATAAAATAGAAAGAGCAAACAAGTTCATTTCTATACATAGTTGTATGTGAAGATTGTGCTTTATGTCTAATGAGGACATTTAGACATTTAGTAAGGGGTGGATGTAGCCGATGGGAATTTAAAGTGTTTTCTAAAATCATTATTTTTATTTTGTTTTATTTTCTTTAAAATGCACATTTCATGTTGTTAAAAATGTTAAAATAATATTAATGTGTGTTAAATATTAGGTCAGTTAAAATTCATGTACCCGAAAAAAAAAAGATCCAATCAGAAGTGATGGTGAGAGGTCAGAGGAGAGAGGAAGAAGAGAGACGAGAGGGGAAGAACGTGAGAGAGTCGAAGTGAAAAGTGTGCTGAAATTTCATGTTAAAAGTTGGTAAAACACCAATTTGATAGTCTGTTAGTAAAAGTAATTGTATATTTCACGAAAAGTGAGCTGCAGATATTTGCTTAGTCTACAGTGAGGACGTTTATGGTTTTGAAAGACTCGGTTAGAGAGTTTTCCCCGAGGAGAGAAGAGTGGACGGCTAGTTCAGCACGAGCTAACTACGAGGACTTTGCCCGCGAGTATCCTGCTCAGTTGCCCGTTTGTGCATTGTCTGAAGAAGCATTTATCTCCAGGACCATACTCTGCATTGCTGTCAGACGACGCATTCCATTGTCGGCATCACGAGCACCGCGCGGCCGCGGCTTAAATGGCGACGCGCCGATCAGCACTACCACAGCTGTGAGTTGTTGTTTTTTCTGCGCCACGGCGTGAAGCGATCATTGTGTTTAAGGTCTCCCCGCTCCCAAGCAACACTACAGGCCTGCATCTTATCCTTCTGACTGTTGGGGTATTTATTTTATTTCATTGAGTGGCCATTTAGTTATATTTGCCGGCTTAGCTTTCATTTTGGGAATTTATTTGTGGTTTTATGTGAATTGCACTGTTGATATTTGAACTATATGTACATATTATATATATTTTTCCAGTAAATAGTTCAAACGTATTTCTGCAGTAGTTTTTCATTACATTGGGTTTAAGATACTGATTATTTGATGCTTAATTTAATATCCTTGAGTTTACAGTATCTTGGTTTAAAGTGACAATGTTTATAAATTCTGACTAATATAAGTGACATTTAACTTAGTCAGCTATAAAGAGTGGAATATTAATGTAACTTTAAAACCCTCTTCAACCAAGAATTTGTGATTGCTGTATACAATTTGTAGGTTCCACTGTTCCACTGAATGTAGCCTTAGTTTGACGCTTTATCCACTCTCCTTGTCCGCTGTCCATTTCAATGAATCCACATGACAACTCTTGATTTATATCTTCGTTTATTTAGTAATCCACAAACATCAGTACAGTAACATTACAAAGCATAAACGACTAAACAAAGGTAAGGGTAAAGTTAGAGTTAAAGTAAAGTTAAAGTAAAGTTAAAGGTCAAAAAACTGTGTGGCTTCACTCTCCGTGCGTCCGTCCATGCACGCAGCCCACTCCACACCAAGAAAAGCACGAGAAGCGACACTACCTCTCGTCACGCACACGCACGTAGCTCCGCGTCACACATACACGTCATTTTAGATAATCATTTTAGATAATGACGTCAACGTGCTTGCTTTAGATAATTACCCAATTAACTCTATAAATATCTGCAAGCACTGTAAACATTTTTCCCAAAACAAATCACACAAATCACATCATTCATCAAACAACTGCATTTAGGCTCCTACATTACCGGCCCCTAATTGTTATCAATGTCCTTGAAACAATTATAAAAACTTAAATCAAAGGAGCCTGAATGATAACTAATGAACTATTTAAAGAAATATTCTTGGTCTTCGCCCCATCCGAAATAGGGTCCCGCCTTCGGAACAGCCCATGCGTCGTCCTCCGATCCCTGAAGTAGACATAGCTTTGTTCTCGGGCGACAAAGCTCGTTGCTCTTAGTCTTGACCTTCACCTGACGAACGAAGCCTTTCTTGTCAGGAAAAATCTCCACAATTCTTCCAAGTGGCCACGAATTTCTGGGCGATGAATCATCCGCGATCAGCACTACATCACCAACACTGAAGTTTCTTCCAGGTGTGAACCATCCTTGATGTTCTTGGAGCTGCACTAGACACTCTCCACGCCAGCGCCTCCAGAATACATCAGCGAGACACTGAACCCGTCTCCACCCGCGGCCAGCGCACTGGTCATGGAGACCTTCATCATCCAAAGGCTGTTCCTTCACTGTGACTGACTTAAGACAATCATCTACGTAAAGGTTTTTCTTCACAGTTTTGGCAGCTTCTGAACCAAACTCATCCTCAAAGTCTGAAGCACATTTTTGCATTGCAAAGGTTGCTACGCTTGGCGAAGAAGTCGCGCCGAAGATGTGGACCAGCATCTTGTATTCGACGAGTGCCTGCTCGTAATTCCCATCAGGCCACCAAAGGAATCTTAAGAGATCCGTGTCTTCACTTCTGACCCTGATCTGGTAGAACATAGCTTCCACGTCGGCCATGACCGCCACGGTCTCCTGCCGGAACCTTGAGAGAACCCCCACCAGCGAGCTGGTTAGATCCGGTCCCTGCAAGAGCCGTTGGTTCAGTGATGTTCCTTGAAAGCTCGCTCCACAATCAAAGACAACACGTAGTTTTTGCTTAACTGGATGTCTAACTCCGTGATGAGGCAGATACCATGTTCGTCCCTCATTTGGCTGACATTCAACGCTATCCAGCTTCACAGCGTAGCCTTTCTTGAGCGTATCATCCATAAACGCAACGTATTCTGCATGAAACTTGGCATCTCTGGAGAATCTTTTCCGTAGGTTCAGTGCACGTTGCTCTGCGACTGATCTGTTGTTTGGCATATACAATGACTTGTTCTTCACTGGCAGGCAAACACTGTAATGGCCGTTCACAAGTTTTGAAGACTGAGACGCCATGTCAATAAACTGATGATCATCTTTGGACATTTCGATGTCTTCACTTTGTCCAGCATCGGGAAAGTCCAGCTTGAACTGCAGCTGCCAGAGCTCTTCTAGTTTGGCTACTGAGATACGATTGGTGGTGACTCCAGTCAATGTGTTTGTCTCCCTCGTATCGTTTTCGCCTCTGAGTGGTCCGTTTACCGTCCATCCTAATATCGTTCTCACGGCGTACGGGCCGTCGTCCACGCTACTAACCACCTGCAGTGGCTCCATCGCCTTGGGAACATTTGCTCCTATAAGTAATCCGACCTCTGCTTGGATAGTGGGGAGTTTCACCTCCTTTAAATGAGACCAACTGTCAATATCCTCTTGACAGGGAATATTGTCTTTAGTTACAGGGATATGTTTCTGTGAAAACACCTCGGGAAGTTCAATAAAGTGGTTGCCATCCAAGCCACTGATTTCCAGTCCATTCACGATGCAGGTGTTAACAATAGATTCATTCCCCATTGTTTGTAACAAGATGCTTGTATTGCGTCCGCTCATACTCAGTTGTTTTATTAATGACTCCGTAGCAAAAGTGGCTGAGCTACCTGGATCCAAGAATGCGTATGTTGTCACTGCATCGGTTCCCTTTTGTGCCTTGACACGCACTGGAATGATTGAAAGAGCACAGTTTTCCTTACCGGCCCCGGTGACTGCAAAAGTTTCCTTCGTGTGTACAAGAGCGCTTGAAACGGATTGCGGTCCACAACGCTCGCTTGTAGTTGTTTCTTCGCGTAAGCCTTTAGTATCCATGTGCAGCAATGTGGGATGCAGTCGGGAGCATTCTTGACATTGAGCTTTCGCTTTACAACTACTGCTCATGTGGCCATACTTCAAGCATGCAAAACAAAGACCTTTGCTCCGCAGGAAGTCAATTTTTTCTTTGTGCGGCTTGCACTTGAGTTTTCTGCAGACTGCCAGACTGTGTTGCTCTCCCTTACAATAAACACAGGGCTTGTTGTATGCGTCTACAGAGGCATTCGGTGTTTTTGGTGTTGGTTGTTTGTCACTTTCGGTCCTGAATTCGTTTTCAGTTTGGGAGGAGACAATGGCCGCCGTGAATACTTTCTTTGGTCTGAACGTCTCTGGGTACTGTAGTCTAGGTTTCTGTTGTACCGGCTGTTTTGGTCTGGTGGTGGTTTCTTGAATGTTTCCGTAGAGTGGGTTTAGTATATATCTGACTTGCTTGTTGACGAATTCGACAAAATCCTTGAACTTCGCCCTTTTCTTTGTTTTTTCTTGTAGGTCGCATGCAGACCTTCTCCAAGCTTCCTTGAGTTTGTATGGGAGCTTGTTAACCAAAACCTTTATGTTAGCTGTGTTGTCCAAATCTTCCATGTAGCTTATATCAGTCATTGTGTTGCAGCAGCCTGTAAGAAACAATGCAAAGGACTGCAGTGCAACGCCATCTTCTGACCTAATTGTCTGCCAATCCAACGCCTCCTTTATGTAAGTTTCTGCTATCTTGTAATCATCACCAAAAAACTCCTTCAGCATTTCTTTTGCTTTGGCATAACCTGCTGAGGATTCCATGTGAATGCAACTTTTTACCAACTCATGTGGTTGTCCACTTGTGTACTGCAACAAAAACTGTAGACGATCACGACTGTCACCAGTGCGGCCCTCAATTCCATGTTCAATAGATCTGATAAAGGATTTATACTCAAGCGGGTCACCATTGAATGTTGCAATAGCGAGCTCAGGGAGTAATGTGGCCTTGTGATTCTTCACGAGGTACTCAGTGACGTCGACTTGCTGAGAAATAGCTTTGCATAGACTATCAAGCACAGGTCCGTCGCTGGGGTCCATGTTCGATACCGACGAGGCTCTTTGTGGCCTTGTTAGATGAACCTTGTTTTCAAGCTTGGGCATGACTGGGGTGTATTGTGATGGTGATTGGTATGTTATGTTCACCTTTGTTTCAGCGATCTGTTCATCATCTTCTATAATGCTCTCTTCTGCTTGTGTGCATTCATATCTTTGCAAAACTTCCATTTTTGCATCTGACTCTGCAAGAGCAGTCTGCATTGCATGCATCTCTCTTTTAGCCTTTATCGCAGCTTCCATTCTTTTTTGTTCAGCATTAAACTCCGCTTCTTCCTTTTCTATAGCTAACTTCTCTCTTAAAGCAGCCGCCCTTGCCTTTAATACAGCACGCTCCATTTCTGCCTTTATTCTCACTGAAGATGTAGATGACAATGCACTTCCACATTGTGATCCGCATCTACTTGAGCGTTTCATGCTGGGTTTTGAAGATGTAGTAACGTTAGACCTACTATCTGTGGGCATTACTTGTTTATTGTACTCTTCAGCCTGCTCAGAGCGTTCCATAACCTCTTTCATCCATTCCTCGCATTTCCAGAAGAAATCATTCATTGTCTTATTGTTAGGATCAAACCAATTCTTTTGGTCATCCGAGAATTCTTCATCAGACATAAATTTTCTTAAAGCTGAATTTGAGTCGGAAAATTCCTGTTGCAAACCAGCGAAGTCCACACGCACTTTATTTTTAACGACGTCAGCATTTGCGTCATCTTCCATTAATTGCACGATATGCTTTATCATGTTCGTGAGCTGGGATAGCTTATGCCTGCGTGCATTAAGTTGTCTGTTCTTGTGTTGTTCCACAGCTTTCTCAGTCATTTTTACTGTCCGCTTTTCACTATATTGTTCATCCATGATGAGTGAATGTTTACACACCTTTTAATGCATATCAAATCCGCGGAGTGAACTTATCACACGCGAACTGCGTTCCACTTCTATTCTCCTTTTATTTATTTATTTCTCTCTCTATTTATTTCTACTCTGCGCGCGCAGAGTAGTTTCAGTTTCGTTTCTTTAATGATCCTCGGAAGAGCAAAGAAAGCTACAACTTACGGTTTCCCCGTGAAAGTTTCCTCCTTCCGTCCTTCGTCTCGAATCAGGTAGTTCCAAAGTCCGTTAATCCTTGAGGAGCTAGTTTTTTGACTAAATGTAGGTTCCACTGTTCCACTGAATGTAGCCTTAGTTTGACGCTTTATCCACTCTCCTTGTCCGCGTCCATTTCAATGAATCCACATGACAACTCTTGATTTATATCTTCGTTTATTTAGTAATCCACAAACATCAGTACAGTAACATTACAAAGCATAAACGACTAAACAAAGGTAAGGGTAAAGTTAGAGTTAAAGTAAAGTTAAAGTAAAGTTAAAGGTCAAAAAACTGTGTGGCTTCACTCTCCGTGCGTCCGTCCATGCACGCAGCCCACTCCACACCAAGAAAAGCACGAGAAGCGACACTACCTCTCGTCACGCACACGCACGTAGCTCCGCGTCACACATACACGTCATTTTAGATAATCATTTTAGATAATGACGTCAACGTGCTTGCTTTAGATCAGGGGGTTCTCAACTTCAGTCCTGTGACCCACTGCTCTGCATATTGTGTATGTCTCCTTGTTTACACACCTGATTCAGACCCTCAGCTCGTTAGGATCTGACGCCAGAGTCTATCCTAACGAGGATCCCATCTGAATCAGGTGTGTTAAACAAGGGAGACATACACAATATGCAGAGCAGTGGGTGCGCTGAGGACTAGAGTTGAGAACCCCTGCTTTAGATAATTACCCAATTAACTCTATAAATATCTGCAAGCACTGTAAACATTTTTCCCAAAACAAATCACACAAATCACATCATTCATCAAACAACTGCATTTAGGCTCCTACACAATTAGTTTTTGACTTTAAAATAGTATTTGGAGAGACTATTGCCATTTTGCTTTCAGTTAAAATCTAACATTCAAGTGACTGCTAACAAATAGGTATTAAAGAATTACAATAGACCATTAATTAATATTAGAGAGGGAGATCTCTTGAAAAATAGGAATTCGGGGCGCACACTCCACAATAACAGTTAGACACGCTAGGGTCACGCTGACATTTATGACGTTATTTTCTGATTTTGATCAAGAACGTAAACCAATGCCGTCTCTGTAACGTTAGTAGCCAGTCAGTGTAAAACAAACGTGTATAAAGTTAAAAAATATATATATAGGCAAATTACCATTCAGAAACGTTTTTTAAGAGCCGTGTTTAGGGAGGTTCTGCTTGACTCTCTTCATCGCCACTTTCTAGGTTCTGAATCTGGCTCTGATACTGCAGTATCAACATGTCCTCCGTACAACGACATTCACAACACACCGGCCCAAACTAACCAATCTGAGCCGACTGCCTGTTTCTGAGGGAGTGGTTTCATAGACTCAGGAAGTCAGCCGGTCATTTATATGACAGAGGAGAACGCGGCTGACAACAAAGGTGAAATTTATAAAAAATACGACTTTTAAAAAAAAGAAAAACCACAAATACATGTTATATTGCACCTAATAAACACAATCATGCAAAGAAAAAAAAAGCAGTAAACCACCCCTTTAAGCATTTTGCAAAGACCAGATTGCAAAGACTATATCAATCAAAGCTCAGGAAGGGGAGATATAAAGGTCAAGATAAAGAGACTGAGAGAAAAAGAAAGCAAGAAAGTGATGGAGATTGGAGGAATTGCATGCTGTGCCCAGAATGAGATTAACATTATTACAATGGATTCCTATTTAACACAGATATACTGTGTACATATGTTCTACCAGAAAGACTCAGGAGATAAATTATAGCGTATATTTATTAACAGCTTGGCAAGCATGAATTTATAAAGTTATTTGGCGTAGGCCCCGTCCTTAGCAAGTAATGCAGGGTAGCAGAATCTGCATGTCCTGCCTGAAGATGGCAGGGGCGCAGCCGACCCCCCTGGAGGTAAAGGAAGGGACCATCCTGGTGGTGGTGGAGAGAATGAAGGGGAAGGTACCATCTTGGTGGTGGTTGGGAAGGATGGAGGTAAATGGCATCGCCAGTATCTGTGAATTCAGACAATTGTAAGTACCAATATTTTATACTGTGAGTGTTAGCACATGATTGGTTAGAAGTGAGGTAATACATAACGCACTGATTGAGTCTTCCTAGCAGAACTTCCGCTCAAGCTTTCATTTCTTTGTCAAATACAGTGGAAACTAAGCTCAATTTAACAACACAATCACCTATTAAATTGCCGGTATTGGTGTGGGCGTGGTTGTGTGTGTGAGTGTATATGTGTATATACACTCACCTAAAGAATTATTAGGAACACCTGTTTCATCTCCCATTAATGCAATTATCTAATCAACCAATCGCATGGCATTTGCATCAATGCATTTA
This sequence comes from Hybognathus amarus, assembly GCA_030378365.1. Taxonomy (NCBI): domain Eukaryota; kingdom Metazoa; phylum Chordata; class Actinopteri; order Cypriniformes; family Leuciscidae; genus Hybognathus; species Hybognathus amarus. Next base: position 79,421 of record JAQIUQ010000075.1, read on the forward strand.
GGGGTGTGGTCCTGGTAAAGAGAATCTCCTGAACTCCAAGCTGAATGTCAGAATAAAGGTGATTTAAGCAATTTTGAGCTTGGCATGGTTGATAGTGCCAGACGGGCCGGTCTGAGTATTTCACAATCTGCTAAGTTACTGGGATTTTCATACACAACCATTTCTAGGGTTTACAAAGAATGGTGTGAAAAAAAAGTTTGCCAGACTGCCAGTCCTGTGGGCGAAAATGCCTTGTTGATGCTAGAGGTCAGAGGAGAATGGGCCGACTGATTCAAGCTGATAGAAGAGCAACCTGAAATAACCACTCATTACAACCAAGGTATAAAGCAAAGCATTTTGAAGCCACAACAACACACAACCTTGATGTGGATGGGCTACAACAGCAGAAGACACTCACCGGGTACCATTCATCTCTACGACAAATAGGAAAAAGAGGCTACAATTTGCAAGAGCTCACATAAATTGGAAGGTTGACGACTAGAAAAATGTTGCCTGGTCTGATGAGTCTCGATTTTTGTTGAGACATTCAGATGGTAGAGTCAGAATTTGCTGTAAACAGAATGAGAACATCGATCCATCATGCCTTGTTACCACTGTCATCGATCCATCATGCCTTGTTACCACTGTGCAGGCTGCTGGTGGTGTAATGGTGAGGGGGATGTTTTTTTGGCACACTTTAGGCCCCTTAGTGCCAATTGGGCATCGTTTAAATGCCACGGCCAACCTGAGCATTGTTTCTGACCATGTTCATCCCTCCATGTACCCATCCTCTGATGGCTACTTCCAGCAGGATAATGCGCCATGTCAGAAAGCTCGAATCATTTAAAATTGGTTTCTTGAACATGACAATGAGGTCACTGTACTAAAATGGCCCCCACTGTCACCAGATCGTGTACTGTTGTACTGTTGTACTGTTGAACTGCGTAAAGGCCAAGTTGAATCGATAGTTCATGAACTCGTTCATATTTTAGGTGAACGTTGAACTGAACATACTGTATTACTGCCTGATGAACGTTACTGTGAACGCGTTTATTCCTGGTCTGTGAAGGCACGCTCTCTCAGTTTAACTTCATTCAAGAGGGTGCCAGATGTCTATAGAGCGTTCTATCCATGCGAAAACTCGGCTAAAACACACATGAACAGGCCTTAATATTTAGCGAAAAAACACCCAAAATGGCAACACCAGCCACCAGTGTCGCACCACGGCCACCGCATGCGTCATCAAGACAAGAAGCAGCATGTAGTCGACAAAGCACAGAGGAGGCGTCACATCGTATGATCAGTTTTAAGGTCGGTGAGGATGGGAAAAATCTTACATTTTCTGCCATCGATAAAATAATTGCTGTAGTGGTTATATATGGGCTATGGCAATGAAAGAAAGAAAGAAAGAAAGAAAGAAAGAAAGAAAGAAAGAAAGAAAGAAAGAAAGAAAGAAAGAAAGAAAGAAAGAAAGAAAGAAAGAAAGAAAGAAAGAAAGAAAGAAAGAAAGAAAAAGAAAGAAAGAAAGAAAGAAAGAAAGAAAGAAAGAAAGAAAGAAAGAAAGAAAGAAAGAAAGAAAGAAAGAAAGAAAGAAAGAAAGAAAGAAAGAAAGAAAGAAAGAGGTTTTCAACATATGAAAAAAAAAAACAACTCATAGCAACATATGGAAAAAACTAACAAACAATGAACTAGTTCAAAATTGTGAAATATGAACTATGAACTGAACTAGTTCATGTACAAAGTGAACTTTCCCAACATTGGCTTAGGGGGTCTATTTCCAACAGCAGATTACCCTATCTACTAGTAACCCAAAGTAGTTATGGCAGACTCTTAAGGTCATTACTGGTGAAAATCAGAATAAAAATCATTTCAATATTTAAATTTCTCTACAGGGTACACTTATCTCAGATTCAGAAAAAAATGCAAGTGCTTTCAATTATTATTTTTGTATAATCTGTTAAAGAATTAGCAACACATTTTGCAACAACTTCCTCCTCTCTATCACCTGATTAGTGTTCTTTTTTCTGAGATCTCACAGAAAGAGGTGATAAAAAATATTGTGCTCATTAAAAAACTCTCATGCCCATGATGGTTTAATGGTTTAAACACTTTCTTTTTGAAGACTCATGCTAATAGCCTTATACCTCTCTTTCAGCACTTAATCAATCTTTGTATCAGGCCTTCTATCTTTCCTACTGATTTTCATACACACACATCACTCTATTTTTAAAAATCTGATGATACTACTCTTGTTTCAAATTACATACCTATATCAATACTCCCAGCAATGTCGCTTAAAAGAAACTCTGCATAACCAGTTAATTTCTTACCTTGAAATTAATAACTGGCTCAGTGATTGTCAACAGTTTTCGTGCTAAGAGATGTTGACATACTCTTCACTGAACAAATACGTGACACTCTCAACAAAGGTTTGTACCATTTATTTGGTAACACTTTATAATAACTACACGCTAATAATCATTAGTTAAGAGTAAACGGTTAATTCATCATTCATAAAGCATTGATAGACATTGATAAGCAGTTTATAAATACTAAATGCTTTCTTCTTGATCTAAAGCATATCTATAATTTGTTTAATATTTGTATTTTCATCCTTTATTAATGATCAATTTGTCATTTCTAAATGAAGAATTGCATTTTTTATGAACCAGTTATTTAAAAGTTTTCGGTGGTTCATAAGATTACTTAGAACGCTGTAAGTAAATTATTAATAATCTATGTATACATTCATACACTGTAAAAAAGAAAAGTTAGTTCAACTTAAATTTTCAAGGCAACCGACTGCACAGAATTTTTGAGTTGAAGATATCAACTTATTTTTTTAAGTTTTACAGAACTACAATTATTAAGTTGCGTCAGCTGAAGTATTTCAAGTTCAGACAACTACGTTTTTTAATTCAAGTTACTGGAACTTTCAAGTCTGTAAAAGCTTACTAATTTGAGTTTAACCCCCTCCCCCCACACCTTAAATCATTCTCTGACAGTAAACCAGTTAATTTATGCATGTTTATTTGAATGACTTTGGCACAAACAGCTTTACATTTCCAAACATTTTCCAAACTCACCAATGTAGCTGATGCAAAAACAAAATTAAGTTTTATTACATCAAAAGTTCAGAGTGCTACCTTGGTAGTTCCTTTTTGATTAATGGTTTAAATATAAGTGGACAAACTGAAGAAAAGGCTTTGTAGTCAATATAACAACCTGTTTGTCAAGCATTTCCAAAAGGGTTTCCATCTATCCACTAAAGGCGCCCTTCCTGGCATCAGACAATTTCAGCAGACGAGGGGTGAACATCTCAAGGGCAGCTTTAAATGTTCCCATGAGGTCCTTGGTGGTCACACGATTAAACTCTTGGCAAATCTGAATGAGACAAATGCAGTACAAATACAACAAGCTGATGGTGTGATTTCATCGTTATAATTAACACTGCAAACCCAAAGCCATAATACAAATTAACCTACATACACAATTATGAAAAAAAAAACTAAACAAAATTACACAAATCTAAACAAATGCACCAAGTTCAAGAAAAAAATGCCTTACCTGTTCTTCAAGAAATAGACCAGGCCACCTCTCCAGAACCTCTGAGACCAAGGGCTCCATCTCTACAATCTCCTTTCTCCTAAGTGAGAATGTGATGTCCATCTTCTGCCTGATGAACTCCCTGTCCTTGTTTTTCTTCTTCATGGCTTCAACCAGGGAAGACCTCAGGTCTTCCAAGTCATCCTCAGTGTAGCTTTCAGGATGATCTGGTACATGGTTGACCTCACCTCGTTTTGGTTTTTTCAAGGAAAACCTTCCCTCCGGACCACCATCCCCATCATCATCATCTCCTTCTTTGCCTGTTGACACCATGATCATCCAACTCCTCCCTTCTTAATCTCCTGTTGACACCAACCTCATTACATCCAGCTTGACGTAGTTTTGATCTGTAGTTCCCCATCTTGTACTTTATGCTGGTTGTCCATCCCGCATATCCAGTACCACCACCAGGCTCTTTGAGGCAAGGATGTTTGTTGACAAGTTCAGCAGCAACAGAATCAAACTCATGTTTTTCAGGGTAGGCTTTCACAGAAAATATTTCTTGTGCCAACTTGTCCAGAATCTCTTTTTTCACATCTCTGGTTACATGCAAACCCTTACCTGATATTTCAAATGTCTCATTACCCTTGCGGAGTATCAGTTCAACGTCATATGAGAATTCTGGTACTGGAAACGGAGTGGGCCACTGTGAAACATTCCTCCTAAATGTCCGCACAACTGAAGAAACGCTGTGGATTGAGTCTGGAGATCCAATGATGGCTGTGTCAAGGGAAGAGATGGGGGATGACCGAGTTGGTGTTGGAGGTGGTGGTGATGGCATGTCCTCATTGCTCCACAGAATATGCAAGACAGCCTTTTCTGAAGGCAACTCTTCTATGTCAGTAAGGTTGCAAACTGCCTGGCCAAAGTCTGAGTCTTCATACTGTATACAGAATTCACCCACAAGTTCAAGTTTTTGACGCAGTGCATTGTACAGTTCCTCTAAAGTTTCAGGAGGTTTGGCCAGCCGAATCTTACGGATGAGTTTGGGATTTATGTGGACCAAAAGCAACAAAGCCTGTGAGGACAAAAAGAAGAACATATTTGCATGACACTTTAAACTGAAGCCATATACAGTCATGGCCAAAAGTATTGGTGCACCTCAAGAATTGTTGGTTTTATTTTATCAAAGGTTTTATTTTTTTGATAAAATAACCAAACCAGGATATTTTCATTAGCTCAACACAACTGAAACAACAATTGGGTTTCCCCAAATGTAACAGAATACATCACCAAAATACTGTAGGAAGTGAATATAGCATGGTCGAAAGTATTGCCACCCTTCACAACAAGTGTCTTTTGCGGTTATATAAGCACACTTTTCATTGTTAAAATTGAGTGTCAAGGTTATGGGTAGTCATACGTCAGCTGTGGTAGCAATCCTGAGAAATATCAGCCCAATTCTAATGGACAAAATTCTCCGATTTACTCACAATACATCTCTGTTGGTCTATATGGACAGTACAAGGTTTTATTTATGAAGTAGAATCAAGTTTATTATCCTTTAGAAGTGGGCTTTTACTTCTCATAAATGCTACCACAGCTGGCATCAGACTATCCATAACCTTAGCTGTGGATTTTTACAATGAAAAGTGAGCTTGTTTCACTGCAAAAGACAGTGATTTTTGAGTGCCAATACTTTTGACCACGCAGTATTCAATGGTTGAGCCATTGAACATATCCTGGTTTGGTTATTACATAAAAACATCTTCAAAAGTTTGTGAGTTTTGCTTGAAAATCAACACACCTGGAGGGGTGCCAAAACTTTAGGCCATGAATGTACCTTGAACACTTAAAGGGTTAGCTAACCCAAAATGAAAATAAAGTCATTAATTACTCACCCTCATGCTGTACCAAGCCTGTAAGACCTTCGTTCGTCTTCGGAACACAAATGATGACATTTTTGATTAAATTTGAGAGGTGGATCACTGCTACATAGGCTGCCTAAGGGATAGAAACTCTGACGGCCCAGCCTTTAAGTTTCGATCCCTTAGGAGCCTGTGCTAGTGATCCACCTCTCAAATTTAATCAAAAATATCTTCATTTGTGTTCGAAGACAGAACGAAGGTCTTACAGGCTTGGTACAGCATGGGGTGAGTAATTAATGACTTAATTTTCATTTTTGGGTGAACTAACCCTTTAAAATCAAGTCAATAACACATTACAAAATTATGAAAACATACAAACAGAAAGGTGCTTACCATTTTTATTTACTGCAGTAGCCAAGACCTTGGGGTCACCATCAAAGTTCTGGCAACTTGGTATGCAGCCAATGGGTGGTAGTCGTTCAAAGTCTCTGGATCCAGTATCTCTAAACCTGAGTGACAGTTATCAATCAGTTGGTAAGAACGATAATGTTCCATGTACCAAGATGATAATCTTGTGGTGACAAAATACACGTTCCACTGCTTGTCCACCAATATGTGCAGTATTCTGAAGAATTCTGGTAGTCCACTGCATTCACCCGCAGACACTATCATGTCCCTCACATACTTGGTCCCATACAAATGTACTTCTTTGGCAAGAGACACATCATCTTCATTTGGATATTTCTTTTCTAGGACTGTCCTGAGCTTTTCCTTCCAAAGATGATATTTTCACTGTATTTACACTACCGACATGCAATTTTGGCTTGAACAATTGCTGTGTGTCAAGAAGATATGCCATGAGCTGTTGATGCTTAGTGGAAAGGGTGAGAGTACGTTCTTAAAACAGTGAGCATCATTAATCGCCTGTTTGAAAAAACTATGCTTAGACTCAAATCTAAACGTCCACAGATCCAGCTAATGGCCCAAAGCATTGTGTGAGATGCACATAGTGATCGATGAAGTGATGCTTTGGTTTCAACTTAAATTCAGGAAAGGTGTCAGTGAGTAACTGTCGATGGTCAGACAATTTATTCCCCAAGTAACATAATGTTCCCTCTGATAAAGTACTAGACACTGTAATCTCCACAATCTCTTTAAGGTCCATTAAAATTTCCCATGACTGCTCATGTTCAGGTATATAGTTCTCCGATCAAGAAAGGTAGTCAAACGTAAAAGTGCCCAGTTTTCATGTCCGTTACCGTTTACCTTTCCAGAGGCAAGACTCGTCTTTGTAATTGGCTGTGGCTTGTTGACCAAATCAGAGAATTTGTTTGGAAACTGTTTTATGCGGTTATTCAGTCCATCTGTAATGATGTCTATCTGTGTTCCCCCTGTCTTTGTGCATTTGGTTCAGTCCTGTTCCCTGTTTTCCCGCTCCTCGTTTGTGTTCATGTATACCACGCCCCTTGTTATCCCATTTAGCTTGTTAGTCTCTGTATTTAAACCCTGTGTCTTGTTACTGTGTTTGTGGGTTCTTGTTGATGTTGTTGGATGTGGATCTTGCTCTCTGTGTCTGAGGTTTTTGAGGTCTGTCTAGTCTTTAGTTTATATAATAAAAGTACTACTGCTGCTGCATTTGGATCCTGCTGCCTTCTATGTTTCAACCTGCCACGTCTCAGCAGAGCTTCCAGAGCCTCGTCACGTCTCAGCAGAGCTTCCAGAGCCTCGTCACGTCTCAGCAGAGCTTCCAGAGCCTCGTCACGTCTCCGCAGAGCTTCCAGAGCCTCGTCACGTCTCCGCAGAGCTTCCAGAGCTTCGTCACGTCTCAGCAGAGCTTCCAGAGCCTCGTCACGTCTCCGCAGAGCTTCCAGAGCCTCGTCACGTCTCCGCAGAGCTTCCAGAGCCTCGTCACGTCTCCGCAGAGCTTCCAGAGCCTCGTCACGTCTCTGCAGAGCTTCCAGAGCCTCGTCACGTCGCCGCAGAGCTTCCAGAGCCTCGTCACGTCTCCGCAGAGCTTCCAGAGCCTTGTCACGTCTCCGCAGAGCCTCGTCACGTCTCTGCAGAGCTTCCAGAGCCTAGTCACGTCTCCGCAGAGCTTCCAGAGCCTCGTCACGTCTCAGCAGAGCTTCCAGAGCCTCGTCACGTCTCAGCAGAGCTTCCAGAGCCTCGTCACGTCTCAGCAGAGCTTCCAGAGCCTCGTCACGTCTCAGCAGAGCTTCCAGAGCCTCGTCACGTCTCAGCAGAGCTTCCAGAGCCTCGTCACGTCTCAGCAGAGCTTCCAGAGCTTCGTCACGTCAGCCACGCCGAGCCTGTGCTTCCACGTCAGCCACGTCCAGCCAGAGACCGTTTCTGAGCCGGCGCCTGCTCCAGCCTATGTCCCCGTAGCTACCCCCAAGAAAATTTTGGGGGGGGGCAGTATGTCTCCACCGTGGTCGCCCGAGGGGTCTTCACCGCCCGTGGCCGCCCGAGGGGTCTTCACCGCCGTGGCCGCCCGAGGGGTCTTCACCGCCGTGGCCGCCTGAGGGGTCTTCACCGCCGTGGCCGCCTGAGGGGTCTTCACCGCCGTGGCCGCCTGAGGGGTCTTCACCGCCGTGGCCGCCTGAGGGGTCTTCACCGCCGTGGCCGCCTGAGGGGTCTTCACCGCCGTGGCCGCCTGAGGGGTCTTCACCGCCGTGGCCGCCTGAGGGGTCTTCACCGCCGTGGCCGCCTGAGGGGTCTTCACCGCCGTGGCCGCCTGAAGGGTCTTCACCGCCCGAGGGTCCCACAGCTCTGCCCTGGCCACGTCCACAGTCTGCTCCGCCCTGGATGCCCGAGGGTCCGACAGCTCCGCCCTGGATGCCCGAGGGTCCGAGAGCTCCGCCCTGGATGCCCGAGGGTCCGACAGCTCCGCCCTGGCCTTCGCCTCGACCTGATCCGGCCACGCTCTGCGGTCCAAACCCGCCTTTGCTACCTCCTGGTCCCGTTCCCCTACACGGGCCTTGCCCGCCGTCCCTCCCCCAGACCGCTGCCGCTTCACCACCCCTGAACTTTTTTTCTCTTCTTCTAGGGAGCGTCTGGAATCCGCTCATTAAGTGGGGGCTATGTAATGATGTCTATCTGTGTTCCCCCTGTCTTTGTGCATTTGGTTCAGTCCTGTTCCCTGTTTTCCCGCTCCTCGTTTGTGTTCATGTATACCACGCCCCTTGTTATCCCATTTAGCTTGTTAGTCTCTGTATTTAAACCCTGTGTCTTGTTACTGTGTTTGTGGGTTCTTGTTGATGTTGTTGGATGTGGATCTTGCTCTCTGTGTCTGAGGTTTTTGAGGTCTGTCTAGTCTTTAGTTTATATAATAAAAGTACTACTGCTGCTGCATTTGGATCCTGCTGCCTTCTATGTTTCAACCTGCCACGTAACACCATCAAGCGTAATGAAACCTTTTCTAATCAATTCTTTCAAACACAAACTTAACTCCACGGCGACAACACCTTCAAATAGATCATGCAAAAGATCAGGGGAAATCCAGTAACTGGATGGAAGAAAGACAACTTACTTAAAGCACAGGGTGATTTAACCCCATTCACAGATGGTGTATCACTCAACTTGAGTTGTTCCACAAAAGAATCGTGTTGCGTCACAGTTCTCAGTGGAAAGTTCCTTGGCTCACAATTTCCAATTTGGTCTCGACTGATGCAACAAAATCTGCAGAATTTTTCTACATTGAAAGCTTCCTGAAAACCTGCTAAGCTATGTGCACCAAGGTTGTCAGCAGAGACACAGAACACTGTTCCCTTTACAAATGTATCTAGAGCCTCAATGTACACTCCTTTCTTTTCAAGAAATCCAAGATCCTTAATCAAAGGATAAAGAAAGGCATCACACCCAAATTGTCTGACATCAACAGTTTTCCCAAGACAAGCCAGTTGAATCAGGGGGAGAGTAGAGCGAAACTTGCTTGGTAAATTGAACAAAATCCAATAGACGGCGGTAATTTTATGGATTTTTTTTGAGGACCCCAAAGGATTACATAGTTCCAGGTCATCTATGTAAAGTCCTATAGAGATACTTGCATCTTGCACACCCAGAAGACCATTGTCTTTGTAGTACTGTCCGTCTCTGAAAAGAGCAAAAATGACCTGGGTTGTCCCCCTGACTAAATACCAACTTCTCTGCAAAATCTGGCTGTTTCAACAAAGTTTCAAGAACCTGTATTACTGAAACATAAACAAATGTTTGTTTATGGGTTGTTTTATATGTATACTCAGTAGGATGAATTACAGGGAATTTTTCTTTAAAAAAAGATTTCTCCTGTGATCAGTGGCCAATGCACCCTTTCCTTGAGTGCTTACAATTAATGGATTTGTTTCCAAGACAGCATCATTAATCTTATTGAGAACACTATCATCTAATTCAATGCCATGTTCTGCAAGCACTGCTTTGATACCTTGTTGAGAGTGGGATTTTGAAAAATGTAAAATGTCATTAAACCCCTCAAATATTTTCTGTAGAGCTTGTCTACTAACATGTAATTCAGTTTGCATACGTAGAAAAAATCCAGCAGCCCTGTGTTCAAGAGTCTCAGCATCCACAAACTCCTCCTTTTCTTGGACATCTGAATTTCCAGAACAACTTGGAAGTGTATCTTCCTCAATACAGATACCTAATGGTTGGTCAGAGGAATCTGTCTCTATGGATACAGGTTCATTTTCTAAATCTGCTCTTAAGCAGGTTCTGATATTACCATGCTTGTGTTTCCTACTTTTGTGTGAACTAAAAGTCTTTAGATTGTCTGTTTTAAAACTGCATCTCAAGAAGGGGCAACAAACAGTCTCATGTTTTTTTAAATGGCGTCCAATGTGTGTGAAAAAAGACTGCTGCGTGCAGATTTCCCGGAATTCACATAGATCACAAAAAAATGTGAATTTATCATGTGTTTTGGCTGTCCTACACTGTGATCTGGTCAAATGTGACTTTAAGGCGCCAGCTGTTTTAAAAGTACATACACAGTCACTGTAAACACACGGCCAGTAAGCTCCTCTTCCGTGCCTGAGCCAATGGTGCCTAAGCAGACGCTTCGTGCCTTGCGCTGGCAAAACTGCAGAAGCGACACTTCATAGAAAACCTATCACAAAAAAAAAGGAGAAAATTAATATACAAAATGAGAAAGTGACATACTTTGCAACCGTTCACGTAAATGCTGTTAAGCTTCAGGGCTAAAACACACAAAAGTAGGGCTGGGTATCAAAATCTTTCAATCCGGTGCCAATTTCAATACCGGTTTCTAACAATACTTTTTTTATACCAATTTTATGAAATCCATTTGAACAAGATTACATAACACAGTACCTCAAAAACTTTGTTTCAAAAAAGTTTTATTTTTTTAGTTTGACTCATGCTCCTAAAAAAAAATTAAAAAGCACAAAGAAACAAAAAATGTTTTATACAGAGCTCATGCTCACCAATATTGTGAAATAGTATTACAATTTAAAATCTTACTTGAATATATTTCAAAAGGTGATTTATTGAAATTGAATTGAATGCAAAGCTGAATTTTAAAAATCAGCTTACTACAGTGTCACATAACCCTTTAGAAATATGAAAAAAGTTTGCTACTTTATATTTTGTAAACTAGGCCTATATTTGTTTCACAATTCTTTAAATAAAAAATTTTAATGAACAGCATTTATTTAAAAAAATATTTTGTAACATTACACGTTTTAATGTCACCTTTCATAACTCTAATGCATTACTGAAAAAAATATTCTGACTAAACAACACTAAACAATTTTTCAACGGCAGTGTACATTCAGTAGGTTATTATTTATTGCAATATAAACACTGTCAGAGTGATCAACATTTTTGCTACATGCCATTGGATTAATCAAGGCATGTTGATAATTAATGGTTTTCATGGAACCTTTGCAAGATGCAAAGGCTTTCTGGGTTGCAGCATAAATACCTGTAAAACATTAATTATCATTGCCAAATTTCAGGATTTTCATGGATTTTGGACAGTAATTTTAATCTGTAATTTTAAGCATTTTACATTTGTCTACAACATCTATCTATCTGCATCATCTTTCTTTCTATTAGCATCATCTTTCTATCAGCAGCACCTTTCTATCTTTTAAAAATCATTTAACATTCAAATGTATGCATTACATTTTAAAAGATTAGAGTATTATAATAAGCTAATACAGATTTTTCGTTATCAAAGTTTATAGTTGTAACAAAAATCAGAAATCTCACACTTCTTACCTTCTGCATTTTATAATAATTTCCTTTTCCTCTGTCGAGCGATTACTCTCATCTAACCGCTGAAAAGACGTAGGAAGAAGGGGCACGCCGTTTCGTGAGACATTTTCATTTTTATATGCCATAATTCGAACTGCACGTGTCTTGCGGAAGAACACTGTAGCCGGAGCTACTTCTCTCCATTAATGTCTATGGCGAGTCACGCAGGCACTGGGCAACTCCGCATCCGAGTTCGACCTCAATAAAATAGTCCGAATATAAACACTTATTATAGGCGTATCGTAGTGATTCAGGATAAGCCAAAAACACGGTTTGAAAAATGGATTCATGATGTAGCCTACTCGTTCATTTTGAACATAAGTTTAGGACTGCAGTAGCAGATACAACGGCGTTCTGTTGCGCGAGCGTCCACTCGCACATATGCGACCACATACAATTTTAACTCGCACATTCTCAAAAAATGGTCGCAGTCTGGAACCCTGTAATATGTGTGTGAGCTCGCGTCTCAAGTGTGCGCGGGGAGTTTGGGTGTGTGTGAGAGCATCTCATATAAATATGCGCGTGGAGAATTTGTGCTTGCACTCACGAGTCTTATATGAGTGACAAGGTTACATGCTATAATTTATCTAGTTAACTAAGTTATCTTATCAAACATAAGTTTTGCATTACAGTTTTAGGGCCTTGCCCTTGGTTGCAGCGCATGGTCGAGATCAGCAAGGTGAACTAGCAGTATAACCGCCGATGGTGCTTCGCTTTCATGTCAATCAACAAAGCAGACGTGCATAAAACGATACCATAATTCATTGAAAATTACAAACATAACAACAAATCTTTCAATTAATATGTGGACATCAATTATACTGAGCTTAATGTTTGCTGTTCAAAATAAGCTAGCTTCTAACCGAGAGCAATCGATAGTGGGGATTTTGTATTGCCATAAATGCCTCGCCTGGTTACGATTTGTCGATTTTGTTTCCCCCCATTAAAATAAAAAGTAAAAATACAAATACCAAATGCACTTAGATATTCATATGATTAACTTACCCCTTAGAAGACTGTTTCTCGTCGACAAAGTCACAGTGAAAAGATGGCGGACGCAAACTCGCAGACCGTTTCACACTGGAGCCCCTGGGAAAATCTTTAGAAACCCCGTCGCAGCCGGTTGCCATGACAAATTTCAAATGAGCATGCGCAGATAAGTTGACCTAACTCTAACAGGGTGTCAACTACAACTTCAAAAGAAAATCAACTCATTTTATAACATAAGATGAACTTTTCTTCAGAAACATATGCAAGTGAGTTCAAGTGGCTTACAACAGGTAGTTCAAGTTCCAACTAGCAATTTTATTGTCAGTGAATGCAAAATTCTTAGTAAGTTGAACAATTTTTAGTTATCGTTTTTACAGTGTACATCGTATTATTCAGACATGTAGTGATGGTTACTTAGTGTGTTGGTAAATGCTTTATTAACATGTATTAATGCTGTAATTCAGGGTTAATTTGGGTAGTTATAAAGCATTTAGTAGTGGTCAGTTAACTATGTTCGTGAGCTCATCTAAAGTGAGGACTATTCATGCTTTGTAAAACATTTATAAAGGAGATTTAAAGGCTGTTAAATATTTCTATGTTCTGTATCACTGTGTTGTGTTTGTTACATTTTACTGTTTAGAAGATTGATGCGCCTTTAAATGTCCTTTATAAATGCTTTACAAAGCATGAATAGTCATCACGTTAGATGAGCTCACATAATAGTTAACTGACCACTACTAAATGCTTTATAACTTCCTATAGAGCTGGTAAGTCCGCCCATCCGTAAAACTCCAAGTGGACCTCTAGGTTAAAAAAGCGTCAATGCAAGTGAATGAGAGAAAATAATTATTTTCTGATCCCGTTTGAATTGTGCCATGAATGTAACATATGTTGTCTGTGAATTTTTTATATAATTTCTCATTTAACGAGTTTGACAGTATATTGTATGATTCTTTGGCTAGCAGTTGTGGAACAGACATAACGAGAAAGACTAGACGTCGCCGCATAACACATTTTCCCTCCACAAATCACGGTTTTCACCACGCTCAACTAGTTTGTCCTCTCCCTGAAAGAAGGCGGTGAAGTGCACTAAAGACACCGGCATGTTTAGCGGGATCCGTGTGCTAGTGCTGGTGATGTATATCAAACACGTCGAAAGAGTTGTAGTCCACAAAGTGCTCTCACACAAGTCTAACCGTATGAAAATTATACCTGCTAAATTGTAGCATTCTTTACACGAAACATTATATACAAAATTCACAGACAACATATGTTACATTCATTGCAAAATTCAAACGGGATTAGAAAATAATTATTTTCTCTCATTCACTTGCATTGACGGTTTTTCAACCTAGAGGTCCAGCGGGGTTAGCTGAAGGGGCGGGACTTACCAGCTCTATATATACTTACACTTTCTAAATGATCTTATGAATGACTGACAACTCTTAAATAACTGGTTTGTAAAAATGCTATACTTCATTTAGAAATTACAAACAAAGTATGAAAATACAATTATTAAACGCATTATAGATATGCTTATAAATCAAGAAAAAAACATGTATAGCTGTATTTATAAACTGCTTATTAATGTCTATGAATGTTTTAAAAATGATGAATTAACTGTTTACTCATGCTTAACTAATGATTAATAGCGTGCAGTTATTATAAAGTATTACCATTTATTTTCGTAAACCCTTCAACACAGAGTGAACAATCAGATCTTGCTTAACAAACTTTAATTTGTCTTCATATGTGATATAAATGCTTTCCTCCTTCTTGATATTAATCCTGATGTCATACATTTTCAATTATCATTTGATCTTCAGTTCTTACATGACTGGTTGAAAAAGAACCACTTTTTTCATAATTAAAAAGAAAAAACAAGCTCGGAATGTATGTTTTTTTCACTCACCTTGAAAAAGTATCTTATACTGATCCTTTACCTTTGCAAATCAAGATAATTACATGGACTTACAGACAGACTGACTTAAAGACTTAAGACTACTAACACACACCTTACATACCGGGATCACATTTATAATTTAACAAAAAAGCTGAATCATAAACTTGGTGTATAACAAGATTAGATCATATCTTTTCTGTCTATGAAAACTATCTATATGCAATTGTGTTTTCAACAATTACTGAACCAATAGCACAATTATACAATCGAGCTTGCAAGATCCACAGTAATCTTCCAAAGTGGTTCCACCATTTCATTGCAGTCACACGCTCAAACGCTCTGACTATCTATATAAACAGTCACGCTATTATATTTTATTTTCAGATTCAAAATAGCACTTCAGTACGCCTCACAAGGTCAAATTCACAGGCACTTATTCCAGTCCCTCCATACAAATATAACTATGGTCAGAAATTCTTTTTCATACATACACCAAACCTCACATCAGAAAAATACCATCCATCACATATTTCAAAAAGGCATACAAACTGTTTCTTCTAAATAGTTACACTTGTACTCACTGATTATTTATTTATTGTCCGAGTCCTGTTTGTATTGTTGATTTGGTAACACTTTACAATAAGGTTCATTAGTTAACATTAGTAAATGCATTAACTAACATGAACTAACGATGAGCAATGCATTAGTTACAGTGTTTATTAATCTTTATTAATGTTAGTTAATACAAATACAGCTGTTCATTGTGCGTTCATGTTAGTTCACAGTCCATTAACTAATGTTAACTAATATAACCATTGATTTTAATAACGTATTAGTAAATGTTGGAATTAATATTAACTAAGATTAATAAATGCTGAAGAAGTATTGTTCACATATTGTACATGGTAACTAATGTAGTTAAGTAATGTTAACTAATGAACCTTATTGTAAAGTGTTACCGTTGATTTTAGTCATTTGTATTTGTCTGGTCCATCTTAATGTCCTGTGTAAGTGTTTTGACTTCATGTGTTGTAAATTTTGTTTTATGTTCTGCAGAACAGGAACCTGCTGGAGACCAGTTTTTTATACGGTGTCAGGTCCATTTAAATTGTACCTTATTGTTACTTTTAACCTTCCCTGTATAATAAATCAAATTAAATCAAAGCACTAAATGGTTTATCTCCCCAGTACTTGAGCGAGCTCTTAACGCATTATAGTACTTCACGTCTGTAGCGATCTCAAAATTCCGGCCAGTTGATAATACCTATCAAAATTGACTGCTGACAGTCAATCCTTTTCCTATTTAGCACCAAAACTCTGGAACAGTCTTCCTAACATTGTCTGGGAAGCAGACACACCCTGTCAGTTCAAATCTAGACTAAAAACACATCTCTTTGATCTAGTATACACATAACACATTATACAGTCCTATAATTCAATGTTAGGCTGCATAGATTAGGTCAGTCGAAACCAGGAACACTCACAATAAATTCTGATGTACTTGTTACATCATTAGAAGAATGGTCCTCCATTCCCTCCATTGAAAATGTATACAGGGTATACTGTCCTTGTCCAGAAAGGAAATAATGACATCATCAAAGTAGTCCCTGTGACATCAGTGGGTTAGTTAGATTTTTTTGAAACATCGAAAATACATTTTGGTCCAAAAATAACAAAACACTTTATTCAGCATTGTATTCTTTTCTGGTTCTGTTATCGAGCTGCGTTCAGTGATGCTGATGATGTGTTATCAGTGCGCCCGGGATTCGTTTACAGTCTGAGGGAGACGCACGATTTAAACAAAACAATCTTCACAAACATGTCTAAGGATTAGACTCGACACAGAGTGTCAGGATACAGGCATGAAGACAGAGGTTAGTGAATCCAAACACAGCTTTATTCAATGTGACAAAAGTGCAAGGGGAGTATTCAGAGTTTAGGTGCAGATATGATGAAGATGACTCAGTGCAGGGCAGACAACAGGTGAGCATGTTATCTTCAGGTTAGTTGATGTCAAGCAGTTACAGTTCATTGATACTTGTCCTTTCTCTTTCAGATGCAGTCGCTATGCAAGCAAGCTTGGAGTGAACACAGGAAGCTCAGGAGAATACAGGATCACTGGTATAATAGAGTTGACATAATTTTAATTATTGACATAATTTAAATTTTTGGGTAAACTAACCATTTAAGGACCCTTAGTTAATAACTAATGATCGTTGGAGATGAAACTAACTTTAGCTGAACAATAACTTTATTCTAGAGCTATTGTAAAGGCAAAATGTAAAGACAATGTTATTTTAATTAGGGGCTAAGCACTGAAGGTGCAGAGTATCTGTTGCTGTTCAATCGCTTGAGGGAAAGTTATGAGATTTGGCACACAGATAGAGGACAATCTGAACTGTCACCAGAGCAAATTTGGAGTCTCAAACTCAATCCCACTAGTGCCACCAAACTTCCACTCATGTTTATGTTTATAACTTTGAAACCATAAGGGCTAGATTCTTTTATTTATTTATTATTATTAATATAATTTTTTTGTGATTCCTGATGATTCATTGGCTCAAGATTTGATTGTGCCATATGACATTTTTTTTTTAAATCTCCTACTATGCTGAGGCTCCGATTTTCACGAAACTTGAATCAGATCATCTCCTGACCATGCAGACAAAAAGTTATGGAATTCATGTTGATTCGTCAAACCGTTCTTGAATACCACGGCAATTTATTTTACGAAGCGCTTGTGAAAACAGACATTATAGTATTCAGACCAAACTCGGTTTCATCAAAAGCGTGACCTGAGGTCCGGAGATATGAAAAGTGTCTATTTTTGCTTATAACTTCTGAACGCTTTGTCTAAAAATAAAAGTGGATTAGACTCTTAGATTCAGGGACGTCATGCCGAGTTGACTAATATCCATTTTTTTCCATATCGACCATTTTAGGCATCTGCCATTTTGAGTTTTGTACCAAAATGCTGTATTTTACGAACGCATTAAAATATCTTTACGAAAGCTGCTTTGAAACAATCTATATTATTAAAAGCGGTATATAAATGAAGGTGACTTGACTTTTTGTGGAAACATCATAACACTGCTTGTTATAAACGGTATTTAGTTACTGGAAAAGCTATACACTAACAGCTGAGCTGCTGTCATGTTGCTGAAAAAAGTAACATCACTACTTTCAGGGGTACAGTTATTCTCCAACACTGCATACAATGTGTAAGATTGAGCAAATTGTAATATATATAAATATATACACATCTGTCGACTCATCACCCGTTGAACCCTGGGAATTTCTCAAGGGGGTTACTGCAGAAAGATACATGATTTAAGACCATCTGTACAGGCTGCTCAATTTGTCTGTCTGGTAGATGTCGACTGCGAACAATGATACCAAGTGCATATGGTAGAAAAAAAAATAGAAGGTCCCTCTCTTGGTCTCCAGAGGAGCAGCTGCTGGTGTAAAACTCTGGGAGAAAGCAATAAAAGATCTCTCAGATTAGCTGTGAGGTGGAGTTGAAATTGAAATTGATCAACTACAGAGCCTATGAATCTGAAATCAGGAGGGGATGAAACATCATGTCCAAATATAGTATTGCCACGGTTTCCTTTGCTCCCTGCAATTTCTGTGCCCCACAATATTATTGTTGCTAAGAGTTGGAGAAAATTTCCACCATAATCAATATCATTGATCATGACACTTAAATCAGATTGGGTGATAATATGTTTAATGTTTTAAACTGTAAAAAAAAGAAATGTCAAAAATGCAATATATGTTCACTCAGATCAATACTGTCCACCTCTGAAAATGATATTTGTGAGCCTAGTAATGCTTTGGTAGATTTTTAACCTTTTTTTGAGAAAGTGCCTCCCATGAGAGTGCAGGATGTTTTTTTGTGATGTAAAATAAAGCATGATAGAAATGATGGTGGAACAGGATTAGGATACAGGATATTTTCCATTTAATGATTGTTCATGGTGACCACAGTCTCTAAAAAGGCAAAAGCAGAATCATAAATGTGGTCAAAAAGAGTACTATATTCCAAGTGTTCTAGAGCCCTATGACAGCTGTGATTCTCTGATCATCCGCAAATCCACAAATTGTGCCAGATACGATGTCTTTGATATCTTGTATTTCTAAAATGTAGATTTGAGTAGGCCTACTGCAGGGGATGGGAAGATGTTCAGTGAGTGAGGACATAATTTTGCATTATTCTGATTAATAAAAAGGTGGTTTCACTAGCATTAGCATATGATGATATTATATATTTTTGGTGGACTATTCCTTCAGTTTACAAATGATTATTTGCTAAGTCAGATATTCACAAAACGATCAGACATATTTCTTATGCTTTTGATAGTACTTGTTCCTTTGGACCAAGACACTTTCACAAATTTAACAGTCTTCTGAAATATTTTCAAATCTCTAAAGCTTAATAGATCTTTGACCCCTGTTCTCCAGGCAGATTCAGCAACTGCAGCATAGATCTCTCAGGTTCTGGGGCTTAGTAAATGGATTGCACCCTTCCCAGCTTTTTGTCCATTAAAGGGCAATTCACATTTCCATTTCAACCAGAACATGAGCAATCATCCTTATTTATACCTCAGTGTTTTCCATTTGCGAAAAGCAGAGGCCGATTTCACAGTGTAGATCGTGGGCATTATTAGCTCCCCAGCCAAATATGACCTTGTTTGTTTTAGTATCTGTGCAAAATCAATTTCGGATCTCTCTATCATTTTGTCCCCCACAACTTGTCAGGGAAGATATGTGGCATCATTTCCACTGCAGATCATGTGTTCCAGGGACAATAAAGAAGATCCCCTCGTTGCTCATCCTTTCTTTATTGAGATTCCTTGTCCTCAAGACATTTCTTACTGGGCCAAAGAGAGAGGGGAGGTATTTCCATTTAAGCCATTTGAAGTATAAGACCCCTCAATATCTAAAAAGGACTGCTGCAATTTCTAGCTGAGTGTCAGGGGAATGGTTCACAAGCTCTTAAGACATCCATTCTTATCCCCTCCATTGAGCCATAGGGTGTACTGCCCCCATGATTGTAAACAAAAGGAAAAATGATTGCCTTTTCCTTTAAGGTTAACAGATTAAGCATTTTGGCAGTTTGGACCAAAGGCAAGGTGAAACACCCCTCACAAATTACAGAGATTTATATTTTGTGTCATCAAGTGACGTTGTTCCCCTCAATGCCGAAGAAATGTTTGCAATGGTGTCATTAATGCTCTGTAGCTTTTGGTTACATCTTCTCCTCTTGGTCAAAAGAACCCTCATACACTCATTCAATCTGAGACTGAGTCTGATGCTTTTATAAGGATGTCTGCTGTGAACATGTGTTTGAAGATGCATCTTTAACATATGATGATGTATAGCTTTGATAAACACCAGCCACCCCTTTGAGAGGTATAAATGTTTTTTGTTCTCCCAAAAGACACCTAGATGATGTACCAGTTGAGTTATGTCCCTCTGTCCTTGCTATGAGCAATTGGCTGTTGCTAGGAAGTCTGGGCCCGCAATATACTGTTTATTACTTTGGGGCTCATCCCTTATTCAGTGAGAAAAAACGTTGGGCGTGACTTCACTTTATCCACTGGATAGATGGATAGACAGTAAAAGTTTACCAGCCTATGGACAACTTCCTGCAGCTCAACACACTCTTCAATTGATCACTGGACAAATTAAAAACAGTGATTTACTCAAAATTCCATATGAATCTAATTATTGATTAAGAACTCTTTGAACTAAATATACATTGGAATTGATAAGAAGTGAAAATGGATATGGCATGATTTGTGGATTTGTGTGTGTGTATGTGTGTGTGTGTGTGTATGTGTGTGTGTGTGTGTGTGTGTGTGTGTGCATCAATACATTTAATTAATTTATACTGGTTCCTACTAGTAAAATTGTTATGGTTCCCTAGTTTTGTTGCCACCTTTCACCCCATTAGCAATGGGGTGAGTTTAGCCACACATGACTAATATAGCATTTGTGCAGATATCATTGTGAAAAAAAAATCCCATTAGGTTTTATGACAAATAGATAGAATATTTGTTGTTTACAGCCATTAAGTGTTTCCAGCATCTGCATATTTTTTATAGCTTAATGATTTGATTAACTCCACTCTTAATTATCATTCTCACGCACATGGATTATTTTTGCATTTCTGACACCGGGTAGGGGAGCTTTTTCGAGTGAAGCGTTGGCTTGAGACTGACAAATACCGGTGTTAAATAGATGACATCCAGATAGCTATGTTTGCAATGGAAGATCACAACTAATCTAGGCAATAGGGAGGAAAGATTGTCTTCCTGAAAACTAATCAGTCAGAGCAGACTCTCATTTTGCATATGGATTCACAAACCTCTGTGTGGATCACCGGGGATGTTTGCTTGGCTAAGTCATTAAGGCAGAAGCCTTTCAAAGCACACCCACGTTAATCTGATGTTGAAAGAAGGAAAGAAATGCAATTGGTTTTGGCAAGAAGATGAAATTGATGAAACCTTAGATGAAAACAAAAAGTCCTTTTGGATAGGCATTAATAATAATAGAAATAGATTCAAACACTCTAAAAGTTAGTGAGTAAACTTTTCTAGGTTAATTAATCATTTAAAAGGAGAGTTTTTGAAGAATCTTCAAGTTTTCCATTTGAACGTGATTGTGAATAAGCTATATGAGATTATATCATGGTCTATCTTGAATACTTGATTCTGATTGGCTAGAAGGTGTGTGTTAAGCAAGGGATGTAGTTGAGAGCAGGGACATATCCTTACACTTTTTGACTCTCTCAGATTGTATAAATTTACTTGGCGTTCAGAAGTATTATTATTATTTTTTTCCAAATTAATTTGTACATGTCTAGTACAAATATGTGGTCTTTCTTCATTATGACAGTGTATATTTTATTTACCATAAAATAATGGAAGTGAAATGTGTCAAAATGGCCCAAATGAAATGACCATATGACAATGTTATCTGATTTAAAAAATAATAATAATTGTCAATAAAATACAATAATTAACTTTTTAATATAGTATAATTATTAAATAATAACTAAGTGATTTGGTATAGTTTGGCAATGAACATTTCAAAACAATGTGATCAAATAGATGGAAAAACAAAAAAAACACATTCAGACATGCAGAAAACAGAGCTTAACACTTTACATTTCTTAAAATAATTTCTGAACATTGACTCTCAGTCTTTCTTCCCCTGCTTTTCAGTGGTTCTCATAAAAGTAATACATGTGATTATATTGCTATTGTCATGAGCATAGTTCTAATTTGCACAACTTGGATTTAAACTTGGGTAGTGGCTTCGCAAGTTAGTTAATCATTAAAGTATCTAAAAAGCTATTAAACAGAATGGAAATTAAAATTTGTCTAATTTTAAATAAACACCAATCACTGTTCGTGCTAGAGGAGAACTGCCCCATCGACTGAGCTTGATTTCTCTCATATTTCTTCCCCTCTATTCTGTCACCTTATGGAGTTTGGGTTCCTCTCCACTGTCGCCTCTGGCTTGCATAGTTGTGGACACTTAATATTTCAAATCTGTCTGTTCTCCAGCTCAGTATGTCCAGCTCAGTTCAGTTCTCACATAACAGTGTCGAGTCTCTACTGACACTGTTGTGTGAGAACTGAACTGACCTGAACGATGACATCACTTTTTGCAAAACTTGTTTATAGATTGAACGAATTTAAATGAACTAATTTAATCATTGATAATCTTTACAACAGAGCTTATTTAACACTGAACTAACTTCAGCTCAACAACAACCGAAAATGCATAATTTTCCTCTTATCACTGTAAAGCTGTATTACAAATCAATCTTACATTACTATTAATTTTGAAGTTATCCTATTTTATTTTCAGTATAATATAGACCTTATGCACCAGAAAATCGTAGCACGCAATCATCTTTAGAAATATTGTCTTTTTAACTTCCGTTTTAGTGTTTGCTCTGTTTATCTTGATGGGCATCGCTGTCAAGGAGTAATTAACTGGTGAGTGGATTTACTTATTGAAGAGTTAAAACTTATCATGAGCATTGCTAATGTTTATCATAAGCATTGTAAATCAGTTGTCTTAACAAATGTTGACTTGGAATTTTTTTTCTATCGAGCAGTTTTTACCAGACAACAAGCATAAATATATAAATATAACATTGATGCAAGATGGCAGCAGTTTGTTGTATGAAACAAGCGAGAGGGTATCCGAGAGACATGAAAGTCTTGAAGACATGATGTTCTGGTGTCATCAGATTGCAAGCTTCAGATACCCGGATGGGTGAGTATGTTATTTGAATAACAGTTGTCATTGGAGAATGACATGCCCCAGAATGCTGCAGCTGACCAATCCCGATAGGTATTCTGTTTACATCTGAGTTTTATGTTGTTGCTAGTTATGTTGTTGCAAAGATGATACCCCGGCTCCGCCTCCAGCTGCTGATCCCGTCACTCCACCTTGACCCAACAATCTGCTCCAACTTGTCTCCTCCCTTCTTTGGCTCCAACTGGGACTATTGTCCTTGCAGCTCCACCAGGCTCCCTCTTCCCTCCGGCTTCGTCTTCTTCAAATGTCACACTGCCTGCACTATGGATTTACAGGCCTTCAGCCACGTTACACGCGGTCCACAGTATCACTGGCCCACGTCAGTCCTCTGGCACCCTGCGCGATTAAATATTTACTTTATTAATAACTCTTAACACATCAAACTCATGCTCATCATTCTTCTTTTCTACCCTCTTATCCTTTTTGTATCCCCCTGATTAGTTAGTACTAATTCATCCTATCTGTCTCAGTAAGTATACTGTAAGTATTGCATAACAGGACACCACAAGATTGCCATAATTTAAGCCTTTTTTTCATATTCTTCAAAATACCTGCATTTATATTCCATGGCAAAAATATAAGTTAATGGCATACAGGTTTGGAACAACACAAGTGTGAATAAAAATATGACAGAACCCTCTAAGGGGCCACAATGAAGATGTTTTAATTAATAGTGACATCTCTAAAGAAACAACTAAAGAGATGATGCATAAAACTTGGCCAGGAATGAACCATATAACTGCAAAGGGAATATCAATATGAAAGATGGATTGTTATTTGATAACTGCAGCCAACTTGCCTGTTCAGCCAAAGTATTTGGCTCCAGAGGCCCAAGTCATTAACGTCGTCTCATGAAGAGCCGGAATAAAGGCATTATCTTTCACTGTTGGAAAATGAATGTCCTACATCAAAGATACATTATCACTTATTTGGGCAAGAAACAGATCATTTAAGGCAAATAATACCTGCTATTACTGAAGCCATTGTCTGGTCACTCTGGAGACCTGATTCCTATGAATCCATCATCACAAATACATGGGTCCGCTACATCTTCCACGTCAAAACCCCGAGGGAGCACAAGTAGTGGATTTTTTTTTATATATATTGTCTGGGCTTCAGTATCTGTGTGAATTCTGCTTAATGGAATCCTCAGATGGAAATGGACTCTGACAGAAGGATGGGTCAGGCGAAATATTGATAATCACTTTTGTTTTTTTTTTCTTCACTCGAATGGCATGACACACGGCAATTCACATTTTCTATTACCAGCCTCCACCTGGCTCCATTATAGGCAGACAGCAAGTGATTGGATATGTTTCTGAGGTTGAGTAACTACTCTGATTCTCTATCATTCAGCCTAAGGAAAAGGGTTGGAGGAGGCCAGCACAATGTCTAGAGGGACTAGAAATATCTCTGTTATAAAGAGATGATGGTAAATGGCAGAAAGTAGAAAGGGTCATTCGATTATGCTTCCTGTGTTTTGTTAATTTGCTTAACAAATAAAAACTCACAACCCCTAGAATCACCTGTCCATTAGTCAATATTTCATAAATATAAATTAAAGGGGTGGTTGATTTCATATGGTATGATTTCACTTTTCTAACTTCAGTTAGTATGTCATGTTGCTGTTTGAGCAATAAACAACATCTGCAAAGATACAACCCCCAAAAGTTAAAAGCAAAGGGAGATATTTTATTTAAAAAAAAATGCTTTAGCTGGTAGGGACAAACATTATTGTGTGTAGCGTTACAAAGTATCGCAATACAACCATTACTTTTCCGGGTAAAAAGTAGTACTGAAAATTTGGTAACGAAATGTAATTCCTTTTTCAATTCGGCGACGTTACTTTTTCCAATGGATTATATATTCAGAGAGAAGCCTATTTCCTTTCATTGAATTGTTTAGTTTAAAAACATTTCAAGCTTTCTATTTATATAGATATAGTATGCCTGCTGAGGCATACGCTGAGTTTTGGTTAATTTATGTTGAGGTGCGCTCGTACAGATGCAAGTGACCGTGCCGTCCTTCATGTCATGATTATATTGTCTGCTATATTTGCTTCTATTTATTAAATCCAGGCAATTGGTTGATAAAAAATAAAAAAATAAAAATATTAAAATTAAGATTCAATATATACAAAACAAAATTCACTTTAAAGAAAGGCTTTCTTCAAAACAAAACTTAATGAAGTGGTCAAAATCATGTCTGACCCACTCAATGTCTCCGATATATTGCGCATCGTTATATTGTCTTACTCATGCTGTTCACTTTTCATAATCTACATAGATGGAAAAAAAAGCTTTATAATATTTTTACAAATATGAAACTAAATGTGCTTATTTAATGGCTAGCTACAACACATGTAGTAGGCCTAGACTCTCTATTTGTACAAATTGCTGCACATTTTTATTATTTTGCACACATAAGTTGAAAGGCATTTGTTTACATAGTAAAACATGTCTGCAACATTGATCAAGTTAATATACAACAGATAATTTTGCGTGCATTTATTAATCATTATGATACTAAAATCATAATAAATTAGGCTAGGCTATACATACAAAAAAATCAGATGATTCCAGAATATGAACGCAACAATGTTCAATTAAACGTTAAGCATTTTCCTCCCATAGAAAACCATTATAAGAAAGCTTAATTTGGCTTAATGCAGATTAGAATGTCCCCTTATTGTGTCGTAATAACAAGATAAGCCTTTTTATTTTATTTTTTATTTTCTATTTATTTTTTATTTTTTTTGCATTCACTATGCGGATTCAGGACTTCTAGTGAATACATCCTGAATATAATTGCTTCCAGAAATGATTTTTGGGGGTGCTAACGGGGTGCTTTGGTCTTTCTTTGTAGCCCCTCCCTAACGCCGCCCATGCATATGCCTATCCATTAACGGGAATTTCTTCTTAAATATTACAAATTTTGATAAATGCATTATGCATTTTATGACTTTATGTAGGCACACATTTAGTAACAGATATTGGGTTCTGCCCAAAGTCAACCAACATAAAAGTAACGTAAAAGTATTGAGTAAGATAAAAAGTAGTAAAAATAAGTATATTAGTTGTAGTTACATAGCTATATAAGTTACATTCCGTTTAGGGTAACTAACTAAAGTAACAGATAACTGTTATATATATATATATATATATATATATATATATATATATATATATATATATATATATATATATATATATATAGACTGGATGTAAATGGTTGCAGCAGCAGCACTTTACAATACATGTGCACTAATATGCATTAATTCATGCTTAACTAATGCACAGATAATCATGAGTTAATGTATAACTCATGAAGAACTTAACCATTAATTAATGATTACTGCATCAGCAACTAATAAAGAGTCTATATGATTAATAGATTAAGTAATACATTAATTGCTATTATTATGTGCATTGTGTATTAATTCCTTAATAACATATTTTATTAACTAATAGTGTACATTAATGTGTTAATTACCACAATTAGTCATAGCTATGCACTTCAACTTCCAGTTGTCTGCCTTAATTAATCATTAGCTAATGATTTGCAAAGGTATCATTATGTTATGACTTTACTTGTTGAGGCACATCATTATTAACTAGTCATTTAGTAATTGTAGTAATTTGCACATGAATTTGCATTAACAATTAATTAATTATAATCATGTATTAATGCATATTAGTGTACCTGTCATATTATCTGGAAGTTGAAACACAAGGCTTTGGCTCATTCTGGTAATTAACATATTAATTAACACTATTAGTTAAAAAAATTAGTTATTGTGGAATTAATCCACAATTACATATTTAATTAATAACAATACATGTATGAACTAATACATTAACCTTACAGACTCTTAATTAGTTCCTAATGTGGTAATCATTAATGAATAGCTTAGATAATCATAAGTAACACATTAATTCAGTATTATTTGTGCATTAGTTAAGCATGAATTAATGCTTATCAGTGCACATGTATTGTAAAGTGTTACCTCTTTGTCTTTATAAGAATAAAACTAAAAAAATAACAATCTAATGCAAAGCATTCCCTGGGAACCAGAAATCTTCATCAACCATTTTCTGTTGTTTTTTTTTTTCCTTCAGATTTTGGTTCCCAGAATGCTTTGCATGACGCTGTTATTTTAGTTTTATTCTTTAAAGATAAAGACTTAGTTGTTAATGTTTAATGTTCATTCAACTTTGAACAAACTGTTGCCAGTAAATAACAATAATTTAAATCAGCAGTAAGTTACTGGCAAGCAGCTGCCAGTAATACTGTAATATACTGTAATTTCTATCGATTTTTTTACAGTGTAGGGAATATGCTGAATAAGCCAAAGTCCCAAAAGTTCGAAGTGTTCCTTTAAGAATTGATTCTATAGTTATGTGCGTTCGAATATTCACGAGTTCACACTTACATACAATTAAAAGGGGATGAGTATAATGCGTATTTGGCGTGCTGTCCGGGGGAGGGCTCCGAGCTCGGAATTCGGCCCGAACCCACAGTACCCTCCCCCCCGTATGTAAGGTGGTTTAGGATTAGAAAGGTGGAGAAGGGGTGGTGGAGGGATGCTGCTATACTGTCAGAGAAATGAGGTGAGACTGCTGAGACTATATATACACTATTTAATCATAATTGCTGAGTGCTCTCCACCTGTGTTAATTATCTGAATGTGCTTCACCTGGACTTTGTTAATGAGACATGATTTAATCATGATTGCTGAGCACTCTCCACTTGTGATAATTATCTGAACGTGCTTCTCCCGAACTTTGTTAATAAAACATCATTTCACGAGTTCACACTTACATACAATTAAAAGGGATGAGTATAATGCGTATTTGGCGTGCTGTCCGGGGGAGGGCTCCGAGCTCGGAATTCGGCCCGAACCCAGAGTACTCCCCCAAAAGCTAAAAAGCAGAGGACAGCCGCCGGACTAAAGACCCCCCAAATGAGTGCCGAGTTTGGCGGGCTGGCCTGTTAGACAAGCTGCTGGAAAAGAGGAAACGGGAAAGAGGAAGGAAAATGAAAAGAGGAAAAAATGAGTACTTGACCGGGAGATTTTCTCACACTGCGTCGCTGGACGAAAGAGAAAACATAAATGCTCTACCGGAAAGTTCTCACTGCGTCCGCTGTGGGACTGAAGCCTGTTGGGCAAAGAGGAAACTGAAAAGGGTTAAAGTGAATACTCAACCGGGAGGTTTTCTCACACTGCGTCGCTGGACGAAAGAGAAAACATAAATGCTCTACCGGAAAGTTTTCACTGCGTCCGCTGTGGGACTGAAGCCTGTTGGGCAAAGAGGAAACTGAAAAGAGTTAAAGTGAATACTCAACCGGGAGGTTTCTCACACTGCGTCGCTGGACGAAAGAGAAAACATAAATGCTCTACCGGAAAGTTTTCACTGCTGTCCGCTGGGACTGAAGCCTGCTGGGCAGAAAGATAAAGAGGAAAATGAGTACTCAACCAGGAGATTTTCTCACACTGCGTCGCTGGACGAAAGAGAAAACATAAGTGCTCTACCGGAAGAGTTCCCACTGCGTCCGCTGTGGGACCAAGGCCCGCTGGACAGGAAGAGGAAACTTTAAAGAGGAAATGGGTACTTGGCCGGGAGATTTCTCACACTGCGTCGCTGGACGAAAGAGAAAACATAAGTACTCTACCGGAAAAGTTCTCACTGCGTCCACTGTGGGACCAAGGCCCGATGGACAGGAAGAGGAAACTTTAAAGAGGAAAGAATGAGTACTCAACCGGAAGATTTTCTCAGACACGCATAAATAATAGAATGCAGCATAAGTACCTAGAACATCCACTAGGAGACCAATGCTCGCTGGATGGAAAAGAGTAGAGATAGATGCATGCTACGTCCGCTGGGGGACCAATGCTCGCTGGACAGAGCTAGAAGAAACATAGATGAAACCAGAGAAACAGAGCTCCTGCAGGAGCAGAGGAAACATCACTGCTGCTACAGTGTAGGAGATTAGCTAGAGAGAAAGGGCTCTTGCGGGAGCAGAGGACACATCACTGCTGTGGCAGTGCAGAAATTAGCCAGAGAAACAGAGCTTCTGCGGGAGCGGAGTAAACATCACTGCTGTGGCAGTGGATAAATTGGCCAGAGAAACAGAGCTCCTGTGAGAGCGGAGTAGACATCACTGCTGTGGCAGTGGAGAAAATTAGCCAGAGAAACAGAGCTCAAGTGGGAGCGGAGTGGACATCACTGCTGTGGCAGTGTAGAAAATTAGCCAGAGAAACAGAGCTCCAGTGGGAGCAGAGGAGACATCACTGCTGTGGCAGTGTAGAAAATTAGCCAGAGAAACAGAGCTTCTGCGGGAGCAGAGTAGACATCACTGCTGTGGCAGTGGAGAAAATTAGCCAGAGAAACAGAGCTTCTGAGGGAGCAGATGAGACATCACTGCTGTGGCAGTGGAGAAAATTAGCCAGAGAAACAGAGCTTCTGAGGGAGCAGAGGAGACATCACTGCTGTGGCAGTGTAGAAAATTAGCCAGAGAAACAGAGCTTCTGCGGGAGCAGAGTAGACATCACTGCTGTGGCAGTGGAGAAAATTAGCCAGAGAAACAGAGCTTCTGCGGGAGCAGAGGAGACATCCTGCTGTGGCAGTGTAGAAAATTAGCCAGAGAAACAGAGCTTCTGCGGGAGCAGAGTAGACATCGCTGCTGTGGCAGTGTAGAAAATTAGCCAGAGAAACAGAGCTTCTGCGGGAGCAGAGTAGACATCGCTGCTGTGGCAGTGTAGAGAATTAGCCAGAGAAGCAAAGCTCCAGTGGGAGCAAAGCAGACATCACTGCTGTGGCAGTGTAGAAAATTAGCCAGAGAAACAGAGCTTCTGCGGGAGCAAAGTAGACATCACTGCTGTGGCAGTGGAGAAAATTAACCAGAAAAACAGAGCTCCAGTGGGAGCAGAGTAGACATCACTGCTGTGGCAGTGGAGAAAATTAGCCAGAGAAGCAAAGCTCCAGTGGGAGCAAAGCAGACATCACTGCTGTGGCAGTGTAGAAAATTAGCCAGAGAAACAGAGCTTCTGCGGGAGCAAAGCAGACATCACTGCTGTGGCAGTGGAGAAATTATCCAGAGAAACAGAGCTCCAGTGGGAGCAGAGGAGAGATCACTGCTGTGGCAGTGGAGAAAATTAGCCAGAGAAACAAAGCTCCAGTGGGAGCAAAGAAGACATCTGCTGTGGCAGTGGAGAAAATAAACCAGAGAAACAGAGCTCCAGTGGGAGCAGAGGAGACATCACTGCTGTGGCAGTGTAGAAAATTAGCCAGAGAAACAGAGCTCCAGTGGGAGCAGAGGAGACGTCACTGCTGTGGCAGTGGAGAAACGTACCTGTGCAAATTGAGCTGTGGTGTGCAGCTGGGCGAAGGGGGAAGTAGATTGGGGCCTGGCGGGCCGATGATCATCTTCTTGAGCGTAATCAAAGACGCGAAAAAGAGGGGAGATTAAATCTTTGCAGGATCATGCGCATCTTTATTAACGTTTGAAAATGGCTTAGGGAGCTTTCGCCCTGGCAGTTAAGTACGTAACGGGGCACGGTTCGCATGAAAAATCGCTAATGTGAATGCTGTCATGGGACCCGGGTGCTTACCCGAGACTACCTGGAGGAGGTGGTCTGAGTTCGGTTGCTCCCAAACCGTGCCTCGGTTTGCGTGTATGTGAGCGCAGCACGGACTCGGGTGCACACTTGTTCAGGAAATAAAGTATCCTGCGCATGCGTTTTAGCTTATTGTGATGTATTCAGTTAGATAAGTAGGGGATGATAGTGTTGAGGAATTACCTTGGATACGAGCGAGAGTGAGCCTGCAGTGTATTTGAGCATTGTGCGTGGAATCAGAGCAACACATTTGGAAATCCACTGTCTCCTTAAGAGTCCGTTTGCAAGCAACAGAAGTCCATCTTATGTGACACACGCACAGTAAACCTGTATTGTTCACTCAACTGCACATGAGCAGCAAATTAATAAAGATAAATAAATAAATAAAACACAATATTTACCCACGTTCTGCTTTCTATCATGCGCCGTGCGCGTTTGTGATGATGTAAGATTCACTCAAAAACGCACGACAGAATCAATTTGAGTGTGAAACCAGACCCACGCTGCAGGGGGCGTCGGGAACAAACGCGCTCGGATCGCAGCAAACAAGCCCAGTGTAAAAGCCCCCTTATTTTCTCATTTTATTTATTTGTCATTTCTAAGGGTCACATTTCCTGCCGATTTGTTCGTTCTTAATCAATAAACCAAATGGTAAAGCTGTGGGTTTGAATTAGTCTGAACTTTATTTATTTACGGGTGACTTGGTTGTGTTGACAAATGAAATCGGTTGCAGCCGCGGTTTGTGTTAAACTCTTAGGAGTCGATTCCCCTTAATGGAATCGATTCCAACCTTTGGAATCGACTCTCAATTCCGTTCGCCTCGGAATCGATTCTTTTTGGAATCGATTCTCAGTCCTGCTGTTTACATGTGAGTTTACGCCATAAGGAAGCATCCCGTTTAAGGAACGTAAATCATCTGTACAGAAACTATTTAAAACGTGTGATCCTCCGGTCACTATTAGTATTCAGATAGCATAACTTGCTCTTCATTCGACAATTGAAGCGATGCAAAGTTCAATCAGGAACACAAACCTTGAGCTAAGCACTCACAGATTTGACCCTGCAGATGTTGAGAGTGGATGAACTTACAGCCTGTTGCGGCGGCCTGATGCTGGACGAAGGTCCGTTCCTTTGCGTTAAGAGGGCAGCATTGCCTTGTCCATTACACTATGGCAGGAATTATTGAATGGTCAAATACACGGAAGTAGATTGCGGATGTTTCGAAGACCCGTTTGTTTGCCCTGACGCCCACGAGATAATACCAGGTTGCGGCAAAGATTCCTGGTTCTGAAGGACGAACAATTCTTTATCGAAACGGGAAGAGCTCGGGCATGGCCAAATGCTGCTATACTGTCAGAGAAATGAGGTGAGACTGCTGAGACTATATATACACTATTTAATCATAATTGCTGAGTGCTCTCCACCTGTGTTAATTATCTGAATGTGCATCACCTGGACTTTGTTAATGAGACATGATTTAATCATGATTGCTGAGCACTCTCCACTTGTGATAATTATCTGAACGTGCTTCTCCCGAACTTTGTTAATAAAACATCATTTTGTGCGCAGGTTTGTAATTCCCTACAAGCCATGCCTAAACAAACTTAGTCTTACCTATAAATTTGGATACAGAATTTTATTTTATCACTTCGGGGTAGGTACGCAAACCAACATTTTTACAGCGCTTTAGATATAGGGATCCTCAATAGGGAGAGGCATGTTGGCACAGCACTCCAGCACTGCATTGTCATCGGGTCCAGGCGAAGGTCCTCCGTCACATCTGGAAATGGCCTGGGTCTGGCAGGCTGCGGGAAAACCTTGGGATAAACAAAGACACTAAAATTAGTGTAGATGCCATTCTTCTTGTAATGCAATGAGCTGAAGGGCCCTGAAAATCACAGACCCTGGGATATTAGCCCCATCGGCCAGTCAGAAATCCTTTCTTGGGTTAATCATCCTTTAACTAACTCTGGCAATAGATACAGTACATACTGATGACTTTGTGCACTGCCCATGAGACACTGAGGTAAAAAATATTCCACAAACATTAATTTTACTTAAAGCATGCTTGGTGCCTGGAACATACCTAATGAAAATCAATGAAACAACAATGCAAATTCTCCCTTGAAAAGATACAGCATTGCAATCAAGTCATTTTTTTCCTGCTCAGCACAAGTAGTTGGCTTGGCTGATGAACCATTATTGCAGGTATCACTGTGCATTAGCCAGTGTTGCTGTTCATGTTCTCTGCAAAGATGCACTCAATATTGTTATTATTGCTGTAATGAGGCTGTGTGGGCTGAAGAAAGGCATGGAGTAGAAAGCACTTCCCTGGATGAGGGGAATTCTTCATGCATTTAATCATGAACTTCAAAGAACATGTAATTTAGCAGCAAAGACAATACAAGGTTTGATGAATGTTGGACTTAATATATAAAAACATGTATAATATATCATTTCAAAAAGCTAGATGATTGTTTTTTTTATTGCCCCTTTGTATATTAAGAATATAGAGAATCCCTGACGACAACAACATTCACAATAGAAAGAAATTAATAAACTAAATAGATTAATAAAATGAATAATTTTATTCATCAAGAATGCATTGAATTAATCAAAAGTGATAGAAAAGATAAATGATACTCCAAAAGAGTTGATTCTTCAAATCAATACAGCCTTTGATTCAAGGTCAACTCTAGCACAGGAATTGACTCTCATTGTTGACTCACTTTGCCTTTCTTGCCAAAATTTTAGAGTGAATTGTTGCTATTCAATTGCACTCGCATCTAGCTGCAAATAATCTCTATGAGCCCCTTCAATCAGGATTCTGTAAACTACACAGCACTGAAACAGCATTAGTTAAGGTTACTAATGACTTGTTAATCGCTTCTGACTTTGGCAATCTCTCTATTTTTATTCTTCTTGATCTTAGTGCCACTTTCGACACTGTTGATCATAATATTTTACTTGCTCGGTTAGAATCTGTTTTTGGAGTTACTGATACTGCACTAAGCTGGTTTAAGTCCTATCTCTCTGATAGAAAGCAGTTTGTTGCTATGGGTGGTTTCAGGTCTGCTATTGGTGTAGTGCATTCTGGTGTCCCTCAAGGTTCTGTCCTGGGCCCTATACTTTTTAACATATATGTTTATCACACTTTTATGCAGATGACACCCAGGTTTATATACATTTAAAACCTGATGTAAATGTGTCTGTGTCTCCTTTTGTATTTATGAGATAAAAGAATGGATGTCTAGAATTTTTTTATGCCTAAACAGTGACAGAGGTAATGCTCATTGGTTCGCCTCACCAGCTACGGAAGGCTGGTTCCCCCACTTTTAGTGTAGAAGGTTCTACACTTCAATTTCAGAAAAAAAACTGGGGGTGATATTTGATAATAATTTGACATTTGTTCCTCATGTTCAGAGCACTGTCAGGACATCATTTTTACATCTTAAAAATATAGCCACAATTGCGTCCTATGTTGTCTCTTCCAGTGGCTGAAAAACTAATTAACATCTTTGTATTTTCTCAGTATCGATTACTGTAATGCTTTGTTGGCTGGAGTTTCAAAAGCTACCCTTAACAAACTACAGTTGGTACAAAATTCTGCCGCTCGAATTCTATCTGGAAACAGGACAAGAGATCATATTATTCCAGTACTGGAATCTTTACACTGGCTCCCTGTCAGATTCCGTGTTGATTTTAAAATCTTAATGCTGACTTATAAGGCCTTGCATGGTCTGACACCTCATTATTTAACTGAACTTTTAACACCCTACACAGCAGCACGTGATCTCCATTCTTTGGAAGCTGGCCTTTTGATTGTACCTCAATCCCGATTAAAATCCATGGGTGATAGGGCCTTTTTGTCTAATGCTCCAAAACTCTGGAATTCCCTGCCTATTGAGATTAGGCAAGCAGAATATCTTAGTGTTTTTAAATCATCACTTAAAACTTATTTGTTTAGGGTAGCTTTTACTTAATTGTTGATAATTGTTGTATTATTATTAATCCTATATTTCATAATGTTTTTATTTTGTATTTTATTGCATTGTTTGTTTAATTGTATGTTTTATTATGTTTCTATATTTGAGATACTTTTTAAAGGCGCTATATAAAATAAAGTTTTTTATTATTATTATTACTATTGTTCACTTATTTTCTAATCTCTAGCCTATAGTGCATGTAAGGTGAGTGCACTATATCAGCAAAGAGTAAACAAAATGTTACAAGGAATTCACTTACTAGTATTGCATCAATGAGCTGAAGCTGTCACAGAAATAACTGTCATATGCTTCTTTCAAACGTGTAGCTTACTCATTTATTTACATTTTAATTGCATAGCTATACATCTGAGTCAGCTTTGTTTCCATAATTAAAGCAATACATCTTCTTACATTAGTTTGTGTTCATAATAGTGTTGTCAATTGATTTAAAAATAGATACACATTTTTCTGTAATTAATCAAGATTATTTTTAGATTTTGACACCAACATTTTATATATGACTACCATTAAAATGTCACAATTCTCAATTACAATTTTTATACCATAACAAAATTAGAACTTATAATTATTACACAATTATCAATTATTACTATGAACCTAAATGACGCACATCTTACACACATCCAGTTCCATCGCGCTGCGTCGAATGATGCCTTGGGAAGGCCCTTCCGTGATTGTATACGAAGTACACAGACACTGTACTTCGTCAACAATGGGTACAATTTATGTTTGATTATGTTCCTTAAAAAATAACGATCGTAATCTAGCTCTCTGTGCTCTCATTTAACGGAAGACAGCTTCCAGAATCGCCACGAGTTCAATGCCGGATTTCAACAAGAAACTGTTACTAAAACATGAAGTATTTCCAACTCTAAAACCAGAGGCAGCAGTTGTTGGGCCACAGCCTCTAAGTAGGGTAAGACTTAAAAATTTTAAATGTATTTGCATGTATAATTCCATACGTAGCCTTGTGCTTTATAGCCACTAGGCTACTAGTTATGCTTTTTGTGTCTATGACAAACGCGTACAAACATTATGGACCTGAATTTTGTATAAGTAATAATGTTTTAAACATATTTTTCATGTATATATGCTTTATGATGTTATTTTCAGTCAGTTGGTATTGTTGCCAGTCAGATGCTATTGTGTAAAACAAACGATAAGTTCAGTAAACGGTAAGTAAAAAAAAATGTAGCAAATTATCATTCAGAAACGTTTAGTAAGAGCCGTGTGTGTTGACGTTCTGCTTGCCTCTGTTCATTGCGGCTTTCTTGTTCTGATTACGCCTCAAACTGATACTGCAGTTCGACACTATTATTTACATCTGGACCGGAGCTCATGACATGCACGTTTCGCCCGTAAAGGTAATGGGCGTTAACCTTCTGGACAGACGTGAGCGACAGTTTGGCCAATCACAACACACCGGCCCAAACTGAACCTATCTGAGCCTATTGCCTGTTTCTGAGGGAGTGGTTTCATCAGAGTGTCAGAGCGCGGCTGACAATAAAGGTGAAGTTTATGAAAAATAACTTTTAAAAACCACGAATGTATGTTATATTGCACCCCATAAACACAATCATGCAAAGAAAAAAAGTTTTGTATAAATTGAGTTAATGCGTGTCATGACATCAAGGCTAGATTATTGTAATGCTCTACTGGGTGGTTGCCCTGCATGCTTAATAAACAAACTTCAGCTAGTTTAAAACACAGCAGCTCAAATTCTTACCAGAACCAGGAAGTATGACCATATTTGCCCGTGTTCTGTCAACCCTGCATTGGCTGCCTTTTAAACGAAATCGACTGCTGGTGGTAGATCCTTTTACTATTTAGCACCAATACTCTGAGAGCTATCTTCCTAACATTTTCTGGGATGCAAACACACAACTAAAACTAAGATCAACTAAAATCAACTATAATTATGTATTTTTACAGTATAATATGCAAAGTACAGTTTTCTATAAAAAAAATGAATCTCTGATTCTATTATTTTCTCTGACATTTAAAGGTGACATAGAGGCCTACAAAACACTTTTAGGTCTAAACAGTTTGGATAAGTTGTTGATAGGATAGTTATGAGGCATTATTTAAAGGAGCATTTCACCCATTGCAACATTAATCTTTATTGAAAGTGGATCATATATGTAGTCGAAATGTAAAATATTTTTTTAATTTGGTGCCCTCTTGACCGAGAAATAGACAGAAAATAACCAAGGGGCGCATTTGTATTAAAGAACTACAGTTCCCACAGTGCCCCGCACGGCACAGCTTCGGAAGCCGAACCCACTAACCCACCCACCGGTCAGGGTTGTAACGGTATGATGATTTTTCACGGTATGATAATCGTCTCAGAAAATATCACGGTTTAGTTTCACGGTATACGATATTAAACTATCATTATTATAATCATCATCAGCTACAATGGCCCTTAAATTAATAAAAAAGATATGTTTTTTGGTTGAACATGGTTTATTGTAACAAGTTTTTTTTAATAGAGTCTTTATGAAATGTATATTTATTTCCTCAGAAATTCTGGGTTGTCTGAAATAACTGGTCTGGATTCTGTGATTGAATACAAAATGTATTTTTGAAAATGCAATCAGATAAAATGTAACAACTTTAGTTTGTCTACACAAGAGAGGTTTTTTAAACATGGACAAAAAAAAACATGGACAAAAAAATTATACACAATAGTAATATATTTTAGTCATTATTTTAGTCATAGACTAAACCAAACTTTTTTTACAGGTTGTACTGAACACCTATGAGTTTCAGTCAGTGTATTTGATGATTATTCTTTTAAAAAACAATTATAAAGTGCACATTAAGTGTTCTCTGTCTGTATATGTTCATGTGTTCACGTCTTCACATAGTGGGTGAGACAGCTTTAAAAACCATGTGCGTCATGCGTACTTGAGAGTGTACTAGATCTACGAAACGGCGCTGCTCATTCATACAGAGACGCGCTGAATATAGAAGGGGCTTGCACACGAGTCTTTTTGCGTTGTATATTCACAGACACGCACATCGCGATTTGATTTAGGCTACTGCAGCTATATTTTGATTTATTCATCCATCTATCTTTTAAATCGCGCATTTTACGTGGCATATCTGTATTGTAACACAGAAAGACGGGTGTGCGTCTTTTTGACAGACCGGGATTCCCTCAGCATGACAGAAATAATATGGCCTTAAGTTATAAAAGTTATGAATAACCTTTATCTTCACGGAGGGATGGTGTTCCTGAATATGGGAGAACATGTTCGACGTGTTTCCTGCTTTTGCAGCCACTCTTCGTCCACATATCTTGCAAATTGGATATCCATCTTCAAGGACAACACCACGATCGTTTTTCCGGATATCCAAAATATTCCCATACTGCAGATTTTATTTATTTTTTCGGCGGGAGATAGAGATTCGCAGCCTCTGTCTCTGACATTTTCAGCGCTGTACAGGTATGGAGTGTAAGCAGTCAAGCTGAAAGAAGTTGCATGCGGCA
The DNA here is from genome assembly GCA_030378365.1 of Hybognathus amarus. NCBI lineage: Eukaryota > Metazoa > Chordata > Actinopteri > Cypriniformes > Leuciscidae > Hybognathus > Hybognathus amarus. The sequence goes on from JAQIUQ010000075.1 coordinate 117,441, forward strand.
GTGCAGGTGAATTCTGGTTTATTTTTATTTTTTACCGCGGATAAGTAAATGTGCACGATATGAGTAATCGTACATGTCAATATCGCGATAAACCGCCATACCGAGTATTACAACCCTACCCACCGGAACAGCGCAAAGAGAGAACTCACTCTTCCGTCTACAACGCTAACATTAGCTGTCACCAGAGTTTGAAATTCATTTCAAACAAAATATCTAGTAAGTCAGCTGTGGCGAGCAGGACGAATTGGACAGGACGTTCGTCCTCGAACCGCTGGCGGGCCGCTGCCTGGCGTCTCATGCTCCTCCATCAGCCTCAGCTGCTCTGAACTATACTGCGACTCGTAAAGATAGCCACGAAACATCGGATTCGAGCAGCAGACTTTCAAAACCATTTTCTTCAATAACATGTTTAGTTTCTTCCATCATTATCATAACTTATATCTCCACAGCGCTTGTTAGCTTAGCTTCCAAACAAGATGGCGGATATTGATTTCAGTCTCTGCAAGTGAAGTCCCACCCACTGATCTGTAATAGGCCTGTGGGTGAGTGGGTCCCACACCCTGGAATAATAATGAGCTAATCTTTGTAGTCTGATATCATTTCAATGAAATATGACTTCCTGCTTATCGTGACGCAAAATGACGATTTTTACGTCACGTGAAGCAGGAAATAAAACTCTTAAATCCTTATTTCTCCCATCTCAGGGGAAATAAGGGGAATAAACCATGACCATTCAAAAATATGACTGGGTTTCTAAAGATACAAAGCTTAATGCAAATGGGTGAAGTGACCCTTTAAGAGATTTAACTATTGTATTACATTAGTAGCTCTGCCACTTTCAATTATAAAAACTAGCTCTCAAATGAAAAGAGAATTAGTGGGCTAAAGTCAGTCAAACCACCTCAACTGTCTCCTAAATAATGCACATTTCATTCATAATATCACAAATACATGGGGAACTTATGTTGTTGAAAATAAACTATAACTGCAGAATTTTGCGGGGGTGTTCATAGAGAGGTCTCGCTCAGGGTGTAACTCAATGTAGAACTGCCACTGATAGTAAGTTCTTTATTCTTATGTGCTTTGTTCTAATCGCAATATGGAATAATGTCTGTAAACCACAGAAAGACTGTTTAAAGGGGGGGTTGACTGCTTTTTTTTCAACTTTTAAATATATTAATTTTAAATAAGTAGAGCTGCATTATTAATCTTTAAAAGATTTCGATTCAAACACCCACACCATCTTATTCCTAAATGACAAAAAAAAATCACCCCTGAAGTTGCGGTTTGCTCTCACACTGCGCTGCATTTGTCACACACACACATGCGCGTAGCACCCGGTCACTATCTAGTAGCCTACATTCAAATCTGTCAAAATTCAAAATTGTCCATATGAAACTGCTTTACAATCACACAATATTTACATGTTACAAACATTCAAAAACTTTAAAATAAAACAAGGTAGCGTGTTTGTTTGCAGCCAGCACTTTAGTGAATCAGACTAATTTATCAGGGATGCTGTATAAATAAACTTAGTGTAGTCCTTCCTCAGTTTGCCAGCGAGATCGTTGACTTATATGAGACTTATTTTTTCTGCTCCCCAGTTTCAAAGGTGCAATACAGTTAATTGTTTCTGAACATAGAGTATTAAAACTATCTATAGATTCTTCTACACCAAGGTATGGAGATAAGGGATTCGTTGCAATTTTTCCATAAAAGCAATATTAAAATCTACATGTGAAATTGGTGTTAGAGAACGACACATTTTCTTTGCTGGACACAGTTTTCTCGGTTGACCAGGAAGAGAAACAGTACATAAAATCGGATTATGGTCGGATAACACAAAATCATCAATAATAATGTCTGATATTTAAGCCAAAAGATAGAATCAAGTCCAGTGTGTGGCCACGATTGTGTGTGGGGCGATTTACAATTTGTTGAAATCCGAACGAGTTTAACAGGTTTAAAAAATCCTTAGCCAATGGGTTTGTTGGACAACATACATGGATTTTTAAATCCCCCATTACTAAGATCTTGTCATATTTCAGAACAATATCAGCTAGAAAGATCACCAGTTCTGACATACAGTCCTTCTTTGCTCTCGGTGGTCGGTAGATAACAACACATAGGACCGGTGTTATTGATTGCAGTTCATAGGCTTGCAGTTCAAAGCTTGAAAACTGTTCAAATTTAAGTAAGGTGCAAGTGAAATTGTTTTTAAAAATAGAGGACAGTCCACCTCCCCTTCCTGTTTGATGAGGAGAATTAAAAACTGAGTAGTTATTTGGTACAGCTTCTCCCAGACTGTAGCTATTGTCAGTATTCATCCAAGTTTCCGTAATGAAAACAAAATCTAGTTCCCAGGCGCTAACAAATTCATTTAAGATAAAAGACTTTTTCCTCAGTGAGCGTACATTTATCAAAGCCAACCTTATAGCTGATCTTTCGACGTCCATAATCTTCCGCGACTGTCCATGACCAAGTGGCATAGGGCGAAGATTCTGCGCGTGCAATTCCATTATTAGTTAGAGTGAACCAACTGGACTGTGCTTAGCGCCAGTTCTGGCTACGGTTTACTCTTTGTTGTTTTTCTTTATTATTTTAGTTTGTTATTTTGGAGGTACTCCGGGGAGAGGTAAAACTCTTAATCGATACCCTCTGAAGAGCAGCTAGAATGTAGTTAGTTCTTTGGTTGGGTAGGTAGGACACGGGTTCGTATGGCTTTTTCCTTATTTACTCAGCTTTTAAACAATTTATTAGGACAACTTTTGATTTGAACAGATTTGTACAACAACCTAGTGTTGAGGGGTTAGAGGCATGTCGAAAAAATTATTTGTTTTTGATAGCTCAACACTATGAGATTTCAGTTTCTAAAACACAGCGTAAGGAGGAAATAAAAAGTTGTTTACTTGCCCAGTTGACCAATAAAGGGGTATTTTCTACTGTTTCTCTGCAAGTAGCTGATCCAGTGACAAGTGCTGCAGGAGGTTTACCATCACGAGTGCCAGTCGGTGATCAGGACTTAGTCCAGGAATTGTGGCTGGTGAGGTAAGACCACCTTTTTCAATTCCTAGATTTGAACCGATTTCGCTTTCTACTGAATCATCACCTGATTTACATTCAGAATTGCGTTTAAATGTTCGGTTAGCTCGGTTACAATTAGAAACGCAAGTTCGTGCGCAGGCACGGCAGGATGATTTACAACTTCAGATTGAAATGCATAGAATCGATGCTGATACGAAAGTACGACTACGAGAATTGGAGTTGCAGGCTGTTGCAGACGTTCGAACGACGGTTCAAACAACAATTGGTTCAAATGATAATTCGGAGATAGTTCCTGGGTTGCCAACTCTGAATTCTTCGGTTCCAGCTGGTTCTGAATATGCTGTCATCCTCTACACATTTTGATGTGGCGAAAATATTTCTATAGTTCCATCTTTTCGTGAAAGGGAAGTTGAGGCATATTTTCAAGCATTTGAGCGAATTGTGAGCGTTTTAAAATGGCCAACTGAAGTTTGGGCATTAATGTTGCAGTGTAAACTGGTCAGTAAGGCACAAGAAGTGTGCGCTTCTCTTTCATTGGAGGAAAGTGTCCAGATGCTGTGAAAATTGCGATTCTTCGAGCGTATGAACTGGTTCCAGAGCATTATAGACAGCGGTTTCGTACTACGAAAAAACCTGTCTCAAACCTTTGTCGAGTTTGCTCGTGAAAAAGGCATATTGTTTGATCGATGGATTAAAGCGTGCAAAGTCACGGATTATGAGTCTTTGCATGAACTGATGTTAATTGAAGAGTTTAAGAATTGTGTGCCCGAGCGTACTGCTTTGTACTTAAACGAACAAAAAGTTAGTGCAGTTCAGCAGGCTTCAGTGTTAGCCGACGAGTATGCTTTAATGCACAAAACAGTGTTTTTCAAACCTTCAAGTGATTCGGCAGGTCCCGTACAAAAAGAAAACGAAAATAAGTCTCTGAGTTCAAAAACAATTGGGGTACTTCTAGTTCAAAAACTCGTCGAGAATGTAGTTATTGTCATAAAATGGGACACGTTATGACAGAGTGTTCACTCTTGAAACGAAAGCAAGAGCGTCACGAATCTTCGTTTCAGCCTTGAGGATCTGTTTTGGTCAAAACGGTCACAACTTTATCTCCACCAGTCTCTCTTTCTCCCACAGCACCTGATGAATGTTTTCAACCTTTTGTGTTTGATGGATTTGTTTCCTTGAATGAGGGTGACGAAAATTGAAAACCAGTTTGAATTTTGCGTGATACTGGGGGATCTCAATCCTTCATTTTATCCGACACACTGACGTTTTGTACAGATTCTGCGTGTAATGCTAGCACAATTGTGCAAGGTATTGAGATGGGGTTTGTAACCATTCCTCTTCATCGTGTGTGTGGGTTACATCTGATCTGGCATCGGGATGTTTTGAAGTAGCAATTCGTCTGTCTCTTCCAGTGAAAGGTATTGATTTAATAATGGGTAACGATATTGCTGGTGGTAAGGTAATGCCGGTCGTGCAAGTGACTGATGAACCACAGGCTGATGTGCACTCTGATGTACTGGATAAAAGTTTTCCAGATGTGTTTTCAGCTAGCGCTGTTACTACATGAGCTCAGGTAAAACATGATGTTAAAAGAGAGTAAACTCGGTGATTCTGTGTTCTCTGAAATTTTGGGAGACAATATTTTCCCGTAGTCTTTGAATGCTGCTGAAACGACTGCCGAGTTCTTCCATTCGTTTTGATCTTTTGGCAGATGTATCTATTTCAGACGGGAGACGTTAATTGATGCTCAGAAAAATTATCTGACGTTGGATAAATGTCGTGTGAGTGTTGAGAATAGTTCATCGACTTCGAATGACCAAAAGTTCTATTGGAATGATGGTGTGTTGATGCGTAGGTGGAGTAGAACTTCAAATGTTGAGCAGACTGATGATTGGAATGAGGTTCAGCAAATAGTTGTGCCCTTGAAATTTCAACCACATGTTTTGAGTTTAGCCCATGACCATCCTTGGTCGGGACATCTTGGGATAAATAAAACTTATGATCGAGTACTTCAACATTTTTTCTGGCCAGGGTTAAAAACCGAAGTGTCAAAGTATTGTAGAAACTGTCACATTTGTCAAGTGGGTGGAAAACCTAATCAGGTTCTGACGCCAGTTCCTCTTTGTCCTATACCTGTAGTGGGCGAACTTGCTCGAACGTGTTCTCGTAGATTGTGTGGGCCCATTGCCTCGCACAAAATCTGGTTGTCAGTATTTGCTGACGATAATGTGTGTAGCGACTCGGTACCCAAAAGCCATTCCGTTACGAAGCATAATGGCTAAAGCGGTGACAAAAGCTCTTATAAAATTTTCACGACCTTCGGTCTACCAAAAATGGTCCAAACAGATCAAGGATCTAATTTTTTATCTCGCCTGTTTAAGAATTCGCTGAAAAGCTTTTAAGGTTTCTCATGTAGTGTCAAGTGCTTACCATCCTCAATCTCAAGGAGCTTTAGAGTGCTGGCATCAGACATTAAAATCTGCACTACACAAGTACTGTGTTGAGACCAAAAATTAATGGGATGAGGGGGTTCCCTTAGTCTTATTTGCGGTGCGTGAGGCGAGACAGGATTCGCTTGGAGTTAGTCCTTCAGAGTTGGTGTTCGGCCATAATGTTCGGGGTCCGTTGAAAATGCTGAAGGAAGAATTTCTTTGTGCGGGTTCCTCAAAGAAAGTCAACGTTGTTGATTCTTATTTCTCACACTCGTGAACGGTTGCAAGATGCTTGTAAAGTGGCAAAAGAAGCTGTTTCTCGTGCGCAAGAGGAAATGAAACATCGTTATGATCAGAAGACCGTTGTGCGTAATTTTTTACCAGGAGAAAAAGTTTTAGTATTAATTCCTAATCCTGGAACTGCTTTTCTGCACGTTTTTCTGGTCCTTATCTTGTGAAGAGTAAGGTGGGTGACACAGATTACATAATTCATACTCCAGAAAGGTGGCAAAAAACTTGTCTATGTCACGTGAACATGCTGAAGTCATATTTAGGTGCTGATCAAAAAGACGAGAGTATTAACGTTCCTAAACCAGTGGTGGAGACACCCGAGCGAGTTTTGTTGCTTACTTCTACCTTGCCAATCGATGATGTGGATGATGGATTAAAAGTTTCTATGGAAGTCTTGAATGGTGGTTGTTTGAGAAATTCTGAGGTGTTGTCAACTATTTCTTCTCAATTGTCTTATTTGTCTAGTGACCAGAGGAAGGACATAACGAAATTATTAGATCATTTTCCAACTCTTTTCAGTGATGTTCCTCCTGGTACTTCTGTCAGTCAACCTGACATTGACGTTGGCAGTGCACTACCCATCAAGCAGCATGCATACCGTTGTCCAGTGAGTAAAAGAGAAGCCATGAAACTTGAGGTGAAGTATTTACTGCTAAATAGTTTTGCTATTCCGAGCGGTAGCTCATGGAGCTCGCCTTGTATCTTAGTGCCAAAAGCTGATGGAACTTCTCGTTTTTGCAGTGATTTTAGGAAAGTTAACTCTGTTACTCTACCTGATGCTTTCCTGTTACCTCTGTGTTTATGATTGTATCTGATACCCTCGGAGCGGCAAAATACATTACGAAGCTAGACCTGTTAAAAGGTTACTGGCAGGTGCCTCTCACAGAGTGCGCGTCTGCAATCTCTGCATTTGTAATCCCGTGATTCTTTCCTTCAATATACACGTATGGCCTTTGGTCTGCGAAATGCTCCAGTGACGTTTCAAAGACTAATGTCCATGGTTTTGGGCGACGTTATGAACTGTACTGTTTATTTGGATGACGTAGTCATTTATTCGTCTACCTGGGCTGAACATCTGTCAACGCTGTACGAAGTTTTCGCGTCTAGCTGCTGCATCTTTAACCTTGAACTTGAAGAAGTGTGAGTTCGCTAAAGCCCCGTCATATACTTAGGAAAGCAGGTAGGGAACGGTCATGTATGTCCATTAGAGGGAAAGTGTCTGTTGTACTGGAATATCCAGTACCTACTACAAGGCGAGAGCTGCGTAGATTTCTGGGAATTGTAGGAGTACTACCGTGCTTTTGTAGAAACTTCTCGAGTGTAGTAGCTCCCTTAACTCGATTATGTAGTCCTAAAGTTGATTTTGATTGGACTAACGCAGTGCCAACAGGCCTTTTTGTCTGCAAAGTCTCTTTGTGCAGTGCTCCGTTGTTCCTCTCGCTGACGGGTTCTCTCCATTTCAGTTGGAGGTAGATGCCAGTGCTGTGGGAGCAGGAGCTGTTCTTCTACAGGAGGTTGCTGACGGAATACCTCATCCAGTCTCATACTTCTCGGCTAAGTTTAATCGTCATCAATTCAACTACTCTACAATTGAGAAGGAAACTTTAGCGCTTCTGCTGGCACTACAACATTTTGATGTTTACGTGGGGGCCAGTACATTTCCTGTCATTGTTTACACGTAATCGTAATCCGTTAATTTTCTTGAGTAAGATGTATAACCATAATCAGCATCTGATGCGATGGGCATTAATGGTACAACCCTATAACTTAGAGATCCGCTATAAAAAAGGAGCTGAGAATGTAGTGGCTGATGCATTGTCACGGATTTAGATTTATTTATTTATTTATTTTTGTGTTCTCTGGTCGGTTAGCATTCAGAAACATTTCTTTCACTTTTTCTCAGTATGATGAGAGAGAGAGGAGTGGAAAAGAACTGTTTCTGTCTTCAGGGGTAAGTGTTACGGCCTGAGCCTTTTGTTAATGTATGTGTCCTGCTATGGCTGATTTGATTCTCTTCTCTTTGATTAGGCTTTGCCTCTGCTCTGCACACCTGCAGCCTGTTAGTGAAATTCTGGGCTGGGGTATAATCAGAGCGCAGGACGCACGGGAGGCACGCACGAGAGTCACACGTGTGTCACACACCAGGACAGAGGAGGTCACAGCTTTAGCTCTGTCAAGGGTTTGCCGTGCATTGGAGGAGAAGGGCAGGAGGGGACGAGTGAGAGAGCCCTATGCGCGTCATGATGTTTCCACCTACCGCTGCTAAACTGTGCTTTAATATGCTGAATGTTTGGGTTTATGGTTGTTAATGTCTGGTCATCCGTATCTGTTGCCATCTGACACGTGAGTTATGTACTACTAATAAACTGGTAAATTGGTACATTTTGTAGTCCGTGTCTTTATGTTACTTACCCCTCTCCTAACGAGCACTTTAAAAGCGGGGTTCGTGAACATAAATAGCAATACTTCAAAAGAAGTAATATTAAAACTAGATTTCTTTGTGGTTTTAAGGATATTATTATAATTACAGCAACACCTCCCACTTTGTCTTTCAAACTGAGGTTCAGTGTTTATAACTGTAATCTTGTGGGGTGGACTCATTTAAAGGGGTCACTGAACTGGCTTTTTAAATCGTATTATATTGTTGTCTGAGTCTCAACTTATGACGTTCGCTAGTGTTCTGCATTCAAAAACATCCAAATGAATAAGTAATAGGCTATTTTGTATTCAAGTTTTCAGCCTACCTGAAAAACACTGGAATTTTATGGGTGTCTCGCACTGAAGACTTGGAAGTAAACACCCACTGTTGTGAGTGGATAACAGTTTTGCATATTATAATGAGTTTCGAACTCACCCATTGATGCACTTGGGGATATTGTTTTGAAACGTCCCAAGTTGTGAAAATGGCAAACCAGAATGATTCGCCCCATACATGTTCGACCCAGAGTCTGTGTGTTGCACAATTCCTGTCAGATCCAATATAGATGGCACAGCACCGTCTCTTTACTCTTAATCGGTCTGCAAATCCAGTCTTGTTTAAAGGACAATCCTCAGTGAAATGAAGCAAACAGATGGATAATGTTTTACCCTCATCAGCTGGAACCTCATTAAAAATAAAGTTTATTCATGCAGTCCTGTTGGAATCACAGAGGAAGCTTATGCAGCGACGGTCGTCTTTCACAACCTGATGCTGCACAATATTTTGTATTGTTCGGTAATATTCAACCGGTTTGTGCATTACGAGGTAGGCCTATGTTATGTAGCTATGTGTGATTGCGTGTAATGCGAGAATCGGTGGACTGGTGCTAAACCTAAAAAGATTCTAAGTTTAAAACGGTGATGTGCCGTCTATACTGGATCTGACAGGAATGGTGCAAAGTAAGGACTCTGGATCGAACATGTATGGGCGAATCATTCCAGTTGCCATTTTACAACATTGGACGTTTTCAAAACAACTTCCACCCAAGTGCATGAGTTGAAACTCATTATAATATTGCAAAACTGTTATCCATTCACAGCAGTGGGCAATTACTTCCAAGTCTTCAGTGCGAGACGCCCATAAAAACAGAGCGTTTTTCAGCTAGGCTCAAAACTGGGGTACAAAATAACCTATTACTTATTAATTTGGATGTTTTTGAATGCAAAAACAGAAGACAACAATATAATAACATTTAAAAAGCCAGTTCATGACCCCTTTAAAATAGCCAATACATCTTTAAATATTATCAGATTTCCATGTGTTACACCGCTGGAAAGCTTGGAGACTACACTTTCAGAATCCATCCAACTCAAAATGCCCCAGAACTGACTTGTGTCCCTGGTTTCCGTGTCCAATCACATTTGTTTCCAAGCTCAACTCCAAGCGCAATTTGTTGACTGAAAGCGATCAAGTCCCTACCCTCTAGTAGAGACCATGCGAACAGGAGAACTTTTTTCACCAAATTTTTTTAACTCATTGCCTGCAGTGGCTCAGGGGCGGCTCTGCAGTGCAGTTGAACCAGAGATAAGGCCCAAGAGGATAAAGGCCAGCTCAAGGACATTTTCCTTGCCTCCCTCAGGAGGAAAGTCCCTCCCCAGCTGGACCGGCAGGGGGATGGAGTCACTACTCTCCCTGGCCAAGCTGTCGCTGAGGCTTGTTGGTGGCACGATTAGCAGGCTCGAAGAGTATTGGAATGAAGTGTCCTCAGAAGCTTCTGACTTTAAGGAGGAGGTGAAGGGCAAGTTGAGACCGTGAGGGAAGCATATCGCAACGGCCGCGATCAAACCAGTACAAGCTCGCTTGAGCAATGATGGCTCAAAGCGAGGGGAACTACAACAACTCGAGGCACGGATGCCAATGCAGTCGGAGGTCGCCCAGGCCTCCGTTAAAGAATGCCCTTTTTACATGGCCCCTCAGATGGTGATAGTAGACCCCGTTCTAGGAGCGGTTGCCCCGGAGAAATTAAAAGTCTCAGACTTAAAAAGATCACAGACTGAGGGTTTGGCGGCCGGCCGGGGTGATCTGTTGACGCATAGAGTGTGCCGCTCTGTCATTGTCACCTCAGGACTCGATCATGAAGCCAGTGCTGAAGCGGTCCTCTGAAACGGCTGCATTTGCCATATGCCCCAGGAGCCTCTGAAAATTGCTTTCAGTGGGACCCTTTCTCACTTCTAACACCAGCCTAACACACTCTTACTCGAAGAGACGCGTTGGACCCAGTCCTTTTCCAAACTAAAAAAGAAATACTCACCCCGTCAGGCGAGAAGTACTTCCCAGTTGACCTGAAGACCCAACTGGCTGTGGAGCACTCGAAGGGTAGGACCTTGTACTGATACTTCGTACCCTCAACGAAATACTAGTTAATAGAAACCGGTTTTGATATCGGCTGGAGGGAAAGGCTAGATCATATCCTTCGTCAGTAAGATGCAATGTGCGCACACAGGACAGAGTAATGCTCAACATGTAGGTGTGAAAAATATCACTAGCTTTAGGAGCATCTTAGCTCAACATCTAGAGTATGAATAAAATCACTGAGCCAGCAGCGGGCCGCCAGGGCAGGATGTACCAGATACCTCTGTCTGTGCTTGGGTAGCAGAGAACTGTTGGGTGCAGCTCTCCGGCACATCGTCAGAACAGCCCAACCTGGGAAATTGGGGAGACCAGGAAACGAAACTTGTCTGCTTTCCCCATATCAACCAGGCTGAGCAAATATGGCGTTCCTGGGACCACTAAGGTGGACATCGCCAGACCAATCATGCATGCCACGGCCCTCATTCCCCGGAGGGCGAGGACGGATGCAGTGGTGCCGCTCACCTATGAGCGCACGGTCTGGGCTACCCTTATGCATGTCCATGGGAGCCCTGGCCTCACAGACCTGTGGCAGCGCTAAGGCATGCAAGAGGAGTCTGACTTGCCCAAGGCTTTTAGTCCTGAGCCCGGCAGCCTCGGCGGCCCATTTCAACATAGCTGACATTTCTGGATCTGGCTCGGGCAATGTTACACTCCCAGAAGGAGATAACATTGCCGAGTTGTCATCTACAGAGGCCAGTTCAACCGCTGATGCTGCCATCAATATCTTATCCTCTGGGGGAACCCCCATTAAAACAGCTGATCGGTTCATTTCAGAGGGACCAGCATGCTCAACAGGAATTCCATCGGCTGCAGTGTGATGGAGGAGTAAGGAGCCCACAGGGAATGGTTACCGGGCGAGACATCCATCACTATCCCCTGATTACCTATCCCATACGACACCCAGGGGTGGGGCATGGTAATGGGGACTGCGCTTCGCAAACAAAAGCGTGTCTCAATCTCAACACCGCAACATTTTTCCACAATGGGAACATGAGCCATCCACAAAAGCTGCCTCAGCATGCTGAACATATAAATATATAAATGTATATACACATACAGTAAATATATAGCTCAAACACCTGATGCAACAATTGTGACCGTCAGAGAGGAAAAGGAAGCGACCGCATCCAGAAAGACGGATGGAGCATGGTGGATAGCTAAATGGATGATGAGCTGGATGCACAAACCTCGCAGGACAACAGGGATTGCAGACCTGATTATTTGGAACAGAGACTCAGAGAACTGAGAAGACACTGGAGAGGGATCATTGGAGGTGACAGTTTGCAGGAATAGCTTGACAATCGCTGAGGGATAGAAGGTAGGTGTCCACTTTATTCAGGAATGAGATCGGACAATGAGCTAGGGTGAGGTGAGTGCTTATATTGCTGAGGTGATGAGTGTGCAGATGAGGTGCAGGTGTGTGTGAAAAGTGTTCAGGAGAGGGAGTGAGTTGAGATTGGCTGGTGTAGAAGCCTGGTAGATCTTTAACAAGAAGATTGTTACAAATGTGGATTGTTGAGATGTTCATATCTCTTGGCAGTGTGTCAAACCAAATTCTTTAGGGGGCCATCGAAACAAATCTTTTTGCTGCATTGATGGGTAAATTCAGTTGTAGTGGACACATCGCTAATGAATATGCTTATTAGCAGGAACTGCCCAATATTGCATGTTTTATGGCAAGACATATTGGGGCAAAAGATGAGGGAGACACATAGGCCTAGAAGTAAATCCAAATATAAGAGAGACACTGCCCAAGGGGAACAGGATGTAAAATACGGCAGGGATACATTGACCAGAAAGGGGAAATCCCACGCATCCCCCCACCTACCCCCACCTTCATTGACACTTCAGTTCAAAAAGCAGGCATTCCAGGGTTCTCAGGATGCTTAGAACACATCAATGTTATCTGGCAACGAATTCAGACAGCTAAAAAGGAGAGGAATGAGCTCCATGTGACATTCCTGGATTTGGTTCAGTGCCACATGAGCTTCTTTGGGAAGCATTTTTTTTTCAGAGGACCAATGTCTATAACAAAGTTAGTGAAAACCTATTTTGGAAATTTGCAATTTAGTTCTCAACCCCAAAATTCAGCACTGCAGGGCAATGCTTAGAGGTTGGAATAATGGCAGGATGCACCATTTCTCCACTGGCTTTTACCATGGCAATGGAAGTAATCATTAGTGCATCAAGATGGGTAGCAGGAGGAGAGCGCTTGGCTTCTGGGATGTGACTACCACCAATAAGAGCATACATGGATGACATGACAACCATGACTAGAACAGTAGCCTGCACTAATCGGTTATTGGGGATAAGTTAACATATAACATTCAATGGGCACAAATGCAATTTAAGCCCTCTAAATCAAGGAGCATCTCGATAGTTAAAGGAAAGGTAGTAGATAGAAACATTCTTCAGTTAATGGCTAAGGCAATACCAACAGTTTCTGAGAAGCCAGTGAAAAGTCTTGGGAGATGGTACAATGGGGATCTAAAGGACACAGTTACAGTGGTAGAAGTTAGACGACAAACAGTGGAAGGGTTGAAGAGCATAAACAGCTGAGCTTTACCTGGCAAACAACAACTCTGCTGCTTTCAGTTTATGGCCACTGACCATGTATGATGTTTCTTTGACAACAGTGGATAAGCTGGAAGCGTTAATAAGTTCATACATCAGGAAATGGTTGGGAGTTCCATGCTGCCTCAGCAGAGTGGGACATTATAGTAAAGGAATATTGCAGCTGCCAGTCTCTTCTTTAACCGAGGAGTTAAAGTGTGTCAAGGTCAGACTGGAAATTACCTTAGTAGAGTCACGCGAAAATGTGTAAGGGAGGCAGCCCCTGTGTTAAAAGGGGTAGAAAGTGGTCAGCAAAGAAATCTGTAGTAGAGGCAAAGGCTGCTCTAAAAATTAAGGACATCATGGGACAGGTACAGCATGGAAGACGGGGTTTTGGGCTCAGTTTAGCTCCTCCTAAATCAAGTCAAGTCAAATATATTCATATAGCGCTTTTCACAATACAGATTGTATCAAAGCTGCTTCACAGTATCAATCAAGACATAACAGTGTTTGTTTATTCATGAAAAAGACAATCAAGTTTGGTAGAGCTGATCAATGGTATGATGGGTCATTTAATTTGAATATCCCCAACTGAGCAAGCCAAAGGCAACAGTGGCAAGGAACCGAAAAACTCCATCAAGTGACCCGATGGTGTCCTAAAACTCCATCAGATGACCCAATGGAGGAAAAAAAAACCTTGGGAGAACCCAGGCTCAGTCGGGGGCCAGTTCTCCTCTGGCGTTTATGAACTAGAGGCCAAATTTACAGTAACTGTAAGATAAAAAATATTATATGAATGCCTGGCTAAATAAATGCGTCTTTAGTCTAGTTTTAAACTGGAAGATTGAGTCTGAGCTACGAACAATATCAGGAAGGCTATTCCAGAGCTTTGGAGCTAAATTTGAAAATGCTCTCCCTCCTTTGGTGGATCTGGATATCCTAGGAATGACCAGAAGCCTCGAAATTAGTGTTCTTAAATACTTAATACTAAGTTCTTAATACTGAACTGAATAGGTAACCAATGAAGTGATTATAGAATCGGTGTTATATGATCATATTTTCTTGATCTAGAAAGAACTCTAGCGGCTTCATTTTGGACTAAGTGTAGCTTGTTTATTGAGGAGGACAACCAGCAAATAAAGCATTACAGTAATCTAGTATTGAGGTCATGAATGCATTAACTATCTTTTCTGCATCAGAGACAGATAGCATGTTACAGTACGTAGCTTAGCAATGTTTCTAAGGTGGAAAAAGGCTGTTTTTGTAACATTTGAAATATGCTTTCCAAAAGACAGGTTGCAGTCTAATATAACTCGCAGGTCTTTTACTGTAGTGGATAAAGTAACAGGGCATCCTAATATGTTAAAGTCATGCTGCGAAAGGTTTTGTGGATGTTTTTTAGAACCGATAAATATTACCTCTGTCTTGTCTGGATTTAATAAAAGAAAATTATGCGTCATCCAATCTTTTATATCTTTAACACAAGCTGTCAATTTGGATAATTTAGCGTATTCATGTGGCCGTGATGAAATATATATTTGAGTGTCATCAGCATAACAATTGAAACTAATTTCATGTTTCCTTATAATATTACCAAGTGGCAGCATATATATTGAGAATAATAAAGGGCCTTACACAGATCCCTGCGGCACTCCATAGTTTGCCGAAGTTATGGTCAATTTTTCTCCATTTAAGTAGACGAAACGGTAGTGGTCAGATAAGTATGACCTGAACCAGCTTAATGCTTGTCCTTGAACACCAGTGTAGTTCTGTAGTCGATCTAAGAGTATTGTGTGATCTATAGTATCGAAACGCAGCGGTAAGATCAATTAAAACTAGTATAGAGATACAGCCTTTGTCTGAAGCTAGAAGTAGATCATTTGTGATGAATGCCAGGCTAAATAAATGCGTCTTTAGTCTAGTTTTAAACTGGGAGAGCGAGTCTGAGCTACGAACAATATCAGGAAGGCTATTCCAGAGCTTTGGAGGTAAATGTGAAAATGCTCTCCCTTCTTTAAGTAGACAAAACGTTAGCGGTCAGATAAGTATGACCTGAACCAGCTTAATGCTTGTCCTTGAACACCAGTGTAGTTCTGTAGTCGATCTAAGAGTATTATGTGAGTATTGATCAGTGGTAAGATCAAGTAAAACTAGTATAGAGATACAGCCTTGGTCCAAAGCTAGAAGCAGATCATTTGTGATTCTAACAAGCGCAGTTTCAGTGCTATGATGTGGCCTGAATCCAGACTGAATCTTTTCATAGATGTTGTTTTCTTGCAAGAAGGAGCCGAGTTGAGCGGACACAACTTTTTCTAATATTTTTGACATAAATGGAAGATTTAAGATGGGTCTGTAATTTGCTAGGTTATTTGGATCAAATTGTGGTTTCTTAATATGAGGTTTCATAACTGGCAGTTTGAACATTCTTGGAAAGTGAAAGATAAAAAGATAAAGATAAAGATGCGTTAATAATATTAAGAAGAGGCTCTTCCATGATAGGTAACACTTCTTTCAATAGTTTAGTTGGTATAGGATCTAATAAACATGTTGTTGTTTTAGATGAAGTGATAAGTTTTTTTAACTCTTTTTGTTCTATGGTTGTAAAGCATTGTAATTGTCCTTGCGGGGTGATAATTGCGACTGAATTATAAGGCGCGAGCAAAGATTGAGAGTTTACGATTGTGATTCTGTTGCTTTCAATTTTATCGGTGAAGTTCATGAAATCATTACTACTAAACTGTAACAGGATATCTTGGTGTCGTCTGTTTATTTGTTAGTCTAGCCACAGTGTTAAATAGGGCTGTAGTCAAGACCACCTTTGTCAAGTCCAAGACAAGTCCAAGACCAGGACTAGCTCGAGTTCCAAGTCAAGACCGAGTCCAAAGAGGTTCGAGTCCAAGTCAAGACCGAGTCCAGGACAGGAAAAAAAGTCTTCAGGGCCTGAATTTCGTTTTTGCCAAACAAAATTATTAAATTTATCTTGCCTAAATGTTTGCGCTTGTTGCTTTTTTTTACAATGGGGTAATGTTGTTAAGAATTTACACAACACAAGGATTGATTTAAATTGTTCAATTAAATTGAAAAAAGTTACACATACAATAAAGATACAAATAAAGACAAATAAAGATAAATGTTTTTGAATAGGTCTAGTATTCATAGACAGAAACTGAATAAAGTAATCAAATGGAAAATAACACTGGATAATATTTTAGTCCTGAAAAAATTAAACACATAGGCTATTAATCCTGATTCCTTTAACTTAAAGCTCTCTTTTGTTGTTTTGACGACAAAATTAATGACCGAAATACGGTTGCTGTCACTTTAAGAGCTAGTGCATGACTTCTCTGTTCATTATACTGGCATGCATTTTATGCTTATTAAAGACAAAACCGACTATGTTTAGACTATTATACTCACGTAGACCAAAATTGACACAGTTTTGAGTGTTAAAGCAATATAGCTAATCCGTGAAAAATAACTTTTGTTACTGGCCAGCTGTTCTTGAGGTGGATTTTCTTTGAATGTGCGCATAGTCATCCCAGAGAGGGCACGAGGACTGATAGTTTAAAATTGCTTGAATGTTAAACTGGTAACACTTAAAAAGACGTGCAAATGGTAAGCTTTATTCACGATGCACTACTGGCCGGAATGCAAGTGAATATTCCGTCATGTTCCGGCTCCTGAACGTGAGAGTATATCGCGGCAGAGCTTGATGCTTGCCTTCACAACACATTTTGAGAGAAGAGAAGACAACACCGTTGAACATTCACGCTGTTTGTGAAATTGCGTCTGGCAGATAGTTATTAAAAGAATGATTTGATTTTATAATCTGTGTGGATTATAAACACAACAGGAGCTAACTCACTACACGAGTTGACAACACACTACATAGAGATACAACCATGATCGGATGAAAAGAGCAAATCATTTGACTCAATGTGAGCTGTTTCAGTACTATGGTGCGGTCTAAATCCTGAAAATAATCAAATAAATGAGTTGACAACAACTCTGTCACCCAATGAATCTATCTTGTCTACAAACCACGTTGTTATCCTCTATGGAGCAGAAAGCTGGCCAACCTATCGCCCACAAGAAAGTAGACTTTTCAGGACCTCTATCATCTAGGCTCACATTTATTTGTCTTAGATGGGCAGGACATGTAAACAGAATGCCACCTTCCCTGCATCCCTCATTCTATCCTCCATGGCGTTCTGGAAGAGGGAACTCGTCACACTGTAGACCAAAGCTTCGCTTTAAAGATGTACTCAAGTGAGATCTTGTGGACTTTGGCATTCAACCTGAATCATGGACCGTAGCATCAAGGAATCGGGATCAGTGGAGGGCTCAACTTCACAAAGGAAGACAACTAGACCATGCCAACAACCTTCTAAAGTTGAGGGAAAGATGGATGGAGTTAACCAACATGGACTAATGTGAACTACCCAAGAATTGTCATTCTTGACAGACGCATGCCTACAACAGTAGAGACTGTGATTTGGATTTTTGGTTACTAGTCAAACGGTTTTCCAAAATTTTGGTGATAGACAGAAGATCTGCTCCGATTCTACTTGGATGTAAGCCATCAGCGCGGAACAGCTTTGGTCGCTCCCAAAACAGATTCCAATTATTCACAAAGAGCAGTTTCTGCTCAGTGCACCATGACGATAACCATTCATTTAGCGCGAATAATCTACTGAACTTTTCATGCCCTAGCCTGTACGAAGGAAGTGGTCTAGACACTATAATCGATGTTTCAGGCGATGTGCTGCATACCGTATCGATAAGGCTCATGAAGTCTTTCTTCAGAACCTCCGTCTGTCTGAACCTAGTGTCGTTAGATCCCGCGTGCAGCACAATAGCTCCGACGCGCTTTTCATCATTCAAAATCTCAGTTACCCACGCAGTGATATTGGAGAACACGAGCATCCAGGAAAGCAATGACTGTGCACCTTACTTTTGCCTAACGTAGCGTGGACGTCCCGGACGGTGGAATCGCCGATGATCACAGCATTACGATCCGTTTCACGAAGAGGGGAGAAGCGGTTCTGGGTGGAGATCTCAAAAACCGGAGGCAGCGAAAAGATTCTTGTCCTGGCTTGCGGCTTCCGCCGAATCACCCAGGCTTCGTGGTGGTGTGTTGGAGCCGGAATGAATGAAATCATGGCTGATCGTGACCTGGATGCTCGGGACCAATGCTGATAAATGCGCGGAGTAGACGTGGTCAGCATCAGCGGGTTACTAACGTTAATCACTGATCCGTATGCATCAGCGTGTGATGTTTCAAGAGCTAAATGCCGGTCTCTCAGCTCAGCTTGTTTCTTTAGAAGGTCACGGATCTGCTTTTCTACAGCCTCTAATTCAAACTGCACCGCGAGCAGAGCAGATTTGTTCTTGTCTGCACCAGAAGGTAAATAACATGCATCTGACATATTCACCATTTTAACCGATGGACAGTAAGTTAGCAATGATGCAACCAGTGAAGCTATTAGTAGGCCATTTATACTTACAGTATTTATGACTCAGGTCTTGGGTATAATCCATCTTTTGGTGGTACGGGTGCAATGTAGACGCACGTATAAGAAAATGTTCGTTTGTAAGTGAGTGTAAAGAACGTGTTTGGCAATCGATCGCAGGGCGAACAGCAGTGAAGCAGTGTCTCGCTGAACAACCAACAACCAAACGTTCCAACCACGACTGTAAAGAACGCGTTCGCAATCAATCACAGGCGAGCAGCGGTAAGGCAGTATCTCGCTCTACAGCCAAAGTTCCAGCCGCGTTTATAAAGAACGCGTTTGGCAATCAATCGCAGGGCGAGCAGCGGTAAGGCAGTGTCTCGCTCAACAATCAACAACCAAACGTTCCAACCACGACTGTAAAGAACGCGTTCGGCAATCGATCGTAGGGCGAGCAGCGGTAAGGCAGCATCTCGCTCTACAGCCAAAGTTCCAGCCGCGTTTATAAAGACACGTGTTGGCAATCGAATCGCAGGGCGAGCAGCGGTAAGGCAGTGTCTCGCTCAACAATCAACAACCAAACGTTCCAACCGCATTTGTAAAGAACACGTTCGGTCCTGTAATTGCAGCCATTGCGTGTGCTGATGTACCAAGTACACTGCAGCTGTTAACGCTGGACAGAAGGGGAGTCACACCACCATATGGAAAGAAGCGTAAATGGATGCGTAAAAGCGTTAGCCTCTGCCATTTGTTGAATTATGAAGCCTTCTTCACATTGCTCCCGTTTTCAGTCATTATATCCACCTGATGCTCTGGACGCAGCCCCCCTGAATCCAGTGCATCCCTTAGGCCAACAGAGATGTTTTGTCCCGTGTGGTCCTCGGGGAAGTAGGAAGTCTGAAGGCATTTGCTGACGAGTTCGTACTTGGGCACAGTGAGATTTATGTACAGTTCCGCAGTGTGGCTGGACCACAGGTCGGTCGTGGATGAATATATTCAATCTTTCCAACTCCAAACTCTGCCTGCACCGCCTTTCTGCACTGTTCATAAAGTTTCGGGATAGCTATATGTGAGAAATAGTTGTGGGATGGGATTTGGTACTGTTTGTCTAGTACATCCAGAAGCTTCTTGAAGCCTTTTTTCGCACTGCGTGGCTGGACATCATATCTTTGGCCAAATGGTATGTTATAGCATTGGTGATTTCGGTATGTCAGTATTTTTCTTGTACTTTGTGCCACTAGCAAAAGCACTCGCTAACGAGGCTCTTAAGATGCAAATATAGGTTGTTGTATTGCCTTTTGAGCAGCTTACCACCATTCTACCCAATTTGCAGAGTGCATTATTTATTAGAGTGCGTTATTTTGTTTTCTCCCTGAGCAACACTAATTTTCTTACTTGTGTGTTTTCTTTTGGTCCCTTCACTCTCTCTTCAGGTCCTTTCTATTCTCTCACTTGTTATTTCTGCACTGATTTATGTTCCTGCAAAGGCGCAACGCTAGCCTGGCTCCGACCACCTACGCACTTTCCGCTCAATTTAAATTTTCCTTAGCAAAAAAAAAAAAACCCCGCATAATTATCGTGAGACTTTTGATAATGATATTGAGCGATGTGATATCACAATAACAATATTGATTTGATATATCGTGCACCACTGGTAGAAGGGTAAGTATCCAAAAAGAGATCCTAACAGATCAGGGAACCCCCTTTTGTGCCAAGGGTTGTCAAGAAGCTGAGTTACCTGTTAAGATCAAACAGAGTAGGACTTCAGTTTACCATCCGCAAACAGATGGACTTGTGGAGTGCTTTAATAGAACACTCAACCATATGCTTCACAAAATCATCTATAAAGATGAACGAAACTGGGACTCGCTATTTAAGGGAAATGGGTCAATTTAACTCAAAGGAAATTAATTGTTTTCTAACCTATATTTAACTTAATTTAACCCTTCTATCACTAATCCGTTATTAGATTTTATATAAATGTACCAGTTTAGCTAATCGCTAGGCATACTTGTGTTTGTGTTAGTCTTTGATGGATATTTCATTCTTGGTCTTTGCTGAAAAGGATTTTTCGATTCGTTGGCGGTCTTGTTGTGTTGGCAGATGAATGGGAAACAGAGTCATTCTCGTTGCGGAAGCTTGAAGTTTTGAGGTGGTTAAAGACTGTAGACTCGTTGTATAAACGGCAAAACTTAACTTAGAACACGAGTAAACTAAGTAAAAGAAAGAAGAGTAAGTGAGACAAGAGTGCTAGATGGCTTGAATGAAGCGGTTAACACATTTTTCTCTGATCTTTATCTGATTCTTTGTTTGTGTCCTGAGATTTTAAAACTGAGGTATCTGTCCAGCCTCTTTGAGAGGCTCTGACCAATTAGGTATTGCCTTTGGTTCAGAAGTGGCTGTTTCAGAGAGTGCAGTTTAGACATGATTTCTATAATAAGAGCACGATACATCTTACACAGATTTCAGTCAAGTCAACAATGTTTGATTATAAGTTTGTCAAGCATTGTTTTGGAATTATCTGATGTATGGAAGTAAAATAACACCAAATGATTTTGAAACAAAAAAGATTGTTGATTTGCACTACTTGAGAAATTATGCATTACATTAAACGATTGCATCTTTGAATCGGTTGCACCCCCACACACTTTAGATTGAAGTTGAAGTTTACATTGTAACTGTCTTTGAGGTCCATCCAGGGTTTTATGGTAGACTACCAGTAAATGTTGTGTCCATCCAGAAACAGCAGCAGTTCATATTCTGTACAATTTGGAATGCTGAAGAAATGTAGATGTTGATCAGTTGAATGTCCTTTGTTGGTTGCTTGGCATAGGTTACATTTTAAAGATATCGGACAGCATCATGTTTGCCATTGTTCTTATTCTTAGAAGATCCATTTTTGTGCAATATTCATCAGACGGTAATTTAACAGAATTGTAGTCTGCAGACTTGAGGCTGATCCAAAAGGTTATTACGATCCATGTCACCTGGAGTCATAATAATCTAGATTTCAGATAGGGAGTAAGTGGAGAGCAATTTTATATTTTGGCACATTGGATTGCACAGGGAAATGATAACCTGAATCCCAGACTCCAGGAGTCGTGGCTTCCTGCAGATGTTTTCCAGAGGCGTTTCAGTCAGTGTCCTGTAAAAAATCTCACTCTCTACCTGTCTGCACAGCTTGCTATTG
Source organism: Hybognathus amarus (assembly GCA_030378365.1). NCBI lineage: Eukaryota > Metazoa > Chordata > Actinopteri > Cypriniformes > Leuciscidae > Hybognathus > Hybognathus amarus. Next base: position 139,236 of record JAQIUQ010000075.1, read on the forward strand.
TCTTCCACTTGGCCTGCTAAGAGCTGGCAAATATGCAATTAAGCCTGACTGCATACTCCCTTGAATTTCAACCTCCTCCTATCCCCTCCATCAATGCAGCTGCATTTCCACATGGTTTGTCTCCTTGATTAGGAGTCGATGAAAAGAAATGAAGTCTGGGAATTTCAATCCCTGCCCCTCTCTACAAACAGCCCGGCCTTTTTTCATTCCTGCAACATTTCCAAATATTTGTGAATGCCTGAGGTATCATGCTGGTCCCACTTTCAAAAAGATTTTCATGATTTGTTCTTAGTTTAGATGGCAGAGTAAAATGAAGTTTAAACAGCGTTAATCTGATGGCAAGCATCCCTGAACAAAGACAGCTGAGTTGTACAGACTGTAAACAAAATCTTTATGATTTGAATTCACTTCAATCACATCTATAGAAAAATAAAATAATTCAGATTAGAAAATAAAGTTAATATAATCCTACTTACAATACATGGGGTCAAGCAACATAAAAATTCAAACCATTTCAAAAATATCTACAGTATAATCGTACACACATAAATAGAGCTAATCAAATATGATAAACACGAAGGCTTTATTGTGTTTGCTTGACGAGCATGAACCAATTAGGTTTATTCTTGTGCATCAAGTATTTAGGTGACACTTTAAGATGATATAGTTGCACATTAGATGTACTTACTAATAACAGTAAATTATGCATAATTACAAGTAATTAACCCTAAACCAAACCCTAAATCTAACTCTGTATAGTTTGTAACTGTGTAGTTGTCACAGGGTGGTTCAAGGAAGACAGGAGATAAAAGTAGAAATAACACTTTCTATAATAAAGCAAACTCAGGAACAGGCAGAGCAGGTCAGACAGCGATAGTATAACAAACAATACCGGACATCAAGTGCCAAGTGAAGACAGGCAGGAACTTAAATACACTGTGAAAATGATTACAAAAAATGACAGGCAGCTGTGAAGAGAGGTGATCAGTGTCCATGGATACAGATTGGTGGCGGGAAACTCAGACGGGAATACACGTGGTAAATCAAAACAAAAAGAAAGTCCGAAGAAGCCTAGTGGTGGCAGTAGTAAGTACACATAGTTGATTAATGTTATACTTATCTTAGTAAGTAGGCAACAATTGCACTCAAAATCACCTCAAAATAAATTGTAACCACCATTTGACCTTCCTTTTACCATATTTAATGTGCTCTATGTATGCTAGTGTTGAAGAATGTTTTGTATTTTGTATTTAATATTTTATTTAAGGGAGCGCAGGGCACAACCTGAACGGGTTTAAATGTAACACGACATTTCACATAGTCAGTCAGGATCAAGCAGGCTGTCTTTCCACTCTTTTTCCCTTGCTGCCAGAAGACGGCCTTCCACGAATTACGGAAACTTTTGATTATATTTCGTGAAGATACTGGACAAAGAGTGTTTTGACACCATGAAAGTAAATTTTTTCATCATAGATTTTTTTTCGGTTTCTGAGTTGGGTGTATACGTTTCCAAATCAAACTTTATATTTCCTTAATCACTGTCTTGTTGGCTCAAACATAGCACCATTTTGAAACATGTCAACAATTCCTAGCGACTGTTAGCTAGGGTTAAAATATGTAATACACAGCGGGGTTAATTGTAACAGAGTGTTACAACTAAGATGCCAAGTGTACAATGAGAATTAAATGAAAACGGAGCCACACAACTTTTCAGGTTTGAGTAGTTATTTATACATTTAACTTTGTTGGGCGTTCACAAACAATGTTGGAATTTAAAATGTTTAAAATGTAGTGTACTATGAATGATAACTTGTTTATTTATTAAAAATATGGCCTATTGACTATTATTGTGACTGTTCTTATTATTAATAATAACAATTGTACATGCAGCTGCCACACACAAATCTAATTTAGCCTAATTGCAATTACAATATTTTATAATTTTATTTATTAGGCCTATTATTTATTGCAAAACTGTGCAGCCCTTTTCTATGCCTCTATCCATGATATTGATCCGCAATAGAAGGATGATTGGATGAGGGATGGATGTATGGATATCTGTCTATACAGATGCACAAACAATATCAAACTATACAAATAAAATAGTGCTGAATTATGTGTGTTACACACAAGTGTTACAACTAACCCCTCTGTCTGTTACAATTAACCCGCATATGGGGTAAGTTGTAACATTTGCACTTCTGTCACTTTCAGTGCAACTGTACGAAAATGGTAGGTCCTAGAAAAAAAACTTTAAGTGTTCATTTGTAGCAGAGATGTGTATGTTGCTTGTGTAAAAAGTATTAATCTAACCTAATTATTTTTTAATTAATTGAGCCAAAACCAAAATGCTTAGGTTGTGCCCCGCTCTCCCCTAAAAATGTATACAATATTTAATATTGTATACATTTTTAATTAATTTTGTTCTCAATAATTGGTAACACTTTAGAATACTGTATCTTACTTACTGCAGAATTAATAAGGAATTATTGACGAACTAATAGGTAATTCTTCATTAACTACTTCTTCACTACTGTTAACTACTCAGGAAGATGTGTTAACTAATCAGTATGTAGTATAATTTTATGATTGTGTTAAGTATCAGTTAGTTAATCAATAGCTAATGAATTCTGTCATACCTCCTGAAGAACTACTAATAATTATCAACTAATTAAGGTTCAGGAAAAATGACTCAGAAGTAACTACTGAAACAGTGATACAGAAACTAACCTCAGATTATTTGTATATTTTACTGCAGTATATGTGTGTGTCTGTTTCCTCAGCATTCGAAATGCCACTGAGTAAATTCATGTATTTGAGGCAACGACTGAGGGAAACTGAAAAATGAAAATATAGGGAACTTATTAGTAATTAATAAATAAGCATCAGAATAATTATGCAGGAATTACTTAGGAGCTGGAACAGTATTCTAAAGTGAAAACATAGGGAACCCATTAGTAATTAATAAAAAATATCAAATAATTATCCAGGAATTAGGCTACTTCATAACCTGAAACAGTCTTCAAAGTAAAAATATAAGGAACTTATTGCAGTAATTAATAGAAATAATTATTAGATAGTCCTTCAGGAATTACTTAGAACCTGAAACAGTATTCTAAAGTGAAAATATAGGGAACCCATTAGTAATTGATAAAGAATTACCACATACTTCTGACTCAAATAAAACTTACTGAAAAAAAATATATATATATATATATATATATATATATATATATATAGCCTATATATATTAACGTAATCATCTAAACCTTTGTAAAATACATGACAATACTTGCGAAGAGGTGAACAGTGGCAAGGAACCAAAACTTCATCATCTTGATTAATAGATAATTAATGATGTAGTTCTTCAGGAGGTATGAACAGAATTCATTAGCTATTGATTAACTAACTTCATACTAACACAATCAGTAAAATTATATTACATACTGATTAGTTAACACATCTTCCTTAGTCAGTTAACAGTCAGTGACTTAAGTGTTAATAAGAATTACCTATTAGTTCTTCATGTGATTCCTTACTAGTTATGCATGAGGTAAGATACAGTATTCTAAAGTGTTACCAATAAGGTAACACTTTACAATAAGGTTCAGCATTAACATTAGTTAATGTATTTACTAACATGAACTAACCCATGAGCAATACATTTGTTACTGCATTTGTTCATCTTTGTTAAAGGTGCCTTCTGGGATTACTGAGGTGAAAATCTACAGAAAATGAGCTACACGCATCAAAAGAATGAGAAGAAATAAGTGCAATGATGTCATTAAAAAACTGAAAAGTTATATTGCTGCCGAGATATAAACCTAAATTAGCATGCTAAATTACTAGCCCCGGCCCGTCAGGTGTCGTAATACCAGTTTCGGCCATGGGAGGCGGTATGCGGCGGGCAACATAAACACCAGCCGCACACTGCAGTACACGAGTAAGTCGCGCGTCTTATGTTTGTACTTTGAACCTGAAGTCAATCTGTGGTGTAACATGTACAAGCGCCAAAACGGTATTTATTGTTTGAATTGCGTAATGAAATTGACAGAATCTGAGAGACTTAACTAACCTGCTTGCTAAGTGTCAATTGCGTGTGTCTCACGGTGAATTCGTGAGAGTTGTCAGCTCTGAATGACGCTAGCTTGATCAACATCAGCCAATGCTGTCTGTCAAATTAATTCAAACTAACAATAAAAGTGTAATATGAACAAAACGAATACCGTAAACTTAAAATAATTGCCCAGGCTTTTATTTTCCCATATCGTGGAAATGCACCAGCTTGTTTTTGAGACAGGCGTCTATGAGACGGTCTTCATCATTTAGTGTTGAGATGTTGTTCATTGAGTCTCTGATCTCTAAAAATATCCAAATGCTCCACGTGAAACTGCGGTCTTCCAACCTTTTACTATCGTGTCAAATGATTTGAATAATATGCGTGAGAAAGAGTGTGAGAGTGCGGCCGCGCTACAACTCAATTTCTGGAGGTATACTGCCCTCATCTGTTATGGAAAATTTAATATTTTTTGATTTAGAATTCCAGATGGTACCTTTAATGTTAGTTCATGAAAATACAGCTGTTCATTGTTTGTTCATGTTAGTTCACGGTGCATTAATTAATGTTAACAAGATTTTAATCAAGTATTAGTAAATGTTGAAAATAACATTAAAGATTAACAAATGCTGCATAAGTGCTGTTCATTATTCAGTTCATATTACCTAAAAAGTGTAATATGAACAAAAGCAGAATACGTAAACTTAAAATAATTGCCCAGGCTTTTATTTTCCCATATCGTGGAAATGCACCAGCTTGTTTTTGGGACAGGTTCGTTGTTAACTGACGAACCTTATTGTAAAATGTTACCATAAAAATAATAATAATTAGAATAATAATCATAAAGTCATCACTTACTTCATCTTAATAACCATATATTTTATTTTAATGTTATTTGCAAGGTTTATTTCAATATTTAAAAGCTTTAAAACTACTGATTTTCCTTCAAGGAAAAGCACATCTAGTCATCAGTAATGAGTTAAGTAACTCTTAAGCCACACTTTAAGTGCAGGAACTCAGGCAAGATTGTGTTCATTTTTGAGGCCAGGTACCTTGTCAGTTGCCTTAAGGCTCTGCTGTGTATGCACTCAGGCTGATTTGGCATGTGTCAGGGCTCATTGTCTGCTGAGACCATAGCCCCTCTCTGTCAGCGTGCAGCGTGAATCTCTCTGTCCCATAGCCCCCTACAGTACCTCTCTACACTGCACAGACAGGCTTCATGGCCATGACTGGAGGCTTGCAGGTTTTTGTGGAATGAGAAAATTTAAAAAAGACTGGGTTTCAGTGCCACTTTGAGTGCTGTTAACAAGGTGTAGGCCTGTTGGCTCACCCAGTATGCATGCAGCCAAAGCTTGGCAGGCTCTCGCTCTGGTTTGCAGTGATGGAGCAGACTGTGTGCAGTTAGTGTAAATTCTGTCACACGCTTACGAGGCAGTTTATCAGAGCAGAGGTGATTTTAGTAAGAAATTTCTTTCTTTTTTTAACAAATGCAAATGCAGGTTCAGGGGAAGGCCATGACTGACTGCTCAAGGTGTTTAAAGTAGTCTAATGCACCATTATTTCCTTTCATATGCAACTTCAATAATACATTCTGAATCTACATTAGCATACTTATTGACACTGAGATTAAGAAAGCCCTCAGTGGCACTGAGAAATCATAACAGCCTAGAGAAATATGTGGAAAATGAGAACAGACATCACCATATGACAGGGCCCTTGTGTAAAAAAAAAAAACTTTGCTGCTTTTCAATTGAACTTGTGGTTTTCTAACAGTTTCAACCTGCATGAGACTGCCTGGCTCATCAGGGTCTAAGCTTGCACATTTCCTTTTCCACATATTTTTTAAAGTAATTCACAAAAGAGTCTGGTCAGAAAAAAAACAGGCATTGTTTTTGTTTTTAAAAAAAAATGCTGAAAATTTAAAAATAGAGGTATTGATCAGAAGTATTTTTGCAAAGTCGTGTTGGGACCTCATAGTATTTGTGTACGATTTGTAGTTGAGAGGCAGAAGCCCCCTCAACCAAATTAGTCAGCTGCTATTAAATGAGGTTTTTACGCACCATCACATCCGTCATTCCAAACCTAGTGTAGAAAATCCTGCTGTGATCTGATTGGCTGATTGAGTCCTGATAAGACCACCTGTTGCCACTAACTAATCATGCTTCTGTCTCAGCTTGTTTGTATGTAAGAAGCCATCTCCCCATTAATACATGGTCTGTGGGGAATTAGCGCATTCTCACCCAAGGTGAAACCTTTTGATCATGCTTCAATATTCAACCCTTTAGGCGACATGACACGACTCCTATGGCGTCATCTAACTGAAAAGCGTCAGTTAGATGAGCGGGTAGGTTTAGGTCTGGGGTAGGGTTACATGCGATCCTAGGGCATCATCTAACTGACGCTAAAGGGCGCCTGAAGCGTCAGATATTGAAGCATGGTCAAAATGCTTCCCAAGGCGTCAGTTCAGGTGACGCCTTGGGCGTGAGAATGGGCTGGGGGAATTGTTGCATTGTTGACCATGAATCAACAATTACCATCTAAGAAATGTCTACTCCTACAAATCAAGTACAATAAAATGGGAAAAGCAAATTGATGACTGAATGAGTTTCAAATTGACCCAGTAGCAACAGCTAAATCAGCCTAAAAGTCCTGCTAGTTTTTACACCTATAGTTTGTCTGTGGAAAACGAAAGAAGAATTTTAAAAGGAACTGCAATGACAGTTCTCTGAAAAGGACTAATAGCAAAAGTACAATAATAATAGCCTGTATAACTTGTCAGTTATATTCTGTATGAGCCTTCTGAGATCAAAAGATTTGTGTGATGAACAGTTGCAGGCAGGAACAGACAAAAAATAATTTTCTTTCACTGCAGCTCAAATCAAATATGATGTCATGTAAGGCTTAACTTTTGGTCTTAGGACATTAAATGATGTTCAGTGAATAACCTCATAAATGTCTGTCATGTGTCTGTCATTTGGTATCAGAAGACTTGAAATATAGCATTCAAACTTGTTTTATGGTGCTTATGGTATATTTTGCTTTATATTGGATATTGACAGAAGTAGTTATTATTATGAACTGTTGTAGTGAAATGAGCTGCATGACGATCAAAAAAGATTAAAAAGTTTCTTTCAGCGGCCCTTTAAAACATATTATCGTGTGGTAAAACTACATGTCCACTATTGTTTTAGCTTCAAAAAACTTTCAAAAACAATAGTAAAAGTTTATCAATACAAGTGTATTTCTATCATGTAGGTGGTTGTTTTTATATTGGCAGAATAGAAGTAAGATATGTCTAAAAAAAGGCATTAAAAAAATTTAATATGGTTTATTCTGTCAGCAAGACACTTTCAAATATAGCTCATAATAGCATTTTAGACAGTCTTATAGACGCTTTCAGCAGTGACAACATAAACACACGGTACTGCGCATGTGCATAAAACTGGCCCAAACTTAACTTCCGGCAAACTTGCCATACAATCCATAACAAGTAAAATAACCATAGTAGCTGGTATTTCTTGACAGTCAAAGAAAATAAATGTTACCTGGCCAAACTGAAATGTGACACTACCAGACCCGTTGAACAAAAATAGGAGACAAGATGTTTTTCTACCGACGTGTCTGATTTACCGCAGTGTTAAAAAACTGTGGCGAGCGGAAGCGCGACGAGGCTCTACTTAGGTGAATATCTCTCCTTATTAGCTTCTTACATGCTTGCTGAACCTTTTTTTAAAGGCGGGTCTCCACATGACAGGATGTTGGATGGATCTGTGCAGCGTTATGATACATTCTGCTCCGCTGTTAATGTGTTTTGTGTGAGAGAGAGAGAGAGAGAGAGAGAGAGAGCTTGCGAATATGCGCTGACACGCAACTCTGCAGTCAAATACAACTTTTCCTTAAATTGTAAAAAACACGGAAATCAATATGTGGCGGTCAGCGCTGATAATGAGTTGGGCTGCCACTAATAAATGCATGGGAAACACTGTACCAGATCTTGAATAAACCTAGCTATTTTAATATAGTATCTAATACAGTCAATGCCGTATTATCCAATAAACAGTATAAACTAAACAGAACGGAAGTTAACTTTGGGCCAGCTCATCACCATGGCAACGCGTCTGATGAAAGCTTCTATAGTTAAAGAACAGTAGGATACAGTAAACATATAAAAATGTTATAGGCTATTACATCATAAGTCAATGGATTACCTGGTCTAAATTAAGTCTAAATTGGTCACTAACACTTTAATTGAAGGGGTTTGTATAAGCCTGACATGACACTGTCATAAACATGACATAACACCTGTCATGAACATGAAGGAGTCTTTATGAATGTTTATGACTGTTGTCATTAAGTGTCATTCGGTAAATTATGACACTTTTAAATGCAAAGTTGACATTGTTTAAAATGCCTTTGTTATGACAACTTGACATTAACAAAGACAAAATGTCTTTGTCATGACAACTTGACATTAACAAAGACAAAAAAAAATAAATCATAACCTGTTAACCTGTAATGTGTTAACATTGCATTACCCTATCATATGTTATGGTTGGTTTTAACTTTGGTTGTCATGACACCATTATAACTGTGACATGAATATTTTACTTGTCCTCAAGTAAAGTGGAACACATTGTACTAGTTATAAAGATGTCATTAAGGGTCATTACACTGTCAAATGCTTTAACAACAGTGTCATTAATATTTCCCTTTACCTCAAGTAAAGTGGAACACGTTGGACTAGTTATGATTTCTTGGTTAATGTCAAGTTGTCATAACAAAGACATTTCTGTCTTTGTTAATGTCAAGTTGTCATAATCAAGACATTTTTGTCTTGGTTAATGTCAAGTTGTCATGACCAAGACATTTTTGTCTTTGTTAATGTCAAGTTGTCATAACAAAAAAAAACATTTTAAACAATGTCAACTTTGAAAAGTGTCATAATTTACCGAATGAGACTTAATGGCAACAGTCATAAACATTCATAAAGACTCCTTCATGTTCATGACAGGTGTTATGTCATGTTTATGACAGTGTCATGACAGCCTTATGCACACCCCTTCAAATAAAGTGTTACCATAAAGAGAATATATATGGGATATACACTCACCGGCCACTTTATTAGGTACCCCATGCTAGTAACGTGTTCGACCCCCTTTTGCCTTCAGAACTGCCTCAATTCTTCGTGGCATAGATTCAACAAGGTGCTGGAAGCATTCCTCAGGGAGTTTGGTCCATATTGACATGATGGCATCACACAGTTGCCGCAGATTTGTCGGCTGCACATCCATGATGCGAATCTCCCGTTCCACCACATCCCAAAGATGCACTATTGGATTGAATGATCTGGTGACTGTGGAGGCCATTTGAGTACAGCGAACTCATTGTCATGTTCAAGAAACCAGTCTGAGATGATTCCAGCTTTATGACATGGCGCATTATCCTGCTGAAAGTAGCCATCAGAAGTTGGGTACATTGTGGTCATAAAGGGATGGACATGGTCAGCAACAATACTCAGGTAGGCTGCTGCGTTGCAACGATGTCAATTGGTACCAAGGGGCCCAAAGAGTGCCAAGAAAATATTGCCCACACCATGACACCACCACCACCAGCCTGAACCGTCGATACAAGGCAGGATGGATCCATGCTTTCATGTTGTAGACGCCCAAATTCTGACCCTACCATCCGAAGTGTCGCAGCAGAAATCGAGACTCATCAGACCAGCAACGTTTTTCCAATCTTCCATCTGTCCAATTTCGATGAGCTTGTGCAAATTGTAGCCTCAGTTTCCTGTTCTTAGCTGAAAGGAGTGGCACCTGGCGTGGTCTTCTGCTGCTGTAGCCCATCTGCCTCAAAGTTCCACGTACTGTGCGTACAGAGATGCTCTTCTGCACACCTTGGTTGTAACGGGTGGTTATTTGAGTCACTGTTGCCCTTCTATCAGCTCGAACCAGTCTGGCCATTCTCCTCTGACCTCTGGCATCAACAAGGCATTTCCGCCCACAGAACTGCCGCTCACTGGAATGTTTTTCTTTTGGACCATTCTCTGTAAACCCTGGAGATGGTCTGCGTGAATATCCCAGTAGATTTAGCAGTTTCTGAAATACTCAGACCAGCCCTTCTGGCACCAACAATCATGCCACGTTGAAAGTCACTCAAATCACCTTTCTTCCCATACTGATGCTCTAGTTTGAACTGCAGGAGATTGTCTTGACCATCTACATGCCTGAAACGTCACTGAGTTGCCGCCATGTGATTGGCTGCTTAGAAATTAGTGTTAACGAGCAGTTGGACAGGTGTACTGAATAAAGTGGCCGGTGAGTGTATTGTTGCTGTCCGAATGAAAACCGCGTATGTCCATTTTGCTGACGATTTTGAGATTTTTTCACGATAGAATGTCCAGGTTCATTTCCGTATACAGCATGCTTCACATTATCTAAATGACCAATGAAAAGTTGTGAAATCATGTCATCTGATTTCCACATATTTCCATTTGCTGTCAAAGCTGTCAATCACGCAGCGTATCTCCCATGTGGAGGCCCTGTTGTGATCGGATTGTGATTCGGATCTGCCTGACCATCTGGAGGTAGTCTGGCTCGCATTGTGTTCGGATCTTACTAGGTGTAAACGCAATCTGGTTGCTTGAACCACATATGTATATTTTACTCTTCCCAAAAATGCTAAAAAAAATAAACGAGTGAGAGCGTGTTATATAGGCTATATGACACGTTATAGCTACAGATGTGACGGTGCTACTGCGACCACGCATCATTTACACCGACATCATATTTGCACTCTTATATATATATATATATATATATACTACTATATGTATATATATATATATATATATAAAGGTTTAAAGGATGGTACACTTCAAAATAAAAATTCTGGTGTTCAAGGTGTTCCAAATCTGTATTAATGTCTCTCTTCAGCTGAGCACAAAAAGAAGATATTTTGATGAATGTTTATAACCAGACAGTTGATGGTAGCCAGAAAATGGAAGTCAATGGGGCACATCAACTGTTTGGTTACCGAGACTCTTCAAGTATCTTCTTTTGTGTTCAGCAGAAGAACAAAATTAATACAGGTTATAAACATCTTAAGGGGAGTAAATAATGACATAATTGTCATTTTGAAGCGAACTAATGCTTTAATAACTGCCAGTTTTTTTAAGGTTTTTGTGACATGTCCAATAAACACTAATTAATAACAATTAATAATATTAAGAAGATATTTTGCAACTATAGCTGTTATTTTACTACAACCTTGTCAGTTCTATTACAAATTATTTTAATCCAATAATCAGGCACAATTCCACAAAACACACAAATACTAAACAACAACAACCTTTAAAGTGCTACCAATTGTTACAAGAGAATGTGCATGTCATAGACAGAAGTCATTAGACTGATTCAAACAGATCTCTAATTAGATATGTTTTGTCACTTTTTTATTAAACAGAACTGTATGTGGGGTGTTGGTTGTATTATTGTATTTGCATTATTTCATGGCACTAAATAGATATTTCTCTCATCACATTCAGTTCAGACTGTAACCTCATACTGTAAATGCAGATTCAGTCAGCACTGGTGTATTTTACTTCCATTCACAGAAGAATGAAGACCTTCAAGAGCCATTAGAAAATCATGAATATCTTTCAATATCTTTTGAGATTGTTGTGATATCTCAAAGAAGAGGAAGCACTCTACCAAAATCTTCACATCAATATATCATGAAGATGTAAGCGATAATGTGTGCTTAGAAATATTTATTTTACTATAGTAAAAGTTTCTGAGAAAAAGGTCCTTCCAGTGCCTCTGCACTAAACCAAATTTATTTTATCATTTGCCTCTGTATAGCTTCTTCTTCTTCTTCTTTCCTTTACATTTACGGCCCGAATAAATGCAGCATTTGTAGTCATAAAATGCTCTTATTAAAATCTATTTCAAGTTCAGTACAGGATGCAGTCCTGAGAGATGAAGAAACATGGCTAAAATGACATGGATAGAGCCTTTGATACAGTCTTTTTTTAAATTTCATCAGAACATCCACTGAAGCTCAGCTCTTTGTCCACTCAGTCCTCTGAGTGACTGTAAATGCACACACAAAAGAGAGTGAGTGAAGACTCTTACTAGGTAACAATATCACAGTAGGTTGTCTTCTACCTCATTTGTCAAGCAAAGTTCATACAGGCCTAACAAAAAACCCTCTAATTGCCATGAATGGAATCTATTTTCACCAGCACTCGAGCTCTTGACCAAGAGACAAGAGCTAGAAAGGGCAGCTCACTCTCCCTTTTTAAAAAATTAAATGTAGCCATGCTTGCACATGTCAGAGAACAATCTGCTTTTAGGGATACCATGCGAGGAAAGTGCTTTACCAAATGTCATCTGACCTTTCATTACGACACCATTCTTAATTGCATTTAGAATAATTACACCACATAATCACTTTCATTGAGCTGGTGAAAGCTATAATTAGAGTCTGTAATGACATGGTGAATAAAACACTGGAATCCATACAAACCTGGTTGTGATTATTAGGATGTGTGTGTGTGCGTGCGTGTCGTGCTTATCAATGGCCTTTAAATTTCTCCGAGTAAATCACCTTTATTTATATAGCACTTTTTACTATACAGATTGTATCAAAGCAGCTTCAGAGTGATAACATGAAAATAATAAAAGTTTTTTTTTTCCTAAAAGAAAAGTCCACCTTATCGTCCACCTTAAACAAGGCAGAATCAATATTGTTGAATATTAAATGTCCCCATACAAGAAAACCAAAAGCCAATGCAACAGTGACAAGAAAGTAAAATTCCATCAGGTGACAGAAAAAAAGAAAAAAACCTTGGGAAACCAGGCTCAGTCGGGACCAGTTCTCCTCTGACCAACAAACGAACAGTGTATGATTACAATTCAAGACAACATTACAAGTCAGATTGGATCAAAACATTCACAATATTTATCCAGTTCCATCTAGTTGGAGGTCGGAGTCATCACGCCGGTATGGAGACGAGTTTGGTGTGGTGTCCATGAGGCCTTCACAGGGCTGATGAGGCTGGCAATTTAGGGATGTATTTGTGGTTGTGTCCTGGCGCAGGTTCACCGTGTGATCTGGATACGGCTTTGGATCCGCCTGACTTCAGGTAAACCTCGGAAAAATGGAAAGTACTAAACATTAGCGTGGATGCTATTCGTCTTATGATGTAACAAGTACATTGGGTAGTGTCCCTGGTTTCGGCTGACCTAATCTATGCAGCCTAATAATCATTTAAATGATTTGAATAATAGTATAATAATGCATAATGTTGTAACCCATGTGAATGCCAGGTAAAAGAGATGTGTTTTAGTCTATATTTAAACTGACAGACTGTGTCTGCTTTCCGACAATGTTAGGGAGACTTTCCAAAGTTTACGTGCTTAATAGGAAAATGATCTACCACCAGCAGTTCATTTTGATATTCTAGGTATTATCAACTGGCCAAGAATTTTCAGTAGCATCCCATTGCAGTACATGAAGATCCAGGCGGTGGAAATGGGTAGGATTAAGGGTGGGGTTAGGGATCAGGGATCAGGGGGTGGACATGGGTAGGTTTAGGGGTGGGGTTAGGGATCAGGTGAGTGGAGAAGGGTAGGATTAGGGGTGGGGTTAGGGATGAGGGGGTGGAGATGGGTAGGATTAGGGATCAGGGGGTGGAGATGGGTAGGTTTAGGTATATATAAGATCCAGATTTAAACTCCTCCCACTGGATTTTCTGTGTTCTGCATTGAGGACCATCTCAGAATTTTAAATTGCAATAGACGTGAAAGTCTATAATGCACTAAGAGCTCTCTCAATTACTGGGAAGCTAAACCATTTAGTGCTTCTGTAGGTAGTCAGCAATATTTTAAATGTATATGATGTTTAAATAGAGAGCCAATGTAGTGTTCGAAAGTACTGGGCTAATATGGTCATACTTCCTGGTTCTGCAACTATAGCTGCTGTGTTTTGGACCAGCTGTAGTTTGTTTATTAAAGGTGGTCATATAATGGTCACATGAGCTTTTACAAGTCTGATTGTACCAAAATGTGTGTTGGCAGTGCCTGTTCACAACCATCATATAATGATAAAAATCCATCTAATGAGAGATCATGTGACCCTCCGTTAGCAATGGCTGTGTAGTTCAACTGCTCCCAGACTTGGTATCCTTAATCTACTTGTTCTCAGTAAAACTATCAATGCTTGGTTAGTTTTGATTGCTCTGATAATGGTGCAACAAATGAAGATGGCAAAACGTCAATTAACGCTGGCTCCCGTAGAAAAAGGGAGTCAAAGACCCTAACGGTGCTCCTGAGGGGAAACTTCACGCCATTGTCGCTGACGAGTGAAAGATGCACCTTAGCTTCGTCAGGCAACTGTTTAAGGAAGAATTTGTCCCCGATCGCCGATAAACCCTAAAAGGTGCTCTTGAGGGGGAACTTTGCACCATTGTTGCTGACGAGTTAAGGATGCACCTTACCTTCGTCAGGGAACTGTTTATGAGAAGTATTTGCCCGATTGGAGTTGCTGGAAGAGGACGTCCGGCTGATAAGAAACAACTTTGACAACGTGCAGGCAGCTCTTCATAATACAAAAAAAGACACTGTGGAGAAGCTAGCAGTTGACTGTCTTCGGGAAAAGTTCGACGAGAATTCGAAGACAAAAGCCGCCAGTCCAATGTATGTCCAGTGGGACTTGAAGAGAGTGTAGAAGGAGTTGACCCTATGCGATTTATACAGAATAATCTCCCTAAATGGATTCCCTCTCTTGCTGTCAAGGTACTGGAGATTGAAAGAGCTCACCATATCTACAGTGTGCAAAATCTACCCCTCATACGTTTATCTTTTAAGATGCTGCGCTATCAAGATTCGGAATGCAATCCTGGAATGGATCCCGTGCTGCTGGAAAATATCTCCATAATGGATCACCACTGCTTTTCCTCCCTGACTACAGCACACACACTGCGTCTAAGAGGAGATTGATGGCATTGACGAGGAAGGAGCTGAGCTCAGTTGGCAATTACGTCTTTTTGTATAACCATATATGGAGCTACAACGCCTAGTTTAAATAGCATATCCTCATCGCATATCATTTGCATTTGATTATTCATCGCACGCTGACGCCATGTTAACGGTCAAAACGTTAGGAAAATATGAAATACAGATGTGCGTGTCAAAGTAAGTCAAGATCACATTTATTTTTACTATTTTTACTATTAGTTACTATTTTCTCAGACAATCTGCTATTATCATGATTAGCAATTATCTCTAGATAAAACATTGAAACACTGCATGCCAGAGGGAAAGTGTTGAAAAGCATTGCATCAACAACAAATATATATTTCTCTATTTATTGAATATTTTTTTGTAACTTCTCATTAATGATTTCATGTAGTTTAAGTGTATAACTTCATTAACGAGAATGGCATATTTAATCTAAATGTTTAAATCAAAAGTAAAACATAGTTTTAATCATTACTTAATTTATTTTAAACTGTTATTGAAAACGTGCACTGTATTTATTAGCCTACTCTATGAAGATTTATGGTTCATCTGCCGTTAGATTATGTGCGTCAGTTTCACTAAGCGGCCCACAGCGCGTGCTGGCGTGGACACTTAAGAAGGGATGGATATTGGCTTCAAGTGATTGGCTTGGTGAGTGAAATTTTATTTGTATCCTATTTTCTTTTGTGTAGCCTATGAGATAGGCTATAATTTTATTTAGATATTCGGTTTAAAAGTGACCAAGAAGACATTTAACGGCTCACCATCGGTGTCTCCAATTCCCTTTGTTTCTCCAGAATGTGCGTACGCACGGCTCAAGGTTGCTTAAAGGTGCGTACATTCTCCCGTCAAGTTTGTTTTTTATAGATCACAAACTTTGTGTGGAAACTGCCGTACATACGTTTCCAGCCCCGTTTTGTGCGTACGCACGCTTTATAAATGAGACCCCAGGTCAGGTGAATTGATGGATGAGCTCGGACTGCTAGTTGGTCGCGTATCCAAAGTCTGTTATGTTAAGGGCGGGTAGAAGAGTGTGTTTTATCTCTTTGCTCACTGTCCGTTCCTTTACCATTCTTGTTGTGTTTTTCTGTTCCATGCATGAGTCTGCCCAAGTAAGATTAATTTGTTTTATCCGTAATATTGACATGCGTAATATGTCTATTGCATATTTTTTTGATTGCCGTCCACTATCTTTTCGGGGGCCTATACTCTTTGGTCCTCCTGTCTTGTTCTGGTTGGTCTGCATATTGCTGTTACTCAATAACTTCTTTTATCTGATCATTCCTCAATAATTACTACTTTAATCCTTGTGTGGCTCCAGATACAATTGTTGGAGATTTAATACTTCCATGTTGCAGGACTATATATTTGTGGCTGAATTTGTAACTGAATTACGCAGCTCTTTGAAGGAATTAAAAAGGTGAATTTTCTGAGATAAAAATAAAGGTCCTTAAATCAGAATTAAAATCTATATATTTTTATAGAGCTGAATTTTTCATACACCGCACTAGACAATTATATTATCTCAATGGAGAATGCCCTTTTAAGCTTTTGGCTTTGAGGTTGAAGGATGGGGAGTCTAAGGCCAGCATATCTGCTATTAGGCATGAGGGTTCAGTATACTGTATACTCAACATAAACTTTTGTATATTTCAGAACACAGCACTGACCCAACAGACTTTGATTAATTCCTTGAGCAATAAATCTTCCCAAATTACATGATTCTCAGTGTTTTATATTGGACAGCCACACTTGTACACTTGACATTCCGCGCATGCGCGTGCGCGAGCGATCTGTATTTGTAGCTCCGGAGAATTTCTCTCACCTATCCTTGATTTTCTTCTTTACCACTCATTTATAAACAAGCACTTTCTATTTTTATATCATGTGAACTTATCCTTGATACTATTCCTTATAAAAAACTATTTGATTACTTTGATATCGCTACTTAGATCCAATTTTCCAAATCTAGGCTACTAGCCTTTAGCCCGCTAGCATTTCACGCGTGGCCCTATCGGCCGTCTCATTCTACATCCGTCTTCACTGAAAAGATACGGTTTATTTTCGGCATTTCAGAGTCTGAAATTAGTGGTGATATTTGTAGTATCACTACTAATTTACTGTTCATCTTTTATAATGGCGAACACATCAGATGCGTGTCTAACGTTACCTCTGAGTGCAGGTGAGGAGTCGTTCGAGCTCTTCTCGGTGAAGCAGGAGCTGGAACACGTCGAGAAGCAGATCCGTGGTCTGCTGGTGAAGCAAGCCGAGCTGTTGGATCGGCGTTCAACGCTTGAAGCATCACGCGCGATGCTCACAAATCAGTGGTTAGTAACGTAACTCTTCTATTCAGACCTCGTCCACTCCGCGTGTTTCTCTGCCCAGGAGCACACGATCATTTTGGATTTCATTTCACTCCGACGCCATCACAACACGGAGCATGGGTCACGCAGCGGAAGACACGAGCCAGGACCAGAGCTACCTCTCCGCCCCTCCCCGGTCTTCGAGATGCCCACTCGGAACCGCTTCTCCCTCTTCGCGAACCGGAACGCGACGACGCCGTGATCATCGGCACATCCATGGTCCGTCATGTCCGCGCTCAACTCGGGGAAAGGTAAGGTGCGAACTCACTGCTTCCCTGGTGCCCGTGTTCTTGATATCGCCGCTCAGGTTCCCGAGATCGTGGGCGGTGACACGCGCATCGGAGCTGTTGTGCTGGAAGCGGGAGCGACTGACATAAGGCCTCGACAGACCGAGGTTCTGAAAAAGGACTATTTGAGCCTGATCGAGACGGTACGCACCACAGCGCCAAAGCAATCGACCATCGTGTCAGTAGACTTTTTGCGCTCAATGAATAGTTAATGTTAAAGGAGCATAACGCAAGTCTCAGAAGTTTTTGCAGAACTACGCCCCTATGGTGACAAATGAAACTGCGTACGCGCTCATGGAATACCATAGACTTCATAGAGTAGACATATACACGGAATACACGCACGTTTGCACGAGCTGTTCATAACCAAAGGAGAAATCAGGCACACATCTTTTGTTACAGTCATAATGAGGTAATACAGTTATAAATCTGCAAGTCATTTAAATATATGAAAGGAAAGGCATTTGAGTAAATTACACACTTATGTAGGCCTATGTGTGTGTGAGGGGAAACAGGGGTAGAAAACTTCGGCTTTTGTTTCCATTGATCTCCCATGTTGAACTGTTTTATGTGCTTACTGTATCCACTTATGATTGTATTATTATGGAAACACGTTCATGAAGACACGCTCGAGCCTCAGAGCAGACCGCCCCAGATCTCTTTCGTCTGTTGAAAGCCTTCTCTGTCCGATGTTGACTCTGAGTCTTATTCCGACGCCTGGCACTGGACAGACAGAAGTTGTATATTTCTTTGCCTCACGTGGAGTTTGCGTTGCGGGTTTGTAATGTACTACAAGCTCGGTCTCTTTGGGGCTGTTTTTACACCTGGCCACAATGCGTTTTCTCAGATCTATCTGATTTATCAAAATGATTCCATTACCTGGTCACATAAATGTGTTTTTGCAAAAACGGATATTAATCTGATATTCAATTCCGCGTTATATAGATTTCATGAAGTGCACGTTACGAAAGCAACAGATGAGCTGCATTTTATAAATCATCGGCTTCAGCTATTTCAAAATCAGCAAAGACAGCAATAAGAGAACGGCAAAAGCTCTGGTATCAGATCATTTCATTTCTTAAGGCTACTTTAATGAAGATAGTGGAGGTAGAAGGTAACTTAAGTGTTAATCGTATGCGTCTTACTTTCACTTTCATTTGCGATAGATTGCGCGTGCTGGCTTATAAATACACTCGCCTGCTCATCTGATGCACGTCGTCATATATGACTAAAACAACATGACATACCCTGTTTTCAACAACCAGATGCATTTACACTTGTCCAGTTTCGTCTGGAATACAGCCCAGACCACGTCCTCAATGGTTTGACCTGTCGGATTCAGATCCGTCTGTATTCAACCTGGTCTTTTCACGATTCGAATAAGTTATCCGATCACAGAAAACGCATGAAGTGACCAGATGAGGCTAAACAGCCCCTTTGAATCCATCTTCTACTTTTGGGAGAGTCGACTGAAGTTGCGTCGCTCGAGTCTGCTTCTCGATACGGAGAACGCGGCGAATACACTAACCTGCAAAGCATAGGCACATAGCCAGGCGAGCGTGAACGCGCATGACGTCAGCGCCACAGCTCAGATTCGAGCCCCAATCCCCTCTTATATATTTCACTGTACAGGATTATAGAGGCGATCGCAGTGATCAGAAGAAGAGCTCATTCAGCCCATCAGACGATTGTTTCAGCACTGTATGGGTTCAGAGACGGCTATTTTTAACATAAAATGTTGCGCAATGCACCTTTAATGTGTAATGAACAGAAACTGCTCTTTGTAAATAATTGGCATCTGTTTTGGAGCGACCACAGACTGTATGAGGACAACGGACTCCACCCCAGCAGAATCGGAGCGAGTGTTTCTGTCAGACAACATCTCCGAGACGTTACGCACCAGATGACTAATAAGTCAAAGTCTAGAATCACAGCCTCTGCTGTCCTAATTTTAACTAATATGCATAGTGTGGAGCATTATATAGAAACTGTGTCCATTCCTCGTTTAGTGAAGCCAAACAATAAATACTTAGTGTAAGATCTAGCAAAAATCTTATTGTAATTAAACCAGAAAATCTAAATATCAGTGAACAAAAACAATTTTTAAAGCTAGGTCTTCTAAACATTAATATCGCTCACACCTAAGGCGGTTATTGTTAATGAAATGGTCACAGATAATAATTTTGATGTTCTGTGCCTTGTTCTGAAACCTGGCTTAAACCAAATGAGTATTTCGGTGCTAAATGAGTATTAGTCCACGAGGATACTGTTATAAGCATGAGCCTAATTCTGATCGGCCGTGGCGGCGGTGTTGCAACAATCTATAAAGATATTTTTAACGTTACTCAAAACAGGTCACAGGTTTAATTCATTTGAAGTACTTGTGCTAAATGTTACGCTCTTAGATGTAAGAAAGGAATCCATATTACTCTAGCCTTGGCTACTGTATATCAGACTTCCAGGCCCCTATGCTGAAATTCCTGAAAGAGTTTGCAGACTTTCTGTCCGATCTATTGATGAATGTCGATAAAGCAATAATTGTTGGAGATTTTAACATACACGTAGATAATACAAATGATGCTTTAGGGGTTGGCGTTTACAGACTTATTAAACTTCTTGAGGTCAGAACAAAACGTCAGTGGCCCCACTCATCGTACTCGTTACCATACACTAGATTCGATATATATCATATGGTTACGATCCAGACTAACATTAGACATCATAACCGCAAGAGACGAAATGATGTCACTGATTCGTCACACTGGTGACTTGGTGCATAGACGTTCTGCTGAAGACATGCACACTGCGCTACGTATGGGAGCGGCACAAGAGATACCTTCGACCACTACCAGATGGATAGATCTCCGAACAGCTCTACCTCGATCTCTGCCAAGCTGCTAAATTGAACCGCAACAAACAGAATGAGTTGAGAGGAAATGACTGAGCAGCTTGAGATACCATTTCTCTAGTACTTTGAGAGATATTGTTGCACCAATGAGATTAAAAAAGGTTTAGAAGAAAACTAAAGCACCCTGGGTACAACAGTGATTCGCATGCTATCAAAAGAGTAGAGAAAAAACTCGCAACTAGAACGTAAATGGAACAACAGACTAATCTCGAAAAGTTGCTCTGAGTATCGACGGTAAAAACAGTCATGCCACACTGACAGAAGGCTCCTATAAAAACAGCCAGGGCTAGAGCATCTGCGCGAAACTGATAAGAGATAACCGGAAAGTGAGTGCAGGGTGCTTCATCCACATCGTGGCAAATATGACTAAGCAGATAAAACCCGGACATCACCAGAGACAAAATATACCGTTCAAACAGTTTGCAGTAGTAATGATTTTATGTGGAATTACTTCAGATGAGTGAAATAAAGCATCCCACGACAGTAAATTTATAAAATGTACAAATCTCTTTATGGTGTTCTATGATTCGGAGCTCTTATCATGGCCCTCTAGAGCAACTGCACCGCTTACAGCTGATAGGACAGGAGAGCTAAATAAACTGCATCATTGCTTCTTAAACTAACAAACAACAGGTGTTTTATCAGTAAATACCCGCATCTATGAACTGCATGAGACGACTGCCTGGCAGTGGCAAAAGAGAGCCTCTCCTCAATATTACTGACCTAGCCTTTATCTTTAGGGTCATGTTTCCAAAAGATATTCAAGCTGGCAGCAGATGAGACCTTCTCACTCAGAAGTCTCGCAATCAACTTCAAGTAACTCAGCAGAATGGAGACCCATTTCAAAATCCTTCCCATATATGTATGTCAAAATTACTGAGATACCGTGTTCCGCTCAATCGTGCTCTTTTCTGCAGAGAATGATACTCTATGTAGAAATTGAGTCCATAGGGATTCAACCACATCATAGTACAGATAAACTGGCTGCTAGATTAAATTAGTACAAAATGACTTGCTTTTAGCTTCTGACCGAGGCTGTATCTCAATACTTAACCTACTTGGTCTCAGTGCTGCGTTCGACACTATAGAATCATGATGCTCTTGGATTGAACTACAAAACTACACCTGTGTGTCAGGGACAGAGGCACTGAAGCTGGTTCGGGATCGGACTCATCCCAACCGTTGCCTCCAGTTTGTTGTGTCAATAGGGTAGATCTAAGTGACCTCAGTAGAGACCATTGTGGAGTACACAAGAGGATTCTGTTTTCAGGCCCTCTGCCATTCTAAGACACAATATGCTTGCCACTTGGTTAACATTATAAGAAAACATGGAGAATTAAATCTTCCACTGCTCATGCTAATGATACCTCAATTTCAATGTTTCATTTATGACGACAATTCGGAAAAACACTGAGCTCATCTAGATTTGACCGGTGCTCAAAGGATACATAAAATGCTGCATGACGGAATTTCCTGCATGTGATTCAGATAAAATCGCAGGCATTACTTATTGGTCCGAAAACGCTACGTCTACAAAACCTCTTACAATACCAACTTTAATATATAGATGAAATGTTGCCGTTACTCGTTATCCACTTCAGTAAAAGAGCCTGGGTGTTATACCTTAGTGTTGACAACTATGTCTTTGAAAATCATATTTCATACGTTACAAGGAGCAGCCTTTTTCCCACCTGAGAAAGCATTGCTCAAGCTACGTAACATGCTCCTATTTGTTTTCTGATGCATAACTAACTAAGTTAGTTCATGGTCTGAGCATTTAGGTACCTCTAAGATAATGACGTTGTATGTCATATGCTGGTTAAATCTGACATTCCTCGTGGACAGCACTTGCAGTTGAGTCCAAAAAGTTCAGCTCGCTGACGGTTTCAATAACTGCAGTGCCAGAGAACAAGATCATGTGACACCGATTTTTACTGAGTCTCTACACTGGTTACCCCATTAGACTTCCGTATCAACGACAAAATACTACTAATGACCTATAAAGCCCTAAACGGTTTAGCTCCAATGTACTTAACAGACCTTCTTTCGCCCAACAAATCCAACGCGTTCCTTCAGATCACTAAATTCAAGGCCTTATTCCTAGCATATCTCAGTCCACTAAAGGAGGGAAGGCGTTCTTGGCATTTAGCTCCAGAACTCTGGAATAGCCTGCCCGATACGATACGAAGGCTCTGACTCGCTGACACAGTTTAAAACTAGAGCTAAAGACGCATCTCCTCAGTCAAGACATTCACTTAATACTTACCTTTTATTCCTCTGTTTATGCCATACGGAACCGTTTGCCACTGATCCTGCATTTACCGCGCCAGTGGGGCTCGACAGCCTTAGTCGAACGAGGTTCGCACCGTATGGTTGGGTTCCGAGTTTGGGTCAGAGAGCTTGTGAGATAGTGTTTTTCTAACACCGACTCCTGTATAATGGAAATCATTATGAACATCAGCTATGCTAATTATTTCCCATCTGCCTTTCTGCTGTTATCTCGGGACATCTGTCCCAGAAAAATGGCGTTTTGTCAGGTCCAGTTTGTATCCAGCCTCCCACAGGGATTTCAAGATGCCCCAACGCCTGGGAAGAGATGACTCAACACTGGCGATATGTTATGGCTCCGTATTATATATAAACAATATTTATATTTCATATTTATATATTAACAATATGAATGTGAGCCAGAGGAGAACTGGCCCCCGACTGAGCCTGGGATCTCCCAAGGTTTTTTTCTCCATCCAATCTGATGGAGTTTTGGTTCCTTGCCACTGTTGCCTTGCTTTGCCTGCTTTTGGCTTGCTTAGTTGGGGTTATTTAATATTTAATATTTAACAATATTATTGATCTGTGTTGTACTACTTTCATGTTATCACTGTGAAGCTGCTTTGACACAATCTGTATTGTAAAAGCGCTATATAAATAAATGTGACTTGACTTGACTTGACAGCCCTTTGACAATTGAAGAATTGAAATCATTCCTGGACTCCATTTAATGCTAATACAGTCCCAGGGTTAGATGGAATCCCCCCTGAAGTTACTGAAGACACTATGGGATATAGTGGCTCCCTTGACATATAATTTTTTTTAATTTTGCTCTAAAAAAGGTGCTCTGCACAGGGACCAAACACAGCTTTAATAACTTTGCTTATTAAAGCTGATGGCAAAAGTCTTGGCCTAAAGATTGGATATGTTTGTAGGGACTTGATCAGGTATGATCAGTCACGTTTCCTAGGAGGAGATTTGCTGCTGACAATATATGTAGGCTTCTTCATCTCATTCAACAAGCAGACTTCTATACATCTTCCTCTGCAGTCCTTTCTGTGGATACAGAAAAAGCATTCAACAGAATTGAGTGGAATTTTTTGTGGTCTGTGCTTGGAGCGTTTGGATTTGGTTCTTTTTTTGTGTGCAAGCTGTCAAAACTATCTACTTTGATTGTTCAACCAGAGTTCTTACTGGTCCTCATAATTCTTCTCCCTTCCGCCTTGGCAGAGGCACTGGTCAATGATGTCCCCTGTCACCCTTGCTTTTTAATTTATCATTAGAGCCTGGAACATACCAGTCTCTTTGTCACATGTCTGTCCTGTCATATGTAGCACATGTGGTGTTTTGTGTTCCTGTCTCTGTCTTGACTCCTCCTTCCTTGTTATTTGATTATTGGTTAATTTGTTCCATCTGTTTGCCTTGTTACCTCTTTTGTTTGTTAGCCTATTTAATCTCTGTGTTTGCTGTCTTGTGCCGATTCGTTGTACATATTGCGTGGTCCAGTTTGTGTCCCCTGTTTGTTCCTGCGTTTAGAGTTTGTACCTTCACTATTCAGCATCCGAATATATCACTCTGCATTTGAATCCATGTCTCTTTTCTACTTCACGTAACACTCTTCTTGATAAGATTGGCATGATTCTCGTCTTGTCATTATTGTCTAGTCAGTTTTACCTGTCCTTGTCATTAGTGTTCCCTATTTAATCCCCTCGTGTCTGTTGTCCTGGGTCAGTTCATTGTTTAACTTTTTCATACTTTGTATGTGTATCAAGCCGTGAGTAACCTGTTAAGAATCTTGTCTACAACAAGTGTTTGTTCCTTTCTTAGTTGTTAGTGTATAGTCTTGTTTTGCCCCATCGTGTTTTTTTTTTCTGTTTTTGTCCTTAAATAAACCTTGTGAGAATCAGTTGCTGTTTGCTATTGGGTTCATCCTTCATCCACATAACAAAGATTGAGTAATCTGGACCAATTGTTGCGAAGTATGCAAATACTGACAGGCTCGCCGTATTTAATGCATAAAAGTATAAAATGCATGGGCGCGAAAATTGCATCAGAATCTCTTTCTTCATGCTGTCATCATTGAAGTTGCCCCTGAGGTCAACGATGAATACTCTATCCGTATCAGGGCGATGCCTAATTTCTTCACGAGCCTTCCCCTTCTAAATGATCAAAAAGGAAGAAAGCTTGATCAGCCAATGACAAGCTACGGGCCTGCATACAAGCCTGTGCTTCATCAACCCATTCCTCAATACCGATACCTGATGTTCCACTAAATGTTGGGCATTTCCGGTCCCTAGGTACAAAAACAAACCTATCCACTGGGGCAGCAGCAGCACTGGCCAATGCAGGTCTAGCCACTGCTGCTGCCACCTCACCATTGTCAGTGGTACCAGTGCCTGGAAGACTTACTGATGGCTGTTCCTGTCGCAGCCTTTCATTATCAGCTCTTAATTGAATCACCAAGTCCCGCAACTCCTGCAATTCACTTTCCATTTTAAACTCAAAAGAACAAAGTTAAATCACCTGTAACACACACACACACAAAAATAGTGGGAGCACAGTTGCACACACCGCTGTCTCATTCCTACGAATATACAACAACCAATAAAAAAAACAAAGAAATACACAACAACAAACAAAAAAAATACCAATACCAGAGTCTCCAAAAAGACACCCAACCAATGCCGACTACGCCTGATTGTGACCGAGGCCTGATAAATTAATACCTGACTAAGGCCTCAAAGCATAAAGCTTTATTCAAGTTTTCTACTCGGTGGCAAAAAGGAAATGGAGACACTGGTATTGTCACAGTCTCCGTCAGCACCGTCCTGTCTTGTCATCAGCACTACACTTCCCATGATCCTCTTGTCTCCACACTTGAACTCACTCCCTCATCAGCCACCTGTTCCTCGTCTTGATTATCTGTATCACCTGTCTTCACTTCATTATGTTTGATTCATCTGTGTATTTAGTTCCCTTTGTTTAATTAAGTCTCTGTCGCTCAATGTTGTATTTTACCCGGTGTTTGCTCCCGTCTTCCTCGTCCTTGCCTGAATTGTGAGTAAATGTTATTTGAATTGAAGCTTTTGGACTCAGCCTGTTCTTTCGTAGTCACTTCGAGTTACGTCAGAAGTGACGGAGAGCGGGGATTTCGCATAGAAAGCCAATCCTCTTCGAGTATTTAACAACGAGCCAATGGCATGAAAATGCCTTGGGGCTGCGGAAATTTGCATAGCGTACTCCGCCCCACCGCATGGGTATAAAAGGAGGAAGTGAACGCAACCGCAGTATGTTTTCGCTTCGGAGCCAAGAGCATTCTTCACTCCACAAGCCATTTATCACTGATTCAAGACTCTTCGAGACGAGCGTCCTCTCCAGCGTCTGGTGTGACGGCGGAACCCAGCGAGATTCTGCATTGCCTGCGATCTGAGCAGTGGTCTGCCAAGACTTTGCGCTTCTCCCTGGTCGCCTCAGCGCTGAAAGAGTGAATTCCTCCTCTCTTCTAAAAGAGCTGCACGTGGCACGTCTTTTAAAGATGGTTCGCCCGTGTTCTTCTGGATGTCAAAGTGTTCGATCTGATTCCTCTACCCGGGAAGCTCTTCGGCTCGCAGCCAGGGTGATCTGTCGGTGACAGTGTGGAACAAACCCCCGACGCTAGTTCCTCGGGCCACACCCACCGCAACGGTGTTGCAGCCAGCGAGCACTGGAACGGTTCAGCGCTCGGCTTCTTCGCAGGCACCGTCTGTTTCGTTCGGTGCTCCAGAGGAGGATGTGATGTCGATCACAGCATCACAAGGCGGGCTCGATTCCTCGGAGGAGGATACGGCGACGTTGCCTCCCTCGGGAGTGCCAGTGTTGCCCGTGTCCGATCCTGAGATGACGGCCATGCTTTCTCGGGCCGCCGTGAGTATCAGGTTGGAGTGGAATCCTCCGTCCCACCCCGATCACTCACGGATGGATGAGTGGTTTTTGGGTAAAGCCGCCGCCGCAAGGCCACAGCCGACCCCAATACCATTCTTCCCCGAGCTGCATGCGGAGCTGACGAAGACATGGCAGGCTCCCTTGACCTCCCGTGTCCGCTCGTCAGCTTCCCCTGCCTTTCCTCCCCTCGTTGATGCGGCTGCCCGTGGGTATGCGGGGATCCCTCCGGTAGAGCGCTCTGTTGCGATGCAATTGTGTCCGCAGAGCGCCTCCTCCCGGGGACCTCCCAAGCACCCCTCCAAAGCCTGTAGGTTCTCGTCGTCGATGGCGGCGAGGGCCTATAGCGCGGCGGGACAGGCAGCCGCCGCTTTGCATGCCATGAGCACTTTGCAAGTCTTCCAAGCCAAACTGCTCAGGGATATGCACGAGGCGGGACTGACCAGGGCTCGTTCAATGAACTGCGAGCGGCCACTGACCTCGCTCTCTGGGCGACTAAGGTGGCTGCTCGTTCCCTTGGTCGGGTGATGGCCACCAGTGTGGTCCAGGAGCGTCACCTATGGCTCAACCTGGCGGAAGTGCGGGCCCCCCTTTCCCAGGCTGGCCTTTTCGGCGGTGCGGTTGAGGACTTTGCCCTGCAGTTCTCGACCGCCCAGAAGCAGACGGAGGCGATTAAACACATCCTGCCCCGACGGCCAGCTGCTGCCTCCACCCAGCCGTCGGTTCAGCCGCCTCAGCCTGCTCGACGCCGAGGACGCCCTCCTGCGGCCCCCCTCCCTCCGGGCGCGACCGCAGCAGCAGCCTTCACCCGGGCCGCGCCGTCGAGGCGGCCGCAGAGGAGCGTCACAGCCCCCTCAGGCTCCGCGCCCCCGCTAAACGCCAGGCTCAAGCGGCGTTCCTGAGACGGGCTGCTCAGTGATGGCGTCAAGTTTTTCCCAGGAGGAGGTAGCAGGCCCCCTCCTTCCCCCGGTGGAGGGCCGGGGGAGAATCTTTTGTTCTCCACTCCCCGCTGCTCACCCACGGGTGGGCAGCACCCTGAGTTGGTTAAAGAAAGACTTCACTGAGCACACAGACCGGAATGAGTGCGCACGATGCCCCAAGGTGTCGCCCCGCTCATTCCTCTCTGTCTCTGAGGGTGCGGAAGGGAGCGTGTGTCGTCCCCGGACCACGCAGCTCCCCTCCCCCTCTATCGCCAGACCCCCGGCAGAACAGACCCCGTGGAACGCTGGTCCTTCCCTGGTCTCTACTGTCGGGGAGCAGAGCTCGACTATGCACCCGCTCGGGATACCTCCGGTGCGCATGCCTGTCGCCCTGCCCCACTGACCCTCCGGGGGACGTCTGTGGTTCGCATGACCCCGCTGGATCAGTTCCTGGGAGCTTGGTTAGAGCTCCCTGGCCTGTCCCGCTGGGTCATCAGAACGATCAGATTCGGCTATGCGATTCAGTTCGCACGGTCTCCTCCCCGTTTCAGGGAGTTCGCTCGAACTTTGGTCCGTGGCAGCGCCCGGGTCATGAGAGCGGAGATTGCGATCCTGCTGGCGAAGGGTGCAATCGAGAACGGTCCCTCCAGCCGAGATGAGGTCCGGCTTTTACAGCCCCTACTTCATTGTCCCCAAGAAGACCGGTGGGTTACGAGCCGATCCTGGATCTGCGCATCTTGAACCGTTCCCTTCATCGAATGTCGTTCAAGATGCTCACAGCCAGACGTATTTTCGAATGCGTTCGGCCTCAGGATTGGTTTGCAGCGAGTCGACCTGAAGGACACGTACTTTCATGTCTCCATTTTGCCTCGACACAGACCGTTCCTTCGGTTTGCTTTCGAAGGCCAGGCATATCAGTACACAGTTCTCCCATTCGGGTTAGCTCTGTCCCCTCCCGTCTTCACGAAGATTGACGAGGCAGCCCTTGTTCCCCTTCGCGAACACGGGGTTCGCATCCTGAATTACCTCGACGATTGGCTACTCTTAGCACACTCTCGAGATCAGCTTTGCGAACACAGAGACCTGGTGTCTCCGGCACCTAGCCCGTCTGGGCCTTCGGGTCAACCGGGAGAAGAGCAAACTTTGCCCTGTGCAGAGGATCTCTTTTCTCGGCATGGAGATAGACTCGGTCGCCATGTCCGCGCAGCTCACGAACGAGCGCGCTCACTCACTGCTGACTTGTCTTCGACAGTTCGAGGGCAAGAGTGCGGTCCCACTGAAACTTTTTCAGAGGCTCCTCCTGGGGCATATGGCATCTGCAGCCGCGGCAACACCGCTCAGATTGCTTCATATGAGACCGCTTCAGCTGTGGCTTCGCGATCGAGTCCCGAGGTGGGCATGGCATCGCGGCTCGCTCCGAGTTCCAGTGACTCCAGCATGCCGCCGAACCTTCTTCCCATGGTCGAACCTCAGCTTTCTACAGGCAGGTGTCCCTCTCCAGTGAGTTTCCAGGCATCTCGTTGTCTCCACGGATGCGTCTACCACGGGTTGGGGTGCCATGTGCAATGGACATGAAGCCGCGGGTTCCTGGACAGGACCCCAGCGTCTCTTGCACATCAATTGCCTCGAGCTGCTGGCAGTACGCCTGGCCCTGCACCGCTTTCGAGCACTGCTCAAGGGTCAACACGTACTTGTCAGTTCAGACAATACCGCTACAGTAGCGTACATCAACCACCAGGGTGGTCTACGCTCATGTCGGATGTCGCAGCTCACTTGCCACCTCCTGCTATGGAGTCAGAAGCACCTGAGGTCCCTTCGTGCTGTATACATTCCAGGAGATCGGAACCTGGCAGCCGACGAGCTGTCACGGGTCCGCCCTATCTCCGGCGAATGGAGACTCCATCCCCAGACGGTCCAGCTGATCTGGGACCAGCTCGGGGAGGCACAGATAGACCTGTTCGCCTCCCGGGACTCATCCCACTGCGCCCAGTTTTACTCCCTGTCCGAGGGCACGCTCAGCACAGATGCACTGGCGCACAGCTGGCCACGGGGCCCACGCAAATATGCGTTTCCCCCAGTGAGCCTTCTTGCACGGGTGTTGTGCAAGATCAAGGAGGATGAGGAGCAGGTCTTGCTGGTAGCCCCTTATTGACCCACCAAGGCGTGGTTCTCCGAACTCATGCTCCTCGCGACAGCACCTCCTTGGCCTATTCCTCTGAGACAAGACCTACTCACTCAGAGACGGGGCACTCTGTGGCACCCTCATCCCGATCTCTGGAGGCTACACGTGTGGCTTCTGGACGGGACGAGGCAGGTTTGAGTTCGCTGCCACCTGCGGTGGCGGCAACCATCACTTCCGCTAGGGCGTCTTCCACGAGACACCTCTACGCGTTGAAGTGGAACCTCTTCGTCAGCTGGTGCTCTTCTCGCAGAGAGAGCCCCGGATATGCCCGATCAGTGTCGTGCTGTCTTTCCTGCAGGAAGGGTTGGAGCGTAGGCTGTCGCCCTCCACCCTCAAGGTTTATGTCGCGGCCATTGCCGCTTCTCATGATGCAGTGGATGGGAAGTCCATCGGGAAGCACGACCTGGTCATCAGGTTCCTGAGGGGAGCGAGGAGGCTAAATCCACCTTGTCCTCCCCTCGTGCCCTCTTGGGACCTCACAGTAGTTCTAAGTGCTCTGCAGAGGCCTCCCTTTGAGCCTTTGCAATCGGTAGAGTTAAAATTTCTGTCTATGAAGACGGCACTCCTGGTTGCATTGGCCTCCATCAAGAGGGTAGGGGACCTGCAGGCATTCTCCGTTGACGAAGCATGCCTGGAGTTCGGGACGGCTTACTCTCACGTGGTCTTGAGACCCCGGCCGGGATATGTGCCCAAGGTTCCCACCACTCCCTTCCGGGATCAGGTGGTGACCCTGCAAGCGCTGCCCCTGGAGGAGGCAGACCCAGCCTTGGCACTGCTCTGTCCAGTACATGCACTCCGTACTTACGTCGACAGAACGCGGTGTTTCAGGACCTCAGAACAGCTCTTTGTCTGTCATGGGGGGGCCAGAAGGGAAGGGCTCTCTCAAAGCAACGGCTGTCTCACTGGATAGTGGATGCCATTGTTTTGTCTTACCAGCAGCAAGGCCGGCCGTGCCCCCTTGGTGTGACGGCCCACTCCACTAGGAGTGTGGCTTCCTCTTGGGCTCTAGCGCATGGCGCCTCGCTAACAGACATTTGCAGAGCTGCAGGCTGGGCAACACCTAACATCTTCGCTAGATTCTATAATCTGCGAACTGAGCTGGTGTCCTCTCACGTACTCGCTTCCGCCAGTACTGGACCCGCTTAAGTGTCTTCGCTTGCTCGTCATTCCACTCTCCGATTGGATAAGTGCGATATTCCTCAGCTGAGTCTTCCGTCGAAGCCCTGAGTCCTCCAGCACTCATGATGCGGGCACCACTGCGCTTGCTATGGTGCCGGCTAGGTGCATCCATGTGCACGGTTCCCTACGGTAACTGTCTCATGTGTATTCTCCACTGTAAGCCTCTCTGAGCATGTGTCTTCCCTC
Source organism: Hybognathus amarus (assembly GCA_030378365.1). Lineage (NCBI taxonomy): Eukaryota > Metazoa > Chordata > Actinopteri > Cypriniformes > Leuciscidae > Hybognathus > Hybognathus amarus. Next base: position 170,528 of record JAQIUQ010000075.1, read on the forward strand.
TGCAAGCCATCTGCCACCCCTGGAGCTAAGTTCTTGCCACCTGCGGTTGGCGCTCCAGTATCTCCATGTGTAGTCCCTAATCGGCCACATGTGTATTCGTAAGTCCTCCTTCGGTAGGCATTGGTAGCATGTTACTCCCGGGATATGCTTCCCAGTGTACCTTGGTATTCCTGTGTTAAAGTAGGAACTCCTGGTAATAATATAATATGTTCAGGAGTCCAGACTTTCGCAGGGCACTGGAAGACAGCTGGAAGATGACGTGATGGCACAGACCCCCGTTCTCCGTCACTTCTGACGTAACTCGAAGTGACTACGAAGGGGAACGTCTCGGTTACGGATGTAACCCTCGTTCCCTGTCTATCAGCTCCGCATAGACAATCCCGTTACGTCTCCTTGCCACTTCTGCTGTACCGCTGGGTAGACGCCGAGTTCAGTCTTGGCTCCTCAGCGAAGACATACTGCGGTTGCGTTCACTTCCTCCTTTTATACCCACGCGGTGGGGCGGAGTGCGCTATGCAAATTCCGCAGCCCCAAGGCATTTTCATGCCATTGGCTCGTTGTTAAATACTCGAAGAGGATTGGCTTTCTATGCGAAACCCCCGTTCTCCGTCACTTCTGACGTAACGTCTCCGTTCCCTACTCAGGGAACGAGGGTTACATCCGTAACCGAGACGTTCTTCTGCCTGCACCCACACGTGACGGGTATCAGTCGTATACAAAAGTTTTATTAAAAATACATAAAAACCATTCCATTTAAGCTGGGCAAACACCCCACATCACAGGTAACACAAATTAAGGCTACCTAAATTAAGTCCACTGTCATGGAGCTTCGGCCAAAGTACCGGGAAAATGTTCCAATATTAAAGGATCTCCAAATCTGCACACCACACTCACATTCAAGCTAAAGAACCCCAGTGTCACAGACCACAGCACACAATAAAGAACCACCACCCGGTCAATGAGGCCTGCAGCTCCTAGACAAACCCAAAAAAAAATAGTTCGCACACACACACACACACATTAATACAATACACCTTGGAAAATGTAAACGAATGAAACAAAACCCAAAATGTACAAACAATATTTCAAAACAATATTTTGCTCCACAGACGCACGTCGGTGAACTAGGGAATGAACTTGTTCTCCCTGGGCGGGTCGGCGCAAAAGGAGGTGTGTGTTGGCGCAAACATTCCACAGTGCTATTTTGCAGTTCCAGAAAACAATTGCGCCACTGACCAGAAAAAAAACTTGGTCTAAAGTCAGTGGCGCGTTGCGCGCACATTCAGGTGCTATTTTAAGCACGCATGGTTGGCCATAATACAGAGTGTGAACAACGCGCATACAGATTTTGCAAATGATACATTATTATAAGGAAAAATATATAAACATGAGGGAAATCATTGTTGTGCACATATATGCGCACCTTTATGTTGAGGTCCTGTTATTGTCACCTGTGTCACGTCACATGTTTAGTATAGCCTTCTACGATGGCAATATAGGATTTGTTTGTGATAAATGCAAGGAGACAGTCAGGCTGACGGAGAAGATTTCAGAATTAGAGACATCGCATCCAAACTTTAATTGAGGATAGTAAGAATTCTAGATCTTTACATAGTGTTTTGGATGCACCTAGAATAGTGAACACTTCACATGTTTCGGTTACGGCTGAAGCAGAGCCTGTGCAGCAGGGCAAATGGGTGACAATTAGGGATCACTCTAGTCGTCGATCTTCCGATCCGCTTCCCATAACAAATCGATTAGCCCCACTCAGTGAAACACCCACTGAGAATGCTGTTGATTGTGCCCTGGTAATTGGTGATTCGATCACACGGAACGTGAAAAAAGAGACACCAGTAACCATAGTCACATGTTTGCTGGGAGCCAGAGCACCTGACATCACAGCAAATTTAAAAGTGCTGGCTAATGCTAATCATAAATTCTCTAAAATCATTATTCAGTGTCGGCACAAATGATGTTCGACTTCGCCAGTCGGAGATCACCAAAATTAATATTAAAGAGGTGGACTCGCAAGTACTAAGTCAGGCACTATAATTTGCTCTGGCCCCTTTACTGTTCGCAGGAGTAATGAGATAGTCAGTCGACTGTCCTCACTTAATCGTTGGCTGTCTGAGTGGTGTCCGCAAAATAATGTAGAATTTATAGACTATTGAAAAAGTTTTTGGGGCAAGCCTGACCTGTTGAAAAGAGATGGTATTCATCCCTCCTGGGCTGGTACTATAACTAAGGTTACTAATGTAAATATAGATAGCTGTCTGTAACGATAGAGCACGTTCAGTATGGGTGATGGATGGAGACAAGGGGTCGGCGATGGATCTTGTGTGTTTTTATTCAAAAATAAACTCTTTCCACGGTGACTATGCGCACTTCACAACAAACAATAGAACAGTCACTTTGTATCAAAACTCTTTCCCGCTGACTACAGCTTCCTCATCACAGACGTAGCACTCCTTCCACTGAATACAGCTTTTCCGTCCTCAACAAGGGCTTCTTACAGCTGGGCACGAACACACACACACAAGATCCAGTCTCTCTCACTGCAGCGTCTACCTGGCCCGCTTAAATACGTTCTCCACCGCCAATCACTGCAATCACAGACAGGTGTTCATCATTTGAACTTGATCCGCTTACCTCCCGCACGGCTCCTCTCCCCTTTTCCTGCTGCAGACACCGCTGAACCACGCCCCCATGCCACACTGTCCAAATCCTTTTACGTGTTCTAATTGTAAACCAATTGTAAAAATTGCTTTAATTTATTATCAAGCTAACCTGTAATTTGCTAATTATACTTTTATTAAAATTTTCAGGTGAAGCATTCACAAAGCCTCAGTGTAACACCAATACACCCCTGGATAACAGTATAGGAAGATGGGACAGTTCTCAGATATTCTGAAGAATGTCATTAACCAAACAGTAAACTGGAACCATTGACTTCTATAGTAGGAAAAAAAATTACCATGGAAGTCAATGGTTCCAGTTAACTGTTTGGTTACTGACATTCTTCAAAAAAATCTTCCTTTGTGTTCCCCTGTAGAAAGAAATGCATGCAGGTTTGAAACAACTTGAGGGTGAGAAGAATGATGACAGAATTTTCATTTTAAAGTGAACTATCCCTTTAATGAAGTTGTAATGTCCATATCTTCATTAAAGGTTCTCTAAGCGATCCTGGGTGTTGACGTTCGGAAAATATTTTCAAACAAATCGGAGGCTAGCTAGACCCTCCCTCCTCCGCATCTCATCTCCTCCCCCTCCTTTCCGTGCTTCCTGAAATAATTGTGAACTTGAATTGTGTGGGTTTGGCGAACATAAGCGTCAATTTAGAAGAAAAAAATTATAATTTAATGTTACCCACCTGTCCAGCAAAAACAGAGCAACCTGATGTGGATGAAGCCCTCTGCCCCGAGTTCGCCATCGTTCAAAAGCTTTACCAATGTAAATTCGGAACTTCGCACGTTCTTAATCCGATTCCTCCTTCTTTTTAATTTGTTCATCAGAACCTCGTCTCTTTGGTCGTGTGTCGTCCATTTTTCAAACTTTCCTCTGATGCTTCTCTCTCCTTCAGACACACACACACCCCCTTCATGTGCACGCGCACTAACCCCCCCAGACCCACCCTCAAATACTTCTTGCCAGTGATTGGCTGGAACACTGTTTGTTAGGTTTCGTGGTCCGGGTGAGACATGATTGTTTTTGTTGCCATTTGTGGAGCCTGTGGTGTCTGCAGAGAACGCGTTTTTTACAGTGTGTTTAGGGGACAGGCAGCTAGCCGATAGTGAGGAGACGTTTGCTGTATGTGACAAAAAATGTTTTGGCTCCACATCGCTTAGAGAACATTTAAGTGTTAGTTTACAATCAGTAGTTTAAAATGCCTTTTTCAATAACATTTGGTTAAGTTACTATTTGTGAGCTGGGCACAGGGTTTCTGGTAGGAATAAATATTTGCACAGTAGAAATGCATAGTTTGAATCTACACAACCTAATTACCCATGTGGTTTATAATGTATATGGGATTTTTTATGAATGATTAGATAATTACGAATGATTAACAATAAACAGAATGAGAACAGAATTTTACTGTCACCTTTTTTATTGCAAATATTAAACAGACTTGTATAAAAACAAACATCATATAGTTATGTGTTACACTGGGAACACAATGTTACTTAGTCTCTATTCTGAGGGCACAACAGATGGGCAAATGTTACACAAAGCACAGCAGACTCGGACCATCTTGTCCAGAGATGTAAGTTCTCCTGGAGTTGTAGTCTGGCAAAGACAAGAAGGTGAAGACGACCATCATCTTGGAATAGGGTGGAAGTCCAGTTAAGTCCTGGACCATCTCAGCATTGTCTTTGAACACCTCCTGCTGGAAAGATAACTTGCTTACCCTGTCCCTAAGTTGATAGACCTCTGCCCTCAGTCTGGTACACTCTTCCGTCAGTTTCTTCACAGTTTCTCGACAGGCTTCATCAGAGCATGCTACACTGCTGGATAGGGTCTTTACATTAGCTGTGTTCCCCACTCTGCCCGCTCTCAGGAAAGCTGTCACTGTTGTCCATCTCATTGCCACTATATTTACCATTGACGCATCACTGGTACAACTTCTCTTCCTCTTGACAGCTTGTGTTTGCTCAAATTTCTTGTAGCAATTTGTTTTTCTTTGTCGTTGCTCAGGTGCCAGGTAGGCAAACAGACTTGGCACATAATCAGGGTTCAGACAGGTAGGCAAACAGACTTTACACATAATCGGGATTCAGAGGATTATCACTTTTCTTGCCTGCAGTGGTGTAATTAGTGATTACACTTTATAATAACTGCATGCTAATAATCATAAGTTAAGCATGAGTAAACAGTTAATTCATCATTTTTTAAGCATTAATAGACAATAAATAGTTTATTTCAATATTTAATAAACTATTTATGTAATAGTTTATACAATTTATCATTTCTAAATAAAGTATAGCATTATTTACAAACCAGTCATTTAAGAGTAGTCAGTGATTCATAAGATCACAAAGTTTAAGTAAATGGAGTAAATTCAGGTAGATTTTATGAACAAACTAAGTATTACTGTTTGTCTCAATAATATAAGATGTATGAATGCGAATTTAAATACTTTTTTTAAGTAATCTTGGACAACTCCATTGACAACGCTTAAACAACTGGTTTATAAATAATGCAATACTCCATTTAGAAATGATAAATTGATCATTAATAAAGTAATCAAGAATAATATAGCATATAGCATAGCATTTATAGCTGTATTTATAAATTTCTTTTTTTATAACTATGACTATTAATGCTTTATATGTGATGGAATATCTATTTACTAATGCCTTAGTAAAGTTTTACCAAATTAGTTAGTCTAAAAGTGGATAAATTAACGTTAACATAACGTTAGAGACACAGATGACGATCAAGTTATTTTGTCTGAAAATGTAAGCCAGCTACACATTATCTGATTGAATTTGTCTGCAAAGCCTGATTGGTAAGGAACAGGTGCATGTTACAACAGTTCACGTTTGCAAACCATGTTGCAAACGATTAGCTTAGCCATACATTCCTTACCTAAAAATCAGCCTGAAATAAAGTGCTCACTGCAGAGTCTGGAGTGTTTTATAGGTGTCCAGTGATCCCTCTTGATAGCAGAAATACATTTCTGACAACGTTCAGGGTTTTTGGGAATGTTATACAATTTTAGTTTATCATTTCTTTGTGATTTGCTGTTGTCACAGCTTACAGCACAGCAGATAGACGTAAAGGTTATCTTGTAAAACAGAAAGGTTATATTCATGGCCAGAAATTCCTTTTCCTCCCTCTTAAAACTGTGTGCCATATTACTAGAGAGAAGAGCAGCACCATCCCAGGAAGGATGAATACCATCTCTTTTCAACAGGTCAGGTCTGCCCCAAAAACGTATCCAATTTTCTCTGAATTTTATATTCTTATATTCTGCGGAAACCACTTCAACAGCCAGCCATTCAGTGAAGACAGTCTACTAACTATCTCATCACTCCCACAAACAGGAAGGAGATTGGGTCATAAGAGCTAAACTTACTGAGAGCATTTCTTACAGAAAGAGGAGCCGATTCCTTGTATTCATCCCAGAGCCCCAGCTCGTTGATGGCTTGTACACTGAAGACATGCGTCTCACCGGTGGTCAGTCCATGCACAACCTGGGAGAACACAGTAATGAGGTAGTGAAAGAGAAAGTTTCTATTCCATTATTTATCCTTTGCAGGGAATAACATCATCAAAAGAAACGTGTCAGCAACACGAAATCCTGATACAAGCTTCCTGGCATTTCAGTAGTTTTTATGTTATAATGTACGATCACATTATGATTTTGTTAAAATTACCATATACACTGTCATGCACTTTAGGGAACTTTCCATGAATCGGTGTCTGGTGTTTACCATGGTGTCCGATGACTTGTTTAACAGCATAAGAGGTATGAATGTAAAGTTAAGTTAGTTAAAATCTACAAATGTTAGTAAAAGCTAAATTCAAAATACATATAAATATCAACGTCCACCTAAGCTGTTGCCCGGAAAATGTAATGTTAATTTCTCTACCATAAGCAGTCTCCTAAGTATTCGTTTCAGAGAATTTGACAGTACATCCAATCACAACCGAAGACCACGTGTGACCACACCAGCCCAGGACCTCCACATCCAGCATCTTCACCTCCAAGATCGTCTGAGACCAGCCACCCGGACAGCTACTGCAACAATCGGTTTGGTAACCAAATAATTTCTGCACAAACTGTCAAATACCACCTCAGGGAAATTCATCTGCATGCTCGTCATCCCCATTGTAGTCATAAATCGACTTGAATGCTCAATTCGATGGCAGCAGGCACTTAGGAATGTTTTTTTTTTTTTTTTTTGGTTTTCACTTTACAGGGCAGATGCCAGATGGCAGACAACATGTATGGTGTCTGTGTGGGTAAGCAGTTTGCTGATGTCATTGTTCTGGTATCGAGTGGCCCATGGTTGCGGTAGGGTTATGATCAGTGTTGGGGTAGTTACTCAAAAAAAGTAATTAGTTACTAGTTACTAGTTACTTCTGTAAATTGTAATGAGATTTACTAGTTACTGCGTTGGAAAAGTAACTTCACTACTTATTACTTTACTTTCCCGTTTCTTAATTTACTGTGTAGATACATAGACAAACGTCATAGCCTATCATCACTTTTTGCCCTATCATCACTTTTATTGTACAAATTTATACAAAGTGGCATGAAAAAACAATATCCCTGTCTGCACAAAATAAATATGCCGCACTGTAAAATCTCACAAACAACAGGATAGAAGGTGTCAGGAACCAGAAGGACACAGACGGGTAAGTGAATAGTATTTATTGAAAACAGAGAGAACAGATGAATCAGGTGAGTCGAGGACAGTCAATATAGCGGAGTACTGGTTGAATGGTAGGATTAACGAGTCTCTTATCTGTTGCAGAGTCGGGTGGATGAACGGGAGAGACAACCAGGATGGACCAGGACGGACACAGGAACGAAGATGATCACGGAGGTAGTCACAGACAGGTAAGTAGCGGGAGTCTTGAGTCGTGTGCATAGACGAGACCAGACAATGAGGAGGTGAGTGAGAGTGTCTTTTATGGGAGCTGGGAATGCGGTGCAGGTGGCGGTGACAGGTGATGATGATTAGAATTCCGGGGAGTTGGAACGAGTGGGTGGAGTGACGATGTCTGGCACTGAGGTGGGTGTATCCGTGACAGTACCCCCCCTCCACGGCCAGCTCCAGCTGGCGGGGCAGACCGACGACGGGGCGGCCACGGCCTCGGGGTGCCGGGCGCTCGGGGTGTGTGGTGTGGAAATCCAGGAGGAGGGATGGGTCCAGGATGTCCTCTCTGTGGACCCAGCATCTCTCTTCAGGTCCAAAGCTCTCCCAGTCGACTAGGTACTCGAGGTGGCCGCCCCGTCGTCGGGAGTTCGAGGATTTCGTTGACTCTATAGATGGTGGTGTCCTCGGGGTCCACGGGAGGGGGAGGTACGACCTCAGCACCAGAATCTGGGGAAGAAGAAATGAGAGGGTTAGTGTGGGGCTTGAGGAAAGAGACATGGAATGAAGGTGAGATTCGGTAGTGTCGTGGAAGAGATAGTCGGTAGGTGACGTCGTTGATCTGTCTCTGTATTGCGAAAGGACCTATGTAACGGGGACTCAGCTTGCGGCAGGGCTGCCGGAGGCGGATGTCCCGGGTGGAGAGCCAGACCAACTGTCCTGGTTGGTATTGGGGGGTTGGGGAGCGGCGGGCGTCGGCCTGGTTCTTGTGCCTCCGGACAGCCTGCTGTAGTTGGACGTGGGCTGAGTCCCAGACCCCCTCGCTCACCTGGAACCAGTGGTGGACTGCTGGAACATTGGAGGGCTCGCCAGACCAGGGGAAGAGGGGTGGTTGGAAGCCGAGTATGCACTGAAAGGGGGTTAGACCGGTGGAGGGCTGACGGAGTGAGTTCTGAGCATACTCGGCCCAGGGGAGGTATCGGCTCCAGCAGTCCTGGTGGTCGTGGCAGTATGACCGCAGGTATCTCCCGATTTCTTGTATCTTCTGCTCAGTCTGGCCATTGGACTGGGGATGGTACCCGGAGGTTAGGCTGACAGTCACACCGAGCAGATGGAAAAAGGCCTTCCATACCCGGGAGATGAACTGTGGGCCACGATCAGAGACAATGTCTTCAGGGAGTCCGAAGTGTCGGAAGACTTGGTGGAAGAGGGCCTCTGCGGTTTCAAAGGCGGTGGGTAATGCGGCCAGGGGTATCAGCTTGCAGGCTTTGGAAAACCGGTCCACGACGACTAGGATGCAGGTGTAGGTCTCTGAAAGTGGCAGATCTGTGACAAAGTCCACCCCCAGGTGGGACCAGGGACGGGATGGAATGGGCAAGGGGACGCAGCTTTCCCTCCGGGAGGTGACGGGGTACCTTGGCCATGGCACAGACTGAGCAACCCCTCACGTATCGGGAGACATCCTGGGCCATACCCGGCCACCAGTAGCGTTGTTGGATGAGCGAGAGGGTTTGATGGCTGCCTGGGTGTCCAGAGCCCGGAGAGGTGTGTACTGAGTCCATGAGGGACGGGCGCAGGCGAGTGGGGACATAGACCCGCCCCTCAGGACCTCCCGGCGGAGCAGGTTCCAACTGAGTGGCCTCGGCGATGTGGTCATCGAGGCTCCACTGGATGGGGCTAACTACCATGGCTGGAGGGAGGATGGTGTCCGGTTCGGGGGTTCCGAGGGAGGTTGAAACTGACGGGACAGGGCATCGGCTTTGACATTCTTGGGTCCGGGCGGTAGGTGACAGTGAAATTGAATCGGGTGAAGAAGAGTGCCCACCGGGCTTGCCGAGGGTTGAGGCGGCGGGCCTCCCGGAGATAGGCCAGGTTGCGGTGATCAGTGATGACGGTGAATGGATGTTTAGCTCCCTCCAGCCAGTGTCTCCACTCTTCCAGGGCCAGCTTGATGGCAAGGAGCTCCCGATTCCCGATGTCGTAGTTCAGCTCTGCCGGGGACAGTTTTTTAGAAAAGAAGGCACATGGATGGAGTCGTGAGGGGTTCCCCTGCCGCTGAGATAGCACCGCTCCTACCCCGGAGGTGGAGGCGTCGACTTCAACCAGAAAGGGGCGGTCTGGATCGGGAAGGACAAGGGTAGGTGCGGTGCTGAAGGTCCTCTTGAGTGTCTCGAAGGCTTCGTTGGCTTGGGGGTTCCAGGACAGAGACTTGGCCCCACACTTCAGGAGGGAGGTGATGGGTGCAACGATTTGACTGAATCCCCGAATGAATCGCCGATAGAAGTTTGCAAAACCTAGAAAGTGTTGAAGTTCCTTGACTGAGGTGGGTTGTGGCCATTGGGTGACGGCGTCCACCTTCCTCTGGTCCATGGTGACTCCGTGGGGGGTGATGACGTACCCGAGGAAGTGGATGGTGTTCTGGTGGAAGACACACTTCTCGAGCTTCAGGTATAGCTGGTACTGGCGGAGACGGCGGAGGACGAGTTGGACATGGTGGATGTGCTCAGACAGGGAGTGGGAGTAGATGAGTATGTCGTCGATGTATATGATAACAAACTGGTGGAGGAAATCCCAGAATATTTCATTCATGAACCCTTGAAAGATGGACGGTGAGTTGGACAGCCCGAAGGGCATCACAAGATATTCGTAGTGCCCCGCCGGAGTGATGAAGGCGGTCTTCCACTCGTCACCTTCTCGGATGCGGATGAGATTGTAGGCACTACGAAGATCCAGCTTGGTGTAGAAGTGAGCCCCTCGGAGCTGTTCCAACGCGGCGGGGACCAGAGGAAGGGGATACCGGAATTTGATGGTGGATTGGTTGAGAACACGATAGTCGATACAGGGGCGCAAGCCTCCGTCCTTCTTACCAACGAAGAAAAATCTCGAAGCGGCAGGGGAGGTTGAGGGACGAATGAAACCTTGGTTGAGCGCCTCCGAAATGTACTCCTCCATGGCCTTCTGCTCCGGGATGGACAGGGGGTAGATCCTTCCGTGTGGTAGAGGGGCCCCAGGCAGCAGGTCAATCGCACAGTCCCATGGCCGGTGTGGTGGTAGTGTGGTTGCCCGCTGATTATCGAAGACATCCTGGAACGCCTGATACGGTGGAGGGATGGCTGGAGGATTCTTCACCGGAGGACTCTCGAACCGAGGTGGAGGCCAGGGGAATCCGGGGGTCGAGGCAGAAGATGGTTTGGAGGCTTTCCGTACTGAAGAGAGACAGTGACCGAAGCACTCCTCTCCCCACTGCAGGATCTCTCCGGTGGACCACTGGATGTAGGGCGAGTGCTCCTCCAGCCAGGGGCGTCCCAGGATGATCTCCGCGGTGGAGCCCTCCAGCACCAAGAACGAGATGGTTTCCCGATGGAGGCAGCCGATCTGAAGCTCTACTTCGGGGCTCCGGTGTTCCACCCGTCCTCGGCCTAGGGGTCGTCCCAGAATGGTCCGGACGTGCAGAGTGTGAGGGATGGCTTGACGGCGGGTTTGTAGACGGGCCAGCGTGGTGGTGGAAATGAAGTTACCCGCCGAGCCTGAGTCGATTAGCGCTTGGACTGAAACAGATCGTTTGCCATGATGAATGATAGCAGGGGTACTGTGCAGAGAGGAAATAGGTAGAGGAAACTGAACTGTACTCACACTGGGCCGAGGAGGGCGGACAGGACAGGTCTGGAGTTGATGGCCAGATTCCCCACAATACAAGCAGAGACGTTGGGTGAGACGGCGCTGACGTTCTGAAGGAGAGAGGTGGTATGCACTGATGTCCATGGGCTCTGGTGCTGGAGGGCTAGCGGGAAGCGCTGGGCGAGGAGGGGCGGTGCCGGATCGTCGAGCCGACAGGCGGCGCGCCGTCGATCCAGGCCGATGGACCGCTGGATGAGATTCTCAAGTCCCGTTGCATCATCGAACACGGCGAGTTGGAGCCGGATATCCGGGGTCGAGACTCGTGTCGATATGCGGTGATCAGAGCAGGCTCATTCCAGCCGCTGGTGGCCGCGAGGGTCCGGAACTGAAGGGCGTAGGTGGCGACCGGGATCGGCCCTGACGGAGACGGAACAGCTGATCCGGCACCGAGATGGTGTGGGCGGATAACGTGAAGACTTCCCGGAAGTGGCGCGCGAGCGCGGAGAATGACTGGACAACGGGACCGTTGCTAATCCACAGTGCTTCGGCCCAGCGTAGTGCTGGGCCCCGCAGCAGCGAGAAGAAAACGCTATCTTGGAGCGATCAGTGCGGAACTGCGTGGCGTTCATTTCCATGAACAATTCACACTGGAGAAGAAATCCGCTGCATTCCCCTCCTCGCCTGTGAAGGGCGCTGGTTGGGCCATGGGACTGACAGAGACAGCCGGCGAGGCAATGGGCATGGCGGCGGGGTTTGATGGTGTGGTCCGGGTTGTGGAAGTGCTGGTAGGCGGTGTCGCTGCAGCCGCGGTGGTAGTGGAGGGCTGCAGCATGTCGGTCTGGTCTTCTGTCAGGAACCAGAAGGACACAGACGGGTAAGTGAATAGTATTTATTGAAAACAGAGAGAACAGATGAATCAGGTGAGTCGAGGACAGTCAATATAGCGGAGTACTGGTTGAATGGTAGGATTAACGAGTCTCTTATCTGTTGCAGAGTCGGGTGGATGAACGGGAGAGACAACCAGGATGGACCAGGACGGACACAGGAACGAAGATGATCACGGAGGTAGTCACAGACAGGTAAGTAGCGGGAGTCTTGAGTCGTGTGCATAGACGAGACCAGACAATGAGGAGGTGAGTGAGAGTGTCTTTTATGGGAGCTGGGAATGCGGTGCAGGTGGCGGTGACAGGTGATGATGATTAGAATTCCGGGGAGTTGGAACGAGTGGGTGGAGTGACGGTGTCTGGCACTGAGGTGGGTGTATCCGTGACAAAAGGAGGCTATGCTGGGGTCATTTTAAAATGGGGTTCAACATACTGTAGAAGTATCAAAACACAGGATTTGGGAGAGACAAAACTCTTCTCCTGAGAACAAAACCAGCTTTTTATTCGACTCATGGCAATAAAAAACAAATCATAAAATGAAGAGGTCAATGAAAATAATAAAAATAAAGGTCACTCTATCCCATAAAATTCTTAATATTAATTTAAAATGCATTTTTCTAAACCTGGGGATTAATGGTCGACAGGGGAAGCATGTCTTCTGACAGTGAACCCTGCAACCATCCTGTTCATTTCATTTTGTGTTATCCAAGACTTCCGGGCCTCTGTTTATACTCGACGCGCCCGCACAAGCGCGAAAGGTGCGCGCGGCAAAAATTATGTCATTATGGTGTGGGCAGTTGCGCAAGACCCCATTTCACTTGAAGTGCACGTTTGTGTTTTTTTTTTTAAACACATCCGAGGATGAGCGACAAGAAGCCGAATCTGCACCAAGCATGTAGCCTACATCTCCGCAACAGCACCCAGTTTGCACATCTGAAATCAGTTATTTATGTGTCACAAAATGAGCCTAAGATCCATGTTTTTATAAAATGTCCACGAAACTTAATGAAATGTTTAGTGAAATTAGAAAATAGAAATCATTCATATAGTTCTATAGCCTATATGCATCTTTTTATATCCACATATTTTGTTCTAATGTCCCATGTAATAATCTTAGGGTTTACTAGAGTAGACATTTCACACTAATTCTTTTTTGTCCTTTCGAGCAATAAACTGTGTTCTGGCTCTCAAGTATTACATTAGTTATCTGCTGTATTTCTTTGTCCTTCCACTGGGGGTCAGTGTCTCCGTTAGCAGGTTTCGTTTTTCTTCTACTATTTTTGCGTGCGCTAGTTGAGCGCTCGTGAGTCATGTGCGAATGCAACAGGCAGAAAAAGTTTGTCTCACGCAGTATAGTGTAATGTTCCTGAGACGTTTTCATTTCTACTCTTCTCTCAGACCCCATATATCTTCGAGAAGCGTTGACATGCCATAATCTGTAAGTACTTAATGACCTATGTTGTTTTTCTATATAATCTGTTATTTCAGTTATGTTAACTCTTCTTAGCTGACGTCGCTAGCTTCACGTGTGGATGCGATCTGAGCATATTACGAGTCGATGTTAGCTCTGTTTTTCTCTCAATCCGGTCGTCAGGTTGTATTTATTGGTTGTTAAGGATTAAATAAATAGTCTTGATGATTCCTGCATAGCTTTGACGAAGTCTGGGTGAGTTTTGTGTTCGTCTAAATCTAATTAAAAAGAGAAATCCTGTTATATATTTACAAAATAACATAGAAAGGTCAAAATGTACAACTTTATTATTCAGTAGGGGAAATATCGGGGTCTCAGATGTGTTGAACTGTATTCTGAGCCGCTTGTGAATTTGTATATTGAAACCGCAATTATCTGCAGTATATATTCAGCAGTCAGCATTATAGCTATTTGATTCAAGCTGTAGGCTATTGTTTAATCACTACCTTGTGATTCTTTTTTATGTTTACATTCATTTTATTTCCAAGATTTTAAGGCACAACAATGTGTTTGTTTTTGTGAATATAATGTATCTTTAATATAATTTGTTTGTATGTTCACAGTTTTACAGTAAAAACAACAAGAAGGGAAGGTAGTGAAAGAGAGAAGCCTTCAGTAAAGATGCTAAGAAGAAATCTGAGTCTTGTCATTCCTGGAACCACCTTTTACTGTTGTTATGTTTAGCTCTCTGCATAGGCTGAGTAGCTACACACTCAGCTGAGGGCAGAAGAGTAAAAAGATTATCCATCTATCAAGCTTTCGAGATGTCTCAGTCAGGAACTACGCCACCTATGTCCCAGTTGGTAGCCCGGTCGGAGTGCCACTGCACGTTCTTCACGCCGTTCGTCCACCAGCCAAGCTGCAGCACGAGCCCGAGCAGATGCAGAAGCTGCCCGCACCAGAGCACAGTACGCCAAACGCCAGATCGACATGGAGGTTGAAAAGGCACGCATTGAGGCAACGCTTAACGCTCTGAAGAAGGAGGGTGAGGCTGAAGCAGCGCTTGCTGCAGCTCATGTCCTGGAAGCGGCAGCTGACGAGGAGCACCACGCCATCGACCTCACGGAGCAGGGCATCTCCCCTAAAACGCCTCCTTCCATCCGACGTGCGCGAGACTATGTAAATGCTCACTTCACCAACTTCAGTTCGGAGGTCAAAGAAGAAAGGCCTGATGACGACTCTCACCATCTTCAACAGAGTCAAACACCAGTCGCTTCCTCTCCAGGTGAACATCTTACTGATTTCGTAGACAGGGAACAGCTGAAGTCCCCTCATACACAAATTAAAATGGACATTTCACCCCAGCCTAGACCTTCAGTGACTCCACAGACTGAACTGTCGGATCTAGCAACTTACCTAGCACGCCGTGATCTCCTCACAGCGGGATTCAAGGTTTTCGACAACCGTCCGAGTCCTACTTGTCCTGGAAGTCCATCTTCTGCAACGCCATAGTAGGCCTCAACCTCAAGCCCAGCGAAGAGCTTGACCTTCTAACCAAGTGGCTCAGTGGAGAGTCACTTCAACATGCTCTGAGGATCAGGGTGGTCCATGTGAACAACCCTCAAGCAGGCCTCCAACGTTTGTGGCAGCGTCTAGACAAGAGTTATGGCTCCCAGAGGTAGTCGAAGCGTCACTCTTCCAACGCTTACAGACTTTTCCAAAGATATCCAATAAAGACACTCATCTGCTGCAGGAGCTTGCAGATCTTCTGCTAGAGTTAGAGTATGCTCAAAGTGAGAATTATCTGCCAGGCCTCAGCTTTCTTGACACCCCAAGGGTATAAATCCGTTTGTTGAGAAGCTCCCTTACGGACTCCAGGAGTCATGGGTGAAACAGGGGACAAAATACAAAAGAGACAATGGTGCAGTATACCCACCTTTCTCATATTTTGTTCAGTTTGTAAATGACTATGCCGAAATTAAAACAGACCCTAGGTTTGTGTTACAAAGTTCAAACATAGTAGCTCCTAAAAAGTTGACAAGACACTGTTAAAACCAACCAAATACAGAGTTCCTGTGGCAGTGAACAAAACGGATATCAGTCAAACAAACGACACAGCTCAAACATCTGTCTTTAATCCAGACAAGCAATGTCCTATTCTACCACAAGCCCCATTCACTCGCTGAAGTGCAGGGGATTCAGATTAAAAACACTTGATGAATGTTAGATGATCAAAGCAATTCATCCTTGGCCAGGTCCGCTTTCTTTGACATGTTTAAGGTAAAAGGTACCATACTCCCATACACCATGAAAACATGCGCTGGTTTATCAGAGACTGGAGGGCGCAGAGCCAGTGACTTTGTTATTGAGAATGTAAATGGCAAAGTGTCCATGCTACTGCCCGTACTAACAGAATGTGATCAGATTCCAGATAACAGGGACGAGATTCCAACCTCTGAGGCTGTGTCGGCCCACCCACATCTACAGGCAATCGCTTCGCAGATTCCTCCTCTGGACCCATCAGCAGAAATCCTTCTCCTCTTGGGCAGGGATATCATCCAAGCTCACAAGGTTCGCAGTCAGGTGAATGGTCCAAACAGTGCGCCTTATGCTCAACGCCTTGATCTGGGATGGGTAGTTATAGGTGATGTCTGCCTCTCTGGTGCCCACAAGCCCACTGTGAACTCTTTTAAGACAAACATTCTTAACAATGGCCGTCCTACATTCCTCAGCCCCTGTGAAAACAAAATCCATATCAAAGACAAATACACAGAAAGCTGTCATACACTTAATAAGACACAAGTTGAATTGGGCAGACACATTTTCCAGCAAACAGCAGACAATGACAAAGTGGCACTTTCAGCAGAAGATGCTTTGTTCTTGGAAATTATGCACAAAGACTTTGCAAAAGATGATGCAAATAATTGGGTAGCTCCACTCCCATTCCGCACTCCCAGACAGCGTTTGCCCAACAACAGGGAGCAGGCCCTCAGTCGCTTAATGTCGCTCCGCAAAATGCTGAAAAGGAAACCTGAAATGAGAGAGCATTATGTTGAGTTTTTGGACAAAATCTTTTGTAAGGGCCACACCGAACCAGCGCCTGCTCTTAATCCAGACCAAGAATGCTGGTATCTCCCTAGTTTCAGAGTTTACCACCATCAAAAGCCAGGCAAAATTAGGGTAGTCTTTGACTCGAGTGCCCAATACGACAATGTTTCTCTCTCAATGACGTGCTACTAAAAGGGCCAGATCTCAACAACACTCTTGTGGGAGTATCTGATGCGTTTCAGGTTTGACCCATACGCAGTCACTGGCGGACGTGGAGACAGATGTTTCATAACTTTCTGGTCAGAGAGGACCACCGCAACTACCTTCGCTTCCTGTGGTTCAGAAGACCATGATCTAGATGGAGAAGTGCAGGATTTCAGGATGAGAGTGCACGTATTTGGGAACTGCCCCTCCCCTTCTGTGGCCATCTATGGACTGAAACGGTCAGCGATGGAGGGGGAAAGGGAATACGGCAGTGATGCCGAGAGAATTCATTGAACGTCACTTTTATGTAGATGATGGACTGAAATCATTCTCTTCCACTGATGAGGCCATTGACGTTCTCCGTGAGAGCTCAGAAGATGCTGGCTCAGTGTAACATACGCCTGCACAAAATCTCAGCTAACTGTCCTGTCATCTCAAGTGCTTTTCCAAGTGAGGACCTTGCAACAGACATGCAGGGCCTTGACCTCAGACAGACAACCCCACCCATGCAGCGCAGCTTAGGCTTGGGCTGGGACTTGTCCACAGACCTGTTCAAGTTTCAGGTAACAGTCAATGAGAAGCCCTTCACTAAACGGGGAGTGCTGTCAGTCATTAATAGTGTGTTCGACCCGCTTGGCTTTGCCATCCCAGTCATTGTAGAAGGCAGGGCTATACTGAGAGACATTTCCACTGATATTTGTGAATGGGACATCGAACTGCCTAAAGACAAATTACACCAGTGGCAACAATGGAAGGATTCCCTCAAATATCTACAACAACTTGAAATCCCCAGGATGTACACCTCAATACCGCTATCTGCAGCTCTAACTAAGGAGATCCATGTCTTTTGTGATGCCTCCACTAAAGGCAGTGGGTGCTGTTGCTTACCTCAAACTCACAGATGGAGATGGACATAGTGAAGTGGGTTTCCTTCTCGGCAAAGTACGGCTTTCCACAAAACCAGACATCACTATACCCAGACTTGAACTTTGCGCAGCAGTCCTGGCTGTTGAGGCTGCCGAGTTAGTCCTGGAGGAGCTAGACATCGCGGTCGAACAAGTGAGCTTTTACTCAGCTGCAGACTCCAAAGTAGTGCTCGGTTACATCTTTAACAAAAAGAGACGCTTTCACGTTTATGTGCATAACAGAGTAGAACGCATCAGGCGTTTCTCACAAGCCCACCAGTGGCATTACGTGCCCACTCATTTAAATCCCGCCGATCATGCCACTTGAGCACTACCCGCTGAGCAGCTCTCCTACTCCACATGGATCAGTGGACCTGCTTTCCTTTCCAACTTGGGAAAAAGTCAAGCACAGACAGAGTCGTTTGATCTTGTAGACCCAGACACTGACAGTGAATTGCGAACCCGAGGTTACTACGTGTGCCACCACTATCTCAAAGAATGGACTCAGTAGCGTCAGATTTGAAAGGTTTTCAAGTTGGAATGTACTGCTCAGAGCTATATCCAAACTCAAACACATCGCCTAGTCGTTCAAGCTGAACCCAAAGAGCTCCTGTCACGGCTGGCACAGTTGTAACGAACACTCATCCGAAGAACAACTTGACCAAGCCAACTATACCGTCATTCACACTGTTCAAAGGGAGGTTTACTCTGAAGAAATGAGACAAGCTGGAAAAGGTCTACCCCTTAAGAACTCAAGCCCACTCAGCAAACTGTATGTTGACTCGAATGGAATCCTCAGAGTGGGTGGGAGGTTAAAACGTGCGCAGTTGACATCGGACGAAACAAATCCCATACTCATCCTTGGGAAGCACCACCTTGCCCAGCTCATTATAAAACACTTCCACGGGAAAGTATGCCACCAGGGCAGGCATTTTACTGAAGGGGCAGTAAGGACTGCAGGTTTTTGGATTGTGGGAGGTAGAAGAGCAATAAGCAGGGAGATATTCAATTGCGTTACATGCCGCAAACTAAGGGGGAGACAACAGGAACAGATCATGGCTGAGCTACCAGAGGACAGGCTGTCCACGGACCCTCCTTTCACACATGTTGGCCTTGATGTGTTCGGGCCCTGGCCTGTCATGGTCAGAAAAACACGTGGTGGACAATCGGATGCCAAGCGATGGGCAGTCATATTTACATGTATGACCACACGCACCATCCATATTGAAGTAATAGAATCAATGGACACTTCGTCGTTCATAAATGCCCTGCGTCGTTTCTTCGCCATCAGGGGTGCAGTCAAACTTCTTAGATCCGATTGTGGGACAAATTTTGTGAGCGCCTGCAAAGAACTGCAGATCGACAAACAGGGGTGTCACAACAACAAACTTCACAGCTTTCTCAAAGACTCTGGTTGCAAATGGCATTTTAACCCTCCACATGCATCTCATATGGGTGGCTCCTGGGAGCGCATGATTGGGGTCACACGCAGAATTCTCGATGCTATGCTCCTGGAACACAGACAGGCAAGACTCACTCATGAGATATTAGTGACATTAATGGCTGAAGTCACTGCGATAGTAAATGCTTGTCCGCTCACAGCAGTTTCATCAGATCCAGAAAACCCAGCCATTCTTACTCCTGCCATGCTACTGACACAAAAAGTTGCAACTCCTCCGGTTCCGCCAGGTCCGTTTGAAAGCAGGGATCTTTTCAGAGCACAATGGAGGCGTGTACAATACCTCGCCAATGTTTTCTGGAGCCGATGGCAGAGGGAGTACATCTCAGGACTTCAGAGCCGCGCAAATGGAAAACAGTAAAGCCAAATCTACAAACAGGAGATGTTGTTCTTCTAAAGGAGGCACTTGAACATAGGAATAACTGGCCACTTGGACTCACCACCAACATTTTCCCAAGTCAGGATGGACTTGTTAGGAAAGTGGAGGTGAAGATTTTCCGCAAGGGTGAACTCAGAGCCTATATAAGACCTGTAAGTGAGGTTGTGATGTTGGTGTCCAAGGACAATGCTTGAAAAAAAAAAAGACAATCAGGTATCTTGGTTTATTGTATTCTATCTGTATTCTCATGCTAATTATGAATGACATCTTACTATGTCAGGCGGGGAGTGTTCTGGCTCTCTAGTATTACATTAGTTATCTGCTGTATTTCTTTGTCCTTCCACTGGGGGTCAGTGTCTCCGTTAGCAGGTTTCGTTTTTCTTCTACTATTTTTGCGTGCGCTAGTTGAGCGCTCGTGAGTCATGTGCGAATGCAACAGGCAGAAAAAGTTTGTCTCACGCAGTATAGTGTAATGTTCCTGAGACGTTTTCATTTCCACTCTTCTCTCAGACCCCATATATCTTCGAGAAGCGTTGACATGCCATAATCTGTAAGTACTCAATGACCTATGTTGTTTTTCTATATAATCTGTTATTTCAGTTATGTTATCTCTTCTTAGCTGACGTCGCTAGCTTCACGTGTGGATGCGATCTAGCATATTACGAGTCGATGTTAGCTCTGTTTTTCTCTCAATCCGGTCGTCAGGTTGTATTTATTGGTTGTTAAGGATTAAATAAATAGTCTTGATGATTCCTGCATAGCTTTGACGAAGTCTGGGTGAGTTTTGTGTTCGTCTAAATCTAATTAAAAAGAGAAATCCTGTTATATATTTACAAAATAACATAGAAAGGTCAAAATGTACAACTTTATTATTCAGTAGGGGAAATATCGGGGTCTCAGATGTGTTGAACTGTATTCTGAGCCGCTTGTGAATTTGTATATTGAAACCGCAATTATCTGCAGTATATATTCAGCAGTCAGCATTATAGCTATTTGATTCAAGCTGTAGGCTATTGTTTAATCACTACCTTGTGATTCTTTTTTATGTTTACATTCATTTTATTTCCAAGATTTTAAGGCACAACAATGTGTTTGTTTTTGTGAATATAATGTATCTTTAATATAATTTGTTTGTATGTTCACAGTTTTACAGTAAAAACAACAAGAAGGGAAGGTAGTGAAAGAGAGAAGCCTTCAGTAAAGATGCTAAGAAGAAATCTGAGTCTTGTCATTCCTGGAACCACCTTTTATTGTTGTTATGTTTAGCTCTCTGCATAGGCTGAGTAGCTACACACTCAGCTGAGGGCGGAAGAAACTGAAAGTAATGTGAATATTGCCACTTGCCAAAACCCAGCTGTCTCCACTTCCCTCTCTCCTTCTTACCAGCAGCTATGTCACTCAAAACGGTCTCTTTGGCAATGGTGCGCACGCACCACTCAGACATGAACTTTCCACACAGGCAAACACGGCTTGGGTAATGGAGAAAGCGTGTTCCTATAGTATAGTAAAGTAGTGTAGTTACCAATATTTTTAGTGTAATGTGTTACTTTACTTTGTTACCCAAAAAAAGTAATATGGTTACTGTAATTCGTTACTTTGTAACTCGTTACCCCCAACACTGGTTATGATATGGGCAGGCGTATGTTATGGACAATGAACACAGGTGCATTTTCTTGATGGTATTTTGAATGCACAGAGATACCGTGATGAGATCCTGAGGCATAGGTGTGCCATTAATCCACACACATCTCATGTTGCAGCATGATAACGCACAGCCCCATGTTCCAAGGATCAGTCTACAATTCCTGGAAGCTGAAAACTTTTTTTTTACATATAGACACATAACATATAGACCACGGGTATAGCCGCAATAGGCTGAATATAGACAGGCCTTGATAGAGCATATTGATACAGCCATGATAGGTTAGACATAGACGGGGTTGATAGACCACACAGATACAGCCACTATAGGCCAGACATAGACAGGCCTCAATAGACCACGATTTAGCCATGATAGCCACATATAGGCAGGTCTCAATAGACAACAGATATAGCAGTGATAGCCAGACATAGACAGGTCTCAGAGACCACAGATATAGCCATGATAGCCAGACATAGATAGGTCTTGATAGACCACACAATAGACATGACAGCCACATATAGACAGGTCTTGATAGACCACAGATATAGCCGTGATGGCCACATATAGACAGGTCTGGTAGACCGTGGATATAGCCCATGATAGCCAGACATAGATAGGTCTCGATAGACCCCAGATATAGACATGATAGCAACATATAGACAGGTCTCAATAGACCACATATCTAGCCATGATAGCCAGACATAGACAGGTCTTGATAGACCGCAGATATAGACATGATAGCAACCTATAGAGCTGGTAAGTCCCGCCCTTCAGCTAACCCCGCTGGACCTCTAGGTTGAAAAACCGTCAGTGCAAGTGAATGAGAGAAAATAATTATTTTCTAATCCCGTTTGAATTTTGCAATGAATGTAACATATGTTGTCTGTGAATTTTTTATATAATGTTTCGTGTAAAGAATGCTACAATTTAGCTTGTAGAATTTTCATACGAGTTAGACTTTTGTGTGAGAGCACTTTGTGGACTACAACTCTCGACGTGTTTGATATACATCACCCCACTAACACACGGATCCCGCTAAACATGCCTGTGACTTTGGTGCACTTCACCGCCTTCTTTCAGGGAGAGGACTAACTAGTTGAGCGTGGTGAAAACCGTGATTTGTGGAGGGAAAATGTGTTAAGCGGCGACGTCACATATGGGACGTGTAGTCTTTCTCGTTATGTCTATTCCACAACTGCTAGCCAAAGAATCATACAATAAACTGTCAAACTTGTTACATGAGAAATTATATAAAAATTTCACAGACAACATATGTTACATTCATGGCACAATTCGAACGGGATCAGAAAATAATTATTTTCTCTCATTCACTTGCATTGACGCTTTTTCAACCTCAGAGGTCCACTTGGAGTTTGCACGATGGGCAGCAACTTACCAGCTCTATAGACAGGTCTCGATAGACCACAGAACTTGGAACTTTTGTTAAACCCAGAGTTTCTTGGGTTGGGTGTTAGTAAGAAAATGCCAAACAGCTACATTATTACATGAAAGCACCTTGCTCCCCACTTCTAAGGCTCTGCCTTTCAGAGTGAATAGGACATACTGTAGGGATGCACACTTCTGATGCACACTTATGTTTTCAATGGTATTGCTCCATAATTTACTGTTATACTTTAATATTATAGGAAAAATGTACACACAATTAAATAATAAAGAGTGGAGAATAAAAGGGCTGCACTGGAGCAGAACAGTTGATTTGTTGCTCTGTTGATCACCAGTGTCATAAATAGTCCCTGGCGGACCCTGTTTATTTATGGTCAGTCCGCTACACGTGTGCTTCATTAATATTTCAACACAGTCTTTTGATAACCGATAGGAGCAAAGCTGCATTTGATATGCAGTGCAGTCGACCATTAGATATAGGGCAGTGTCATGCTTTAAAGAGATTTTGCTCCTTTTTCAAATTAAAGACATGATTAAAGGTTAAATGCAAATGCCAGGTACATCCAGATAATTCTAAAAACAGCAATTACCATAATGTAAGTAATGCTACAGTGGCACACTTGAATCCTGATGGCAACCACTGTGAAATTTTATTAGGCACTTATTTTGTTTTGTTGGTTGTTATTTGTTCATTTTCTTGGAATATTTGCTGGAATATTTATTATGATGTCAGTACAGAAAAACTAAAAGCAGCTGAAGAGGATCAATGGTCATCCAATGACACCAATCCTTCATCTTCTCAGTCAGTCTCTCAATTTACAGTACTTAGAAACTGTAATTTGTTTGTTGCAGTATTTATGTGTCAGACAGGGTGTTTTTGTTATATGCTTTGCAGTTCTGGGCATAAAGTTCATGATGGTGGCAGTGAAGACGGGTGAAGGCCCTGAGGCCCAAAGGATCCTGGTGGTTTTCTGCACTTCAAAAAGCCCTCCTAGCATCCTGCCTGCTGTCCCTTGTCCTTGTTGAAGCCAAACTTTAATCATTGCTTTGAATAATACATGCACAACACCCAGAGATATTTGTATTCTCAAAACAGAGTATTTTAAAGCTTAATGAAAACATTAATCTTACCAATCAAAGTTGTCTTTTCAAATTTTTATTTTTTTATTTTTTCCTTTTTAAGTTATGTGACAACTTTTTCAGCTGTCACACAACAAATGTTGACAAATAGTCCACAAAACAATATAACTGAATTTACACAAATGAACCATTTCAGAAGTTTACATACCCATCTTAATACTGTCACTAGCTGAGTCCCAATGTGAAGGCTGCATCCTCCGAAGGCCGTATTTGAAGGCCAGTTGGCCGTATTTGAAGGCAGATTGCCGTCACAGCGTTGAGATCAAGGACGTGCCCAATTCAAAGTCATGGCACGACAGAGGTTCGGTGGTGGATGACAAATTCACATTTAAATTGTAAGTATTATGTTTTAATTTACTCAAATAGCTAGAGAAACCATAGTTAAAAGCCACAAGTTTTTCTGTCTTGTTCATCTTAACTCATTTGTCATCATTGCGTGGCTTCGTTTGTCATGGCAAGCCGTTTTAGCTTATATTTTAGCGGAAAAGAGGGTGCCGCTGTGTTTGGCCTGCCACTTGCTCCTCTGTTTTGTTATGTTTGTTTTTGCTACCGATCTCACCGTTTATTGTTTATGATCGCACTACGCTGTTGGAATTGATTATTACTAATCACCTAATCACCTCCTAAATGCCCAGTCTTTCCTGAGACGGGCTGTCTGCCTGCTACCAAGCGATTAGCACCGCAGAAGACGCGGTCGGAGAGGCGGATTATTTGTAAGGCTGAGGACTCACCTGGATTCTCCGTCGTCAAGGAATGGAGATCGATCAGGGCTTGGCGGTGTTAGAAGATCACAGGAATGCTATCGGTGGCTTTGGCCAGTTGGCTCCGACACTGCCGTTCCATTATCGTGCCCGCTCTCCGTAAATACATCCACCTGAAGCTGCATCCAAGGAAACCTCCGTCCAATTCCTTGTGTGACACCATACTAACAATTGGTCCGACCTCCAAGAAGAGGACCTCTCAAGGTATAAGCTCAAAGCTCTGACGGGACAGAGCAAGTGAAGCCTCTCCTCTTCTGCCGACTTATGAGGTGGAGGATGGAAAGCCTGAAGGACTATAGAACGAGCCGTATTTGATGGAACTTAGCCCATGTAGCCACGACTCTGGTGCAAAAAGGCTTTTACTCTACCAGGGGCAAACTCCAAGCAAGCCGCCGTTACTGCCAGGGCTTGGAGATCTCCCACCCTCTTTTCAGTGTGAAGTCCTTAGGCGAAGCCGACTCTAAAGGTTCGAAGGGGGCCAGGGATAACCCTTCCAGAACTATTGCCAGGTCCCAGGCAGGAACCCTGGACCTGGTTGCCGGCCTCATCCTCCAAGTACCACAGAGAAACCGAATGACCAACTGGTGCCTCCCCAGAGGTCCACCATCTAATGGTGCGTGGAAAGCCGAAATGGCAGCCACGTACGCCTTAAGAGTGGATGGGAAGAGACCAGCAGAGAAACGATCTTGGAGAAATTCCAGAACTAAAGCCACCGGGCAGTTTACTGGATCTAACCCATGTTCTCTACACCAAGTGACAAACAGATTCCACTTGAGGCCATATAATCTCCTGGTAGATGGAGCCCTAGAGCTAAGTATGGTTTCGAACCACTCCAGCTGATAAGCCAGCATTCAGGTACTGAACCCCTCTAGAGGCCAGACCCACAGCTTCCACAGCTCTGGGCAAGGGTGGAAGATCGTGCCCTCCGCCTGAGACAACAGTTCCCTCCTCAGAGGAATCTGCCATGGCGGAGCTATGAGGAGTGATATTATGTCCGAAAACCATACTTGTGTTGGCCACCTTGGGCAACCAGAAGTAGCCTGATGCCGTTCCTGACGGACCCTCTCCAGGACTCCCAGGATCAGAGCATTCGGGGAATAGTGTACAGGCGAAGCCTCGGCCAGGCCTGTACCATGGCATCCAACCCCAGTGGGGCTGGATGTGAGAGGGAGAACCTAAGTGGACAGTGGGGCGTCTCTGGAAACACAAACAGATCCACTTCCATTGGTCCAAACCTCTCCCATATCGACTTCACCACATCCGGATGAAGTCTCCATTCCCCGGGCCTCAGCCCCTGCCTCGACAGGATGTCTGCTCCCTGATTCTGAACCCCCAGAATATATACTGCCCTTATCGACAGTATTTTCCCCTGGGACCAAAGGATAATCTGATGCGCCAGTCTGCACAGGGGGCGCGATCTGAGTCCCCCTTGTTGGTTCAGATAGGCCACCACTGACGTATTGTCTGTTCGTACTAAGACATGGTGACCTTTGATGTCTGGGAGGAAGCTCCTCAAAGCCCTGAACACAGCCATCATCTCTTAGGCAGTTTATATGCCAAGTACGATGATGGTCCTGCCACAGACCCCTGGCAAAGCGGCCGTCCATGACCGCCGCCCAGCCAGTGAGGGAGGCGTCTGTCGAAACGGTTTCCCGGTGACATGACACCCCCAACACTAGCCCTTGGGATAGGAACCAAGGTTTCTTCCATATTTGCAGAGAATGAAGGCACCTGCATGTTACTCTGATCACACGAAACGGATTCCCCTTGGGAGAGAACCCCTTGGTTTTCAACCACCACTGAAGGGGTGTAGGAGGCCCAAAGGAATAATGTTGGATGCTGCTGCCATGAGGCCCAGCATCCTTTGAAATGTGGGGGAGGGGCGGTGCGCGAACTGCAGTCTGTACCCAGATTGTATTATCTGCAGGACCCACGCAGATATGTTGGGAAGATGATACCACCCCTCTACAAAATCTACTCAGGGTACCAGGCTCTCGAGACTGGCCTCTGGTGTCTTCTGAGCATCTCTCTCGACTGCCTGAAGCGGGATACCGACAGGCTGTAGTCGATACGGTCTTTGTGACCATAACCGATGCTTTATTATAATATTTTTGCTGGAAAGTGATGTGGCCCGAAACATTGCTAACGGCGGGCAGCATGCATCCTTGCCTCAGAGGGCTCCGCTGTGAGAACAACCTCGGTTGTCCCACAGCGGAGGGACACCCTCCGAGGTCCTACCACGGTTAGGACCTCTTTCCCGAAGCCCTCCTAGCCTGAATGACATCCCTCAGGTCGCCCTTCTGGCTGGAGGACATCGACTTTTGAGAGCTTTTTGCTATGCCCGTTGTGAGGAGCTGGCTGATGGCTGGGGCTGATGCGCTTTGCCCCACCCTACTTGATTTGGACTTTGCCTCTCGAGGAGGTACTGCTGGAACGCCGCAGACCGTTCTTCGCCTCCTGGAACCTGTCGACGACCGATGTGACGGCGTCGCCAAACAGGCCAGAAGGCGAGAGCGGCGCATCCAGCAGAAAAGACCTATCTTTGTCTTTAATGCCGGAAAGGTTTCAGCCACAGATGCGTCTCCGTAGCCACCATGGCCACCATAGAGTGGCCAATGGCATGGGCTGTTTCTCTCGTGGCCCGGAGAGACAGATCTGTGGCTTTCCTTAACTCCGCGACATCCTCCGGAGTCGGACCCTCCCCTCGTCCAAATCTTTCAGGAGGTCGGCCTGGTATGCCTGCAAGATTGCCATCGAGTGCAGACATCAACCAGCCCGACCTGCCGCCATGTAAGCCCTGCCAATAAGTGCATATGTATCCCTGCAGGGCTTACTAGGCAATATCAGGGTTTTTAGGGAAGACGCTGACTCAGGTGAAAGATAACTCGCTAAAGCCTCTTCCACCTTCGGCATCTTCCCATAGCCCATGTCCCGTGCCCCAAAACATTACTGTAATTGATGCTACTGGGGCTGGAGACACGGGACGAGTGTGGTTTATCCCACGATATCGCAGTCTCTTTGTGGAGATCGGGGAAAAACGGCAAACCCCGGCGGTGAGGCTGTGACCTGCGCTGCAGGAAATGCTCGTCAAGTTTACTTTTAACTTGCGCTTCCTGCTCATGTTGTGGCCAGCTGATGTTTAATCTGGCCACAGCACGAGTCACAACCTCAACCAGCTCCTCATAATTCTGGCCTTGCGCTGGTGTGCTGAACTCATCAATGCTGAGCACGTCTACTTCCTCAGAAGCAGACAGCTTGAGCATTGGGACCTGATCGTGGGCAGGAGAAACCGCAACTGTGTGTTGTGACAGCGTCACTTTTATACTTCCGGGTATGCCGTCACATGTTACATCACGGCGCAACACCAATCAGTACTGCATTAGTTTCATTCATACTTCAGAGGTGCACGCTTAGGGAGCGTCCCCAAAGAGTGGATTTTATCGACGCAGTGTTGAGTTCCTTCGATAGGGAACTCTGTATATACGAGTACTTCATCCAGTCAATAATCGGTGAACCATTGGAGAGAAGGTGTCATCAAATACTTTGTTGGTCCACTTCAACTATAGATTGACAGTCAATACATCGGAAACATCACACTCTTGTTTCTGGAGCATTTTACTGCTGACGAGATCCTCAGGGCGCCCATGGTGCGTCCGGCCTAATCCTGTCATATCCTGGAGTAATTAATTTTTTTTTCCTGTTCCTGCCTGTTTCAAAGCATCTATATCCATCTGTATTTCCTGTATGTTCCACTTCCATTGAATGTCCTCTGAACAAAGAGTCGATTACTTCTTGTTATACCCCTTTCCGGGATGTCTTCTGCCCAAGATGAGCCTCCCAGTTACCACCTCATCAACCATGGGACTGTGCCATTGACCTGATTTCTTGTGTGCCAATCTGGATAAGAAAGTGGATAAGAAAGATTTATCCACTGTAATGACTCTGGGCGGGTCTACATCAGAGGGGAATTTGCATATCATAATTAATAATTCATAATTAATAATTATTCATACAGATTTGGATCAGCCCGGTCTTACATGTTAATAAATCCCTCGATGAGGGCTTTCTGTTAACTTTACTTATATGTATACATGTGTATCTCTGCAATTAACCACAAATTAATTGTAACAGATTGCACAGACCACGTCTTACAAGACAAGTAAAATTAATTAGCTCAATTAATTTATAGAGCAGGGAAAACTTAATTCTCTGGCCAGAAGAATTCAGCATTCCAACTCCATAAAACATACCCTTTTGGTATGTTTAGTTATATAAAGCATGTAGCTTGATCTGCATTTCAGGGAATTGGATATGAACATACCGTGAATCAGTCAGGATGAGTATATTGGTTTAATTAATCCACTATAGCATTCAATAAGGCAACTAAGTAAGCATTTACTACGTTACAATGATACATGTATATACAAACATTAAACACAAACTAAGACAACGCAGGGCGTTAGACGATAAGTGAGTTGGAGAGAGAGAGAGAGAGAGAGAGAGAGAGGGTGAGAGAGAGGGAGTTACAGTCACCAAACAGTCAATTAATCTTTCTGAACACCATGAAAACACTTTATTTATGCTTCTGAGAAGCTCTAAAAGAAGGTAACGTTATACTTGCACAACATGTTTGGTCTGTGTGTGTCACGGACTCGTGGCCAGGCCCGGTTGGGCCGCACGATGAATGGAGAGGCTCTCCTGTGTGCGCGCTGTTCCGTGGAGCGCGTGAGCGCCGTTCCGTGGAGCGCTGCGCTTTTGCACTGCCCGTCCTGGCGCGTGCATGGTTGGTTGCGTGCGCGTGGCTTCTTTGTTCCGTGGGGAGTCACGTGGCGTTCGTTGGCATTCAACGAATGTTTGAAAGGCTTAACCTGTTAACCTTCAGCTCCACAAGGGGGCTCACAGCTGAAAATGACATACCTGGATAAAAATAAATACAACTCCTGAGAACAATGTACCACAGTCACAATTAAGGTATCTTTGGAAAGAAGACAGTTGGGACTCTACTAACAATCAATCAGAGTTGATAATGCTCTAACAGAAAAAAAGTTATAAAAGTTGAAGTGCCTCAAAAAAAATGTGCGCTACAAATAATGTTTTATTATTTCATGTACAAATATATAAAAATAGACCTGGAGTAATTCAGATACCTAAAGGATTGAAAGCCACAAGTCTCATCAGTTTATATTTTAAATTTGAGGAAGATATAATGAACAATGGGGTTCCTGCAAACTTTTTTCCAAGACTATGTCAGTTCCCTTTCTCCCTCCCCCTGCCTGAGGCACATCCCCAGAAATGACATGCCCAAACTAAAATATTTGCAGTTGCTGAACTATTTGCACTACATGCACAATTTAGACATATTTAAAAAGAAGACACTTTATAGTGTATTACCCAAATGTTAAAGTTGAAAAAACTTACACAAACAAAAAGTTATAGAATGTAAAGTGTCTTGAAGATAATTTATACTGTGTGTAATATTTTACAATTTCATGTAAAAATAAATGAAAACAAACCTGGAGGAATCCAGTAAGGTAACTGATTGAAAGACACAAGTCTCATCAGTTTATATTTCAAATTTGAGGAAGATATTATGAAAAATGAGATTCCTACAATATTTTTTCCAAGACTATGTCCAGGTACCAAAAAACCTCCTTGGATACATCAAAAAACCTAATGACCAAATGTTATGAAGGGCACAGAAAGCTATTGCAGTCAATTCATAAAATAATTCAATTATAAAATAATACACACAACCATTAGACATTATGTAAGTGATTTATTTGCACAACAGAACAAAACATATATACGTTAAATGCATAAGTAAAATATTATGAAATATATATATATATATATAAAAACTGAGCTTCTTTACAATAGAAAATAAAAAACAATATAAATACTGTACTTTGTTGGCTTCATATATTGCTTTAGTCCATTCCTAGCTTTTGATGCCACCATCCTCTTGTCAATGGCAATGTTCTGAAAAGGATGGAAAAAGTGAGGAAACAGAGCTTGCATCTCTTTTCTGCTCGTTGGCTGGTGCTTGGACGCCATTCTTCATCTGAGATTCATCTTGATGGCTGTTGCATGGGAAAGAATGGAAAGATAATTAGCACTGCATATGAAGTAAATAATTCTTTTTAGCATTTATATAGTTGGCCATTCATGAAACAATCAAACTGATGGGCAGTCGTTTAGACAGCATTCGTACTAAAGCACATCCATTCAATCAATCAATGGCCCTTGATGACCAGTGATATAGACAGCATTCATATGGATGACCAGACATAGAACCAACAATCACACTGATGGCCGGCCATCAGACAGGGAATATGCCATTTTGATAGCATACAACTCCTTCCTATTTATCTCTAGCACATATTTTCTGCAATTCTTTCCACCAATTTCTGCATTATATAAATATATATGTACACAATACATTTTTACAATATAACATACATCATAATTACAGTACAAAGATTTGCATTTGTACTAACTTATAAATATTATGTATATTAGACTGTAAAAAAATACAGTATACGTGCTAGGAAAAAACAAAGGAAAAGTCAGTCTATTCACATCTATGAACAGGTGTCCTGCTGCCTACATCCTTTTCCCAGCACACACACACACACACACCACATAGAGATAGTGTGCCAGAAAAAAAACGGCAAACAACTGCACAACCGTCCAAGGAGTATAAACATGTTACATGTTACAAAGCAACTCACCGTTATAAAATTGGATAATCTTTCTTTTCCGTCCTCAAGCCATCATCATCGCGGTCTTCTCAGTGTCATCATCGCTGCTTCGAGTGATCTCGAATAAAACATCTTCAGCAGATAAAAACTTATTTTGACAAATCATTTTATGAAAGATTCTGCAGTCTATAAGACGAACAGATGTTTGTTGACTTAGCTATCTTAGCCTGTTATCTTAGCTCTTAGCTTTAGCAGAGCCCGTTTAGCTCCTGTCAAAACATGACAGCGGTGGGAGTGGTCAGAGGCTGCGTCGAGAGATTAGCTCCTCAAGTGGAACGGAGAGCAATAAAACATATGTTCGCGTGAGAAATTCAAACTTCGCGGGGCATCTTTGGTATCGTGCACTGGTTGGCTACATTTTTTATCAGTCATATCATTTCGATTCTTTCATTGGCTTTCGTTGTAAAGACAGAATGATAGGATGTGCATATCATTACGTCAAAAAAACTCACTGAAGTGTTTGTATATTTTGAACTAGATATCGCTTATCTTTGTATTTGTGTGTGCGTGCGCGGTCTTAGTTTGTTTATTACACTCTAAGCAACACACCCATATAACGTTCTGCTACCGGGGGTCTGTTTTTTATGTACTATTTTATTGCATAACCGAGCAGTATGATACGTCACCCGGAAGAAACGCGATGTAAACAAAGAATAACCATGGATATAACAACGTTATTGTTTCTTTGGACATAAAATGCTCTATGGGATGTTATTCAGTGGACAATCAGCTTTCCATTCAATCTGGAATTTTTAGCAGTGGATGCGTGTCTGGCTCGTTATTACAAAATAATGGTGAGTACTCCGGTTTTGTTTACGTGTGTTGTTATGTGTACTGCTTACCTAAATGCAATAAATACATTTGTTATAAGCTTTCCATCGACAAACACTGCCCTGACATCGATGCCCGATGCTTAAACCTTTAACATTATATATAGTTTGCCAAGATTAGTGATCTTCTTTCATGTTAAATCCATTCGTAAACATTAAACTAGTGAGGGGGGAGGGCTTCAGAGCGCCGGCGGTGGCGTGAAGGTTAAGGGGTTAAAAGTCTTTGAGGTGACGTGCCCCCGAGGAAATAGATCGGCAAAGTCCACTTCCTTTCCTGGGAAACGAACTTGGTAGTTCATTTGAGAAGAGGACGAAACTTTGGACGATCGAAGAGAATGGATCCCGGTTGGGGGTCGGATCTCCGTGAGGAGATCCTTTACGTGCTTCTTGGCATGAGACGTTTTCGGAAGAGAAGGGCGGAGCTGGCGCACTGCCTTTATCCTCTTGGGGACATCCATCCCTTTCCTGTTGGCTTGAGCCAATCAGGGAGATGGAGGCTGCACGCGGGAAACATTCTTTTATGGTGCTTTGTTCTCAGACCAGCGCTCCTCGTGGGAGGGGGTGTGTTCACATAAGGGCTACTATTGAAACAGTTCGATCATCCTTGGCAGTAAAACATATTAAAAACACACTTTACTTTACATCTCTGTACATATTCGGGTCGTTCATCTGATACGTATTCTAGAGACACCAAGGAGCATTATGTTACATTAAATGAACATATACTTCTGTTTACAATGCCTAAGGAAGTTATTTCTAATTCCTTGTTTTATGCTGCAACCAACAAAGATATTTCACGGTGACCTGGGGAAAAACACACATACATAAACACATGTTAATATATCTGGTTAAATGTCTTTTAACACAGAAAATCCGTCTTGGGTCAGAGACATAAAGCACATTCCACAGTCTTGTAACATGATCTCACTCCAGTGAGTGGAAGAATGTGTGTGGCGGTGTGTGTGTGTGTGTGTGTGTGTGGGGTGGGGGGGGGGGTCCAGAGTCCTTGGAGGACGGTTGATTCAGTCTGGCCAAAATCATTACATCTCCCCCTTTCGTTAGATGAAGTCCTTAGTGGACTTCCATCGAACGACACCCATCGCAATGGATGGAGGGCAGGTGAATCATGAAAGTCAGGTAGCAGGTGGTGGCTAGGCTGAGGTTCGGGCTCAGCTTGATGAGGTTGGACGCAGTCTCCAGTGTGGTACCCTCTTCCTGAGGGTCCAGTGGTGGCTGTGGAGGTTTGCGTTTGTTGAGTCTCTTGTGGAGTGTGAAAGTCAAGTGTCAAGACGTCATTGAGTACCGTAGAGGTACCCAGCGCAGAATCAGCTGCGGTCCCAGATTGGACAACAGGTGATGCTGTGGTGCAGTGCAGTGTAGCAGGTGTTCAGTTGAAACACAGCTAGGAGAGCTATGTTGCTGAGAACAAGTTCAGTTCGGCTGGGCACCCCGATTTTCACAGTTCATAATTTCAGTTCTGGAATCAGGGTGAAATCATGGGTTTCGTAAAGGATGGGACTTGACTCAGGCTCAGTCGCAGCAGGGTAGCTCCGAGTCTCGGAGCAAAGGCTGCTTGATGCTGAGTTTTGAGCAAAGTCATTCTGGCAGACAGTAAACCGTTGTCCCGCTGGAGTTCACTTGTCTGGTTCAGCAGAATGCCGTGAGCGTTGTGGATCTGTCACAGCTCCTTTCAATTTCTTGATGGTCTGTGAGGAGGCACTCTGTTGTGAGTTACCTTTTGGCTGAAGGATTTCAGTTCGTTTTGTTGCTGGACATGCCGGTGTTTGACTGCGTTCTGACAGCAGCGGCGTGGGTGTCCATTTAGCTCTGCTTGCGTGGTGGTCGACCCTATGCTGTGTGATGTCGGACCTGGTGATGACTGCAGTTGTCCTCTGGTTGGCTGGAGGCACAGGAAGACGACCACAGCAGCAGCATCCTGTAACAGAGACAGGGGAGAGAGAGAGAGAGAAAAGGGAGGAAAGATTTCAGCGGCTGTTGGCTGGGACAGCCTGATGCCTTTGAGGATGCCGAGATGTCCTGGTGCTGCGGTGTGCAGCCCACATGGTGCGTGACAGGCATACACTGGCTGGTATATCCCCCTTTTTGTACTGTGGCAGCACAAGCTGTGGCGAAGTGATGTCACGAGGTACATAAATTTCAAGTGTTGGGCCGTTTAGCAGCATGTGCTTGGTGAGCTGCCGTTGTCGTGGTTGACGGCCGGTTTGGGCGGTTGGAGGGGTTGAGAGGTGGTTGTCTCAAAGTTCATTTGGTTAGTCTCAGTTTTTGGTAAGCTGAAAGGTGCAGGGTAGCAAGTTCACGTTTACATTTGGTGCTGAGGCTGTGCCTTTATGGCTGGTTGCAGGAGTTCTTGTGACCTCTGTGACCTGCCAGTTAGGTTCTTTTGACCTGTGTGACTGGAGGGGGAGGGGTACTTGAACTTGAGCTCAGACATTCAGTTGTTTAAAGTCTATTAAAGGCTCATAACGATCTAACAGATCTTGGCCAATCAGACGTGCGTACGTGATCGTTCGTGATCGGTACACTGGGTAAATCCGGCACATAGGGACCAATTGTTGGGTGAATGAGAGCTACCTGTGTTGAGCCAGATGTCGTTTTGGCTGTAGGATTGCACCTTCAGCTTACCTGTTTGGGATTTGAGAGTTCGCTCTGATTGTTTGAGTCTTTTAAAGAGTTGGGCTGGCAGTAGCGTGATGTTTGAGCTAGTGTCTAGCATGGCTTCAAGGCTCAAATCATTGTCTCTAGGTGGCTAGGCAGAGTTTGTGCCACCCCCTTTTTGATTAGGTTTCCCAGAAGTCCTGGCGTCTGGGCTGATGTTGTGTGGGACACGGTGTTGTCATGCTCAGGCTGTGCAGCTGTCAGTTGAGGTGGCTGCTTGGTGCTGTCACTTTGTGAAGTGGCAGTGAGCTCTGTGGTGTGATGCTGACGAGCAGTGTTCTGGGTGTCTGTTTGGGTCTTGCGCTGAGACATAGCATGTCTGGCTTGTCCTTCTTGTGAGATCTTGTGCAGAAACTCTTTCAGCACCTTCAGGATTTTTGCTGTCAGTGACGTGGCTGCACTGTTATCTGATGTGTGCTCAGATTTGTGCTTACCAGTGGCGTGTTGAGAGGGGTACCGCTCTGGGCTGGTTGGGCTTGAGTCTCTTGGTGATGAGGTGCGGCTCAGAGCTCTTGCTCTGGTGCGGTCGATGAGCACCAGGACTGTTGTGTTGCCCTCTGTTGGCTTTGAACGGTTTACTCTCAGTGAAAGTGTGGGGTGCCTCCTAGAGGCAGCTCTGAGTCGTGCTCAGAGACAGGTTAGTTTGAGGGTGTTTACCCAGTCTTTTCGGACAAAGTCTTTGCGTAATGTGAGCTTGTGGTCTCATAGCTATGGTAGATATGCTACAGGGACAGGCCAGGGTGCTTACGGAATAACTCACTGTGGGATGCAAGCTTCGAAGAAACAAAGTTCTGAGATTGGCATCCTTTCCATACCTGGTGGTTTGTCGGAGTCGGTGGAGTTTCAAGTCGGTCTTGCTTGATGTCCACGGCGGTGAGAACCTCTGGTATGATTCTGGATCAGGGAGCTAAGCGATCAAAGCTTATTGCAACAGCTGATAGTCCATTTTGGCAGTCTCTGTTTGACGAGCTAGGAAGCTGTGCACCTCACGACTGGACGTAATCCATATCGAGCAGAATCTGTTTCATGCAGTCAGGTTGGTTAGACAGTTTGCAAGTGACAGTCTGGTCTGCATGTCGTGGCTTTTCTGGTTAGCTTGGTCCAATCCTTTTGGAGCCATGCCGTGGTTTGTGGCAGTGGTTCCTTGGGAGGTTGAGGTCAGGTTACGCAGGGGCTCTATGGCATTCTGGCACACTTGTTGTGAGTGATTAATGCGTGGCCCTAAAAGTTCAGAACTACTGCTTAATAGGTTCGTTAAGTATTTAAGCATAAAGCTAAGTGTCTCTTGTGTCCTAATCTTAGCTGTGAATGTTAGGGGGCTAAGTTTTGTGTGGTTCCGAGGGTATTTCCTGGGAAGGACATAGCCGAGATGAAATAAATGACGTAAGGTGGTTCTTATGACTAAATTATTTCTCTGGACTTAGCTGGTGGTTCACTATAGCTCGATGGTGTGAACGATAATAGGGGAAAGGACAGCTTTCTTATTTAAATTCTGCTTATTGTCGATCCTCAGGACTCTAGTAGTGCCTTTAGTAAATTGTTGAGATTACTTGTGTTAGAGGGTCACAAAACGAGTGCACTGGCTGGAACTAAGCCAAAATAACAAATAAGGGTGTCTGCTTCCTTTCTGGGCCCTATGGGAAATGGAACCACACTCGGACAAGAGAGGCAAAGGAATTAAATCATATAGAGGACCTAATGGACAAGGGAATAGCTGCTTGCTATTATTATCAAGGTCAAAGGAATGAAATAATTAACGAGGAAAAATAAAATCAAAATTAAAGCAAAAGGAAATAAAATGATCAAAACATGGGAATGATCTGAAGTCGAGAATAATCAGTGGCATTAGTGGCTAAACTTTGGATTTGCTTTGATCAACACTCTATAGTGGGTTGTAGCGGTTGCGTGTTCAAGACCACATTGGGTGTGTTCCTCCAAAGGTTTAGTCAACATGCCGACGAAAAATTCCTATGGTTATACAAATTCTTCTGTTGTTAGTTACGCAGTTTACTTGCAGTTAAACTTGAGTTTAATTAACAGGGCATCTGTGAAGTTAGTCTTCAATGGTTAGCAAGGAGTATTCCTAACCCTGTGAGGGTAAACTTTGGCTAATAAGAATTGCAAACACGGAAAGTGAATAATTAGAAACCCTAAGTGGTGTTGAGGAAAGTATTCTAGAATACTTTGCACTGTGGAACACAGCTGTGATTAAGGGTTCAAGAAAATAATGCTAACTGCTAACTGTGGAGGTTATTCAGCTTAGCCTGCATTGGATTGGAGCTATGTTAGGTTAGCTTAGCCCAAGTTAGCTTGATGCTAAGCTAGGTTAGCTTAGCCTAAGTTAGCTTAGTGATGGGTCAGTTTAGCTTAGCCTAAGTTAGCTTGATGCTAGGCTAGGTTAGCTTAGCCACCCAGGCTGGTTTGTTTACAAAAGTGACATTAAGAGTTAGCACTTCCTGTGACAAGTTGTCATGGGAGCCAGAGGGTGTCAGAGCAATTCAACAGTACCTGAAGAATGTCTGTGTATTTTACATGAATCGTGCATGTTTTAACGGGTTAAAAGGGAGGCACCTATATTTTATGATTTTCAAGAACTTGGTTGCATTAAGTAAAACGCAAATGTGTTTTGGCATTTGCTAATTTTCTCATGGAACTCTGCTCTTTACTTCACAGTCTTCTATTTGTTTACAGAGTAAGGAAATAGATTTGCTGCAAGTCAAAGCTTGTCTTGTTCTATTTGCTTACAGAGTAAGGGAATAGATTAGCTTTCCTAAGCATATATAGTTACGTCTCTCTCATGCATGAATGCTGACTTTTCCGCGAGTTACTTCTTTTGATCTTTTAGTAGCTTTCTGCTTGTAGAAGCAGCTAAAATTTAGGTGAATTGCATCAATCTAACAATAAAATTAAGGCCTTTACTTTGTAGAAGGGGAGCATCGCCCAGATCCACATACATATAACTCTGTCCTGAGCTGTCTTCGTCAGAAACAGGTTTACTTATACCGCGATTTTGGATTTCTTTTTTTTTGTTTATTTCCAAAGCGGAAAAGATATCGGTACAGATTACAAGCTGCTGAGATGATTCTTCTGTTACACAGACTTACGCTTTAATGCTGAAGTTCCTGATACCAGTTGGGAGTCTAAGGCCTAAAAATTTTTTTTTTTTTTTTTTTTTTTAAAGTAGAGATGTCAATTCCCGCTATTTGTTTTATCTGCATTTAGGCAAGCCAGCTATCAAGATGCGTGTTGCACGTAGTGTTTTAGTTGGACCGCGATGGTCAAGTGCACGCCTGTTGATTAACAGTAATTTAAACTCGGGTGATTTTACTACACTCTGTCGTCAAGGCAAAGTATGGAGTGGGTGTTTTCTGTGACTCTTCACTGTCGTGAAATGTTTAACGGTGCCGTTCTAAACAACATCTAAAAACTGTTTGTTTCAAAAGAGTCGTGCATAGTCTGTCGGCCGTTGAGGCGTACATGTCTATGTAAGATTCCTTTAACTTAGTAAAATTCTAATTCTACAAACGCAGAGTCTTGCAACTCTTTGAACACCCATTTTCATCTACTTTTTAAAAGTTCTACGTCCGATGTTGATCAAGGACCTTTTAGCAGAGTCTTGCACTGGCGTTCGTGCAGTGTCTTCTGGGTTGCAGTTCAGAATAATTTGGGGTTTTAGGAATTCTTACTGAGTGGGCCTTCACGGCATCGTTGAGTGGGCCTTGCGTGGGGGCAGGAGAACTATGGTGACTGACGGGATAGGAGGAGAGGTTTCTTGAAACTGGTGTCCTCCTCCGTTATAGGTTCGCTGCAAGTTCCACAGCAAACTCGTTCGGAGCCGGTGGTGGTAGCACAGGCCCTCCTGGGTCTGTTCTGCTGGGTGTCGGTGTCGTGTCAGACACCGGTTGGAGACAGCAGGTGGAAAGTCGATGTCTTGTAGATTGTCAGAGATGTGGTGGAAGGCGGGCTTTCCCACCTTCCCCTTTTTCAGCTCTTGTGTTGTTGGCTGAAATGTGCAGACTGGTTAGGGGAGACTTGTGGTGTGTGTTTCCCCTTTTCCGGTCATGCTGAAGTCTATAAGAGTATTTGCAACTCTGTGGATCAAGTTCATGTTCGAGATCTTGTCTCTGCTGAACGAGCTTGTGGATGGTCACACGGGCCTCTTGAGAGTTTCTTTCGTAGGCCGTGGCGTTCGAATCTCTTTGAGTTCAGCCTCTGCTCTTTGCAAAGGGGCTTCACTTTGTCGAGTTCCTCGTTGAATTCCTCTTTGGTTCTTTTCTCTGACTATTCTCTTCAGTCTGTGTAGAAGATTTAGACAGGGCAGTTTGAAGTCTTTTACTTCCTTCTGTAGCTCGGGGTCGTTGTCATCCTCGGCGTTGCAACCTTGTGCTCCAGGGCGATGCGGCTCCTTTTGCGGAGGCGTGCGTGTGCGCTGAGCTGGTAGGCGAGGTTGACGTGTCTGGCCCAGTCTTTGTCGTGGGAGCTTTGGCTTGGTTTGTGTGCCATCAGCTTGTACACGTCTGCGTCCAGTTGCTCTTGGCTCGGGGCTCTGAGTAACCGGTGGCTTTGGGCAGGGATGGAGATGTCATGAATCTCGGCCATGTCTCCAGGTTGTCCCGCGGGTTGTGGGACTGGAACATACTGGCTTTACTGTGGGCGAGATGAACACAACACACACAGAGAGACCAATGCAAGTTCGACTACGTCTAACGAGCTATAATACCGGCTAGGCCGTGTATGAAAATTTTGGTTAACTGATGCAGACAGTTAAACCGTTAGGTGGGACAATTTGGGTAGGTCATCATGGGTCTGAATGAAGATTTGACAGGGCGCTAGCTTAGGGGTCACCTGTTGATGCTAACGACTTGGTTGTCAAACTATTCTTCAGCTTTCCTTGGTGTGTCAGAGAGGTTCTGTCTCTAGGTGAACTGAAAGGAACAGAGCACAACAGAACAGAGCAATGGCAAGCTAGCAAAGTTTGAAGTAACATGCAACCATCAAAGATGGGGAGGTCTGTAATGAAATGGCATTAATAGTACACAAGAAGTGTTAAAAGTGAAAGAGGCAGTTTGTGAGGCTAAAGCCTGCAGTTTGTGGCTTGGAGAGACGGAGGAAGCCAACCACTTCAAATATCAGGGGAATCTCTAGATTCGGTGGCCAATATTAAGTGGATGGGTTTTAATACCTTTTTCTAGTTTGCCTGGGGTGAAATGAGGTCATCCCGGTTGGAGTCAGCCTCGTGGCTGGTCCCTCTGTCACCCCCCAACACCTGACAGCAGTGTCCCGGGCATTTCGT
Organism: Hybognathus amarus; assembly: GCA_030378365.1. Taxonomy (NCBI): domain Eukaryota; kingdom Metazoa; phylum Chordata; class Actinopteri; order Cypriniformes; family Leuciscidae; genus Hybognathus; species Hybognathus amarus. The sequence continues at coordinate 210,487 of JAQIUQ010000075.1, forward strand.
GCATCTGTACCGAGGTGCGCCCTTTCAAGCAACTTGACCTTGAACACAACCGGCGGTGCCAGATTGGTGGTGTCCGTGTTGCGGGCCGCATCAACAGAAAGATACAGGAAAGTATCGAGACCTGCGCTCAGTCAGCGATGGTGGCGCAGATCAGACGAACCAGCCAGCCGGACCCCAAGCGAAGGTGACTGTCACACCACCACAGCACTTGAGAGATTTCTACCTACAAACACAAAACAGGATGAAGAACAAGTGTGCCTCAATTTGAATTAAAACTCCTCTATCTACATCAAGTTGAGTGTCTATTTTTGTTGAAAAATCAAAGGCAACGGCTTTACTAAAGTCTATGGTATAAACACAAAGGGAATTGTGACAATGTCAATTATCAGAATAACCCAACCTCCATACAGGGAAGAGATAGCATTAAGTGCAGCGGGAGGAGCACAGGAGGAAGCAATCTGTAGTGGCGAGTTTTGGCCACTGAAGGGTGTGTGTCCCTTCCTCCTAGTGGTCAATTTGGCTGACAGAGAGCTTGATTTGAAGTGCATTCAAACTGATTTAAATACAATTCAAATTGAGCAAATGCATAGGGGTTAAGTAACCTTTAGATTAGTAAGGATACAGTTGTAATAAAACCAGATCAAAATTATTAAAAATAATTTGAAATGGAAATATAGAAATAAAGCCATAAAGCAATTTCCCAATGGGAAATGAGAGACTTAATTCAAATTAACTTTGAAATTTGTTTGTTTCAAACCAAATTTAAATAAGTGTAGTAAAATTACAGGTTGGTGTTATATTTGATGACAATCACGATTACGGTGAGGGATCAGTGACTGTAACCAAAACAAAACCGACTGGGAGAGAGAAAGCCATTCAGGACAGTGAGGTTAGGTGATGGCCACAAGGGGGCGCTTTCCTCCCAAGTGGTCATCAGAAACTGTTAAGACTTAATTCTGAATTTCAAGTTCAAATGTGGTTTGAGCCAAATTCAAAACAAGTGCACACAGTCAAGGCAAGGAAAATCATGTTAATGAAACAGGCTGTAGATTGCACATGCATTGAAAATTAGGGAAACTAGTTCTGAAATTCAGTAAGGAAGCAGGGTGTTCCTGACAGAATTTTGAGGAAAGAAATGACCTAGCTGTTAGTGTCCACACGAGGGCGCTATTGCGTTCGTGGAGGGTTGAGTCGGGGCTGGGGTCATCTGATACTGGAAAACACTCAGGGGTGCACCCTAGTGTTTGGCAGTAGTATTACAGCCAGCCCGCTTTCAAATGTGATTGTTTCAGAGGACGTGTAGCGAATTACACACCTATTTTCTGCATAATCACGAATAGTGCGGAATTTAAATCTCGACGGATTTCTTTTCGGTACTATATTTTACAAACACGTTTGGCAGGATTTTCTTTTTTTCGCTGCGCTGTGCAGAAGGGAAACAGGAATTATCCATCTGTTTCAAAAACTCCAAATAACATCTATCAAAACTAGTATTAATGATTAGAATGTTTTCAGTTTTGGATTTTTTTTTTATATTTATTTAAAACACGTTAGCAGGATTCTTCGCTGCATTGTGCAAAAGGGAAACAGGAATTACTCATCTGTTTCAAAAACTCCAAATAACATTTATCAAAACTAGTATTAATGATTAGAATGTTTTCAGCTTGGATTTTTTTTTGGTGCTATATTTTTTTACAAACACGTTAGCAGGATTCTTCGCTGCATTGTGCAAAAGGGGAACAGGAATTACTCATCTGTTTCCTGCTCCAATAGACATATATCACAATAGCACTTATGATAATATGCGGTTTTTATACATTGAGTAGCTAAGTCAATGTTTTTTTTTCAACCAGGAGCTCATCGTTTTTCTAACGATTATAATATAAGGCCTTTTAAGAATGCTAGAAGAACATCGTTCTAACATATCTTGTCTTCGACAATCTCAGGAGAATTTCGTCCTGAGAGAGGAGTTAAAATTATTAAAAATGTTGTTTATGCACAGAGGTTTCTCTTCCATCTGTGTCAGAACAAATTTAATACTAAGGAAACTGCAGTTTACTTTTAGCAATTTAACAGTGACTAAAACGTTTGAACATTTAGCAGCTTGTTAAATATGCTTGGCTGAGGCGGCTTTCGTGCCCAGCTCAGTCATATCGTGAGTTCGCAAAGCGTTCACTCCGATGTGCGCGTGTAATAATAAATATTACATAACAATATTAAATAACAATATACACATTTGGACTGAAACTGATTTGCTCATAAACAAGTTTGAAGTGCCCGCATCCTCCACCATTCTGTAATGACTCTGGGCGGGTCTGATCGAGGGGAATTTGCATATCATAATTAATAATTCATAATTAATAATTATTCATACAGATTTGGATCAGCCCGGTCTTACATGTTAATAAATCCCTCAATGAGGGCTTTCTGTTAACTTTACTTATATGTATACATGTGTATCTCTGCAATTAACCACAAATTAATTGTAACAGATTGCACAAGACCACGTATTACAAGACAAGTAAAATTAATTAGCTCAATTAATTTATAGAGCAGGGAAAACTTAATTCTCTGGCCAGAAGAATTAGCATCCAACTATCCATAAAACATACCCTTTTGGTATGTTTAGTTATATAAAGCATGTAGCTTGATCTGCATTTCAGGGAATTGGATATGAAACAGCCCGTGAATCAGTCAGGATGAGTATATTGGTTTAATTAATCCACTATAGCATTCGATAAGGCAACTAAGTAAGCATTTACTACGTTACAATGATACATGTATATACAAACATTTTAAACCCAAACTTAGACGACGGCAGGGCGTTAGACGATAAGTGAGTTGGAGAGAGAGAGAGAGAAAAGAGAGAGAGAGAGAGAGAGAGAGAGAGTGAGGTGAGAGAGAGGGAGTTACAGTCACCAAACAGTCAATTAATCTTTCTGAACACCATGAAAACACTTTCTTATGCTTCTGAGAAGCTCTAAAAGAAGGTAACGTATATTTGCACAACTGTTTGGTCTGTGTGTGTCACGGACTGATGCTGTGGCAGGGCCCGGTTGGGCCGCACGATGAATGGAGAGCTTCCCTGTGTGCGCGCGTTCCGTGGGCCACAATCAGGGCCGGGTTTCCGGCGTGGAGCGCGGACGCTTTGCACTGCCCGTCCTGGCGCGTGCATGGTTGGTTGCGTGCGCGTGGCTTCTTTGTTCGGTGGGGAGTAGCGTGGCGTTCGTTGGCATTCGCACGAATGTTTGAAAGGCTTGAAAGTCTTTGAGGTGACGTTACCCGAGAAATAGATTGGCAAAGTCCACTTCCTTTACCTGGGAAACGAACTTGGTAGTTCATTGAGAAGAAGACGAAACTTGGACGATCAGAAAGGAAGGGGATCCCGGTTGGGGGCTCGGATCTTCGTGAGGAGATCCTTTTGCCGTGCTTCTTGGCATGACGTTAGAAAGAGGCGGAGCTCGGACGCACTGCCTTTATCCTCTTGGGGACATCCATCCCCTTCCTGTTGGCTTGAGCCAATCAGGGAGATGGAGGCTGCACAGGGAAACATTCTCTTTTATGGTGCTTTGTTCTCAGACCACAAGCGCTCCTGCGTGGGAGGGGGTGTGTTCACATAAGGGCTACTATTGAAACAGTTCGATCATCCTCGGCAGTAAGACATACTAAAAACACACTTTACTTTTACATCTCTGTACATATTAGGGTAGTTCATCTGATACGTATTCTAAAGACACCAAGGAGCATTATGTTACATTAAATGAACATATACTTATATTTATTCAATGCCTAAGGAAGTTATTTCTAATTCCTGTTTTATGCTGCAACAACAAAGATATTTCACAGAATCAGCCTGGAAAACACACATCATGAACACATTTAGTGTGTTGCTGGTAAATGTCTTTAGCAGAAAAGTGATTACTGCTTAAGATTAGAGACAGTGAAGCCACATTTCCACAGTCTTGTAACATGATCT